>NW_004624790.1:10242085-10324529 GCF_000247695.1 Heterocephalus glaber | reverse complement strand
TGAATCAGCTTAGGAAAAATATACTTTGTTTAGTAAAAAATAACCTTTATTTCTATAGAAATTGCTAAGGCAACCTAAAATGTAAATATGTTCCGCCCAATGCCTCCTAGCCATTGCTTAAAGATATAAAAATAAATCAGACCCTGAGACTTCTCAGAGGGAAGCTGCTTGCGAAGGTCCTTTTCTCACTCGCCGCCCGAGACCTCTCCCCTTCCTACCCTGCACGGACTGCAGCTGGTCTGCGGCATGGCATATGTTGGTAGTACAGTTAGAAAGAAAGGAGCTGAGTCTCTCCCTTCCCTTCATTCAACTGTAAATGCCACACCACCCTACTGATTATCCATGTCTCCATAACCCAAAGACAGGGAAGTTGTGGGAGCCACTTCCCTTCTTTCCATTCAGCCAGAAACCAAACACCACCCTGATGATTATCCAGGCTCAAGCTTAGGAGGTCTTGCAGATTGCTGGCGTGAGAGACAGAGAGACAGGTGCCTTGGATCAGTGGTGTCTGGCCCTATAAATACCAGAAGCCTGAGTTACTGAGTCTCTGTTTTCCCCTTCCCACTTGAGTCCCTTTTCCCCTTCACTCTGTCTTTCCCGTCGCCCTTCTCCCTGTTCCTGCTACCCTCCCGTGATCTTCAATAAATGTAGCCACTTACTACTATGAGGTGTACATTTGGCAGTTCTTTCCCTGTCCTAACAAGAGCCTGGACTATTTTGGGCCCACTCAACTGTGGCACCGGTGCTCAAAGTTTCAGATGATTCGGGCTGCTTGGATTAAGAGATGCTCATCCTATATATGTTTAAATCTGTGGGTCAAACAATCTCCATTTCCGAAATGTCTCAGGCAAATGAACAGTACCAAAAAGAATCCGACGGTTGCCTGAGCGACCTCCACCAAGCTCAGCCACAGCTCAGTCAGATCTCAGCTCTACGCATTCAAAACGGAAGCTCCTGTGTGCCCTTCTAGCCACACCCTTCTCCCTAAGTAGCCAATGACTTGAGTTCATGATTTCCAGTCACTGTTTAAAACTAATTTACCACAGATGTGAATATGCAAAATCAGTAGGTACTACTGCTTTGCATGTCTAAGATTTTATATAAATTTCACATACTGAAAATATCATTCTCAACACATGTATTTGAGATAGATAATTTAAGCTACCAATTTTTTTGCTAGTCCTCAACAACTCTGTGCCTGAGCCTCTGGTCACTCTGGTAGTAATAGTGATGTTAATGATACTATTGATAATAATGAGCGCTAACTCAGAGTGTCTATCATATTCTGGACCTTTTCACTATGTACAAGGGTAACTTCATTTAATTCAGTGTCTGAAGCAGGGAAATATTTGGATCTGGTTGAGTGTGGTCTCCCAAAGGTTCATGTGCTAGAGGTTTGGTCCCCAGTGTGGGAGAGTAGAGGTGATGGAAGCTTTAAAAGTTGAGTCCTAGGGCTGGGGATTTAGCTCAGTGGTTTTGCCGCCAACTTCACAAGCTCAAGGACCCAAATTCAATCCCCAGTACCAAAAAAAAAAAAAGTTGAGTCCTAGGGGAAAGGGATTGGGTAGTTGGGGGCATCACCCTTGGAGATGTTCGTATATTCCTTATGAGACCCCAGTTAGTTGTGGGTTGACATAAAGAGTAGGCCTGACCCCTGAAACCCTCTGGCTTCCTGTTTCACCATGCGATCTCTTCAGCATCTATTGAGGCCCTTGCCATTGGCTGAATGGATGGGACTCCCTGATTTTGGAGTTTCAGCCCCCCAAACTGTAAGCTAGATCTCTTTTCTTTATAAAGTACTTGGCCTCAGTTATTTTATTACACCAATGGAGAAAGCCTGGAGTCAGCTGTTGCTTGGTATTTTATACAGTTTGTAATGATGGCCCTAATTATGTTCGTGCTTCTGGCAATGACTCCTTGCTTGGCCATGCAACTTGCTCTGGCCCATGGGACAGTAGCAAACAAGATACAATCAGAGACTAAAAGTGCTTACATGTCAGAGCTTGTTCTTTTCTAGCCCTTGGGACCCTGCTGCCACGAGAGTGAGCCCAGCCAGCCTGTGGTAGAACCGGGAGAGAAGAGGAAGGTGCAGGGCCAAGGATTTAGCTCAGTGGTTCTGCTGCCTGCCTTGCAAGCACAAGGTCCTGAGCTCAATCTCTGGTACCAAAAAAAAAAAGAAGAAGAAGAAGAAGAGGAGGAAGGTGTTTCAGCTGATGTCAGGAACCACCTGCCTCTTCAGCAACTGACTTCAGGCGTGAGTGGGTTCCTGTGGAGCTAAGCCAGCTCGACCTGAATTCCTAACTGCCCAGCTACGACTAACCCAAACTACCATCGTGCAGTATTGTGAGCTCAATAAATAGCTGCTACATTGTCACAAAGTTCACGTGGCTTTTGATGCTGCATAGCTGATAGACCTGGGTAGTTCACAGCTCCCAATCACTGTCTTATACTTGCAAACTTGACTTTGTTCCATATTACTTGACCAGAAAACACTATCCTCAGACCACAACCCACAGTAGGCTGGCTCTCCTCCAGGCAAATCGAGAGATGTCCAAATTTTGGCAGGCTTGAAAAACTCTCACACATATTATGAATGTGTACAACATGGTGCAACTGTAATCATCACCAAGGAGCAGCTTCTGGGGGAAGGTGAACCCCTCAAACAGCAGGCCCTTCCCTAGAAAATCACAGGCCATGCTGAAGTGACCCCACACTGAACTCCCCCAGCTCCCACCCTACGCACACTGTTCCTTCAGCTGGTTCTAACTTAGGTCCTTTGCCTGTAATAAGCATGGCTTGCTCATTACTATAATGATATACATGAGGCAGGCTAACTTTATAAAAGTTGGCCTACAGTTTTGAAGGCTGTAAGTCAAAGATCACGTGGCCTCAAAAAGTCCTCTGATGAGGACCTGACGGTGGATGGCATCAAGGAAGAAGCACATGTAGGAGTTGGGGGGAGGGGGACACAATGTCACGCAGGAAAACAGAGAACCATCCCAGGCCAGGCTGGAGCTCAAGGGTCCCATTCGAGCTGCTTTAATCCCTTGAAAGAGGCAACAGCCAGGCTACGTACTTAACCACCAGGGGCCACCCAACTACAACCAACCATACCTGACTGGGCATCTCCAGTCCCTGCTCAGGAAGTGGTCTTCTCAGGGCACCCAGCGACTCCAACTCAGCCCCCAGCCTAGCCAGGCTGCAGACCAGGCACCCACTTCCCCTCCATGGACCCTACCAAAGCCTCTCCCTCTGCTTTCCCACTCCCTCTGCCCCTCTGGGGTTCCCGCAAGCCCGACCTCCTTCCTGGGGGCCCAGGGGTCATCCCAGAATTGCAAAAACATCTTCACCCGGAATCTACCTCACTGGGTTGTCATAACTTCACTGCCAGGGAGGAGAGCCATGGGACAAGGATTCTGGTCTCCTTGGCAGAAGAGAAAGAGGCTCAGAAAGGCCGGACGTGGTGAGTCAGTGATGGCACTGGAGAGACAACCCTCACTGCCGGTGACCACCACCGAACTGGAGCCCATTGGTGGGTGACAGGCACTGTCCCTCTACCCTCTTGCTGTGGCCACCAGCCGTGAGATGATGTCATGGGCAGTACTTGTTCCCACATAAGCCAGGGAACTGAGGCGTGTGCCGTGGGCAGGTCCTCGCCCCTGAGCCTCCTGGAGTGTGGGGATGGCACGGTCCCTCCCGAGGCATTCTGTGACCAGCTGGTGCCTGAATCATGTCCACCCCTTTGGGGTTTCTGGGTCCTCCATCAAAATGCAACATGGTGGGTGAGGGAACTAGTGACAGTACTGTGACAACTTCTCAGCTGCTTTCTACAGCCGGGCTTTACATAAGCTTTAGGGTTTAACCCTCACTTGCACCCCAGGAAGTGAGCAGTGTTATGACCCCATTTTACAGATGAACGAACTGAGGCTCCAAGAAGTGACAGTGTCTGAGTGAGGACTGAAGTCCAGGGCACTGTCACACCAAAGGGCAGGCTCTCGCTTCTACCAAAAGTTGCTCAAAGGAGCTTCTGGAAGTCAGCTTTAGAAACAGACTCCACCATGGGAGTGAACTGGAGCCCCTCAGCTGCCCCTCAAGAAGCATTATAGGGGAAAAAAAGAAGCATTATGGGAACTTCCTCAGGGAACAAGGACACAGACGGCAAGGCCCAGCACCTCAGCCTCTCCCGCCCTCCTTCAGCAACTCCTCACCAGGGGCCTCATCACAAGCAGACACGACAGCCCAGCCCGAGCCTGTGAGCAGACACAGGTTTATTATCGCACAGACTCAGCATCCTGAACCCACACCCCAACACCAGCCCCAAATTAGTCCCAGCAGCTCTGGTAGCCACAGGCTGGTCCCCAACGCTGGACCAGGCCCAGGAAACAAGAACAATAACCTCAGAGCTGAGGCCTGCAGCCTGTCAGCCCTGAGTAGCCCCCACCCACCCGCCTCGTTCCCTAGGAGTCCAGAAAAGCCCAAGCACAGATGCAGAGCCCTGCATGCCGTAGCTGGCTGGGGTAGGAGCGCCTGCAGGCTCCTCTCTGCAGAACGGCAGCCCAGGGTTCCAGCCAAGCCAAGAGGCCCCAGCAAGGCTGGAAACAGCAACTGTGAAGCAGGAGGGGAAAGTTACCATGGGCTGAGGGGTAAAAGGAAGAGCTGACCCCAAACACTCAGGTCCTGAGTTGTCCTGGGGAGAGCCTGGCCCCCCATACCCAAGCCCCTGAGGTCCACAGAAACAAAGGTGGAAGAGCAGTCACTCCCTCCACCTCTGCTCAGATGCCATTGCCCCATCCTTCCCCAGGCCTGGAGCAGCCTGGAAGCTCTTTTCTTCCATGCTCCTGGAGGCAGGAGCTTCAAGCCCTCAGCCCTTACACCTCTCCTAGGGAGCCCAAGGAGCAGAGGCTCAGTGTGGTACAAACATCTTTAAGTGAGCTACATGCAAGTATCATCTTCTGGCAAACTGAAAGGGGCTTATTACTGCACAGACCATACTCAGCTGGAGCTCAGATTTGCTCCTCTACTCCTGGGAAATGTTTTTCTTTCAGCACCTGCCTGAGAGTCTGCAACACTGCCAGGGCTTCCATGCCATGCTCCCCTGAGTCCACAGTGGCCCTGGTCAGGGAGGGAACAAACCAATTCATAGGGCATCACAGCTGCTGTACCTTGCTGGCCCCAGGGCTCCTACACAGAAACCCTGAGCAGACAGCCTTAAATTTACCCCCAGCTGCAGGCTCACACACACAAAAACAGGGGCCAGCACAAGTGCACCCTACCCTTCTTCCCAACCCACCTCTGTCCCTGCTCAGTGGCTTCCCAGTGAAAGGCTCCCACTTTTTACAGGTATGTCTCCCTGTGCTGCTGGGCCAGGAGGGAAGCCAACAGGACAGGTGGGGGAGGCAGAGCACTGCACACTGGCATATTTGACTGAGTTTGTTCATTTCCTCCATGTCATCCAGAGCAACTGTAAGCCTGGGACAGCGTGCTGCACAAGACTGGATTGTCTGAGACATTTCAGCAACTTCTCAGCTTCCTGGGTGGCCTCAGTCCACCAGGCAGAGGATTAAAGTGGGAGTGAGGTGGGAGGAAAAGGGAGGGACTCAGTGTTAACACCCTGCTTAGGTGACATCTCCTAAAACACACAGAAGCCCAGGGAGGGGTGACGAGGGGCAAGGAGAGGGATCGGATGAGGATGGGGGACAGCAGATCAGGAAACTCAGGAGACCAGGGCTCTTCCCTCGGGGCCTCCCTTGTCCCTGGGCAGAGTGCTCCTTCAGTGTTCCCAGACACTCTACTCCTCTGGCGCCCAGACACCCAGCTTGGGCCCACGGGAGGCTCCCAAAATGTCCATGGCATGGTGTGAGCCGGGCCTGGGGCTGCAGGTCGAGTCCAGTCCTCCTTGGTCACCTGCCTGGCATCGCAAAAAGATGATGAGTCGTGGCATCCTCAGTGGAATTCCTGGCTCTGCAGAGACAGAACAGGGGTGAGTGAGGAAGGCAGGAAGGTGCTGTGAGGCAGAACTGCCGAGCAGGGCACAGGCCTCAGGCCGGATCTTCTCCGGGGCAAGGCTCCACCTCTGCTCCCCAGATCAGAGACGACCCTGGGCCTTGAGGCCAGCCGGCTGGTGCCTGCCTGTGTCTGCTTACTCCTTTGCTAGGCCTCTCTTCTCTTCCCTCCTCCTCCCACTCCTTTGCATCTTTGGGGTCTCAAAGTCATCACTGCCTACAGAAAGGGTCCCCAGGTCCCCTGTGACACTGGGAACCTACAGAGCTGAGCATTTACGAGGCCAATATGCCGCTGTCTATTTGCACATCAGCAACACAGGGATTTCTCCCTCTCTAAAGTGTGAGGTGGGGCAAGAGGGAGACAGAGGGCAGAGACAGGAGGGTCTCACCAGCCCAGGTACACTAAGTCTAGCTGTGGAGATCTGGGGGGAGGGCATCAAGAACTGTTTGGAGTGGCGTGTGAACTCTGACTCCCGTGCTATGGGCTGCTCACATCTTAAGGGTCTGTTCCCACTGCCTGGGGCAGGAGTGAGTCCCAGCACAGCCAGGGAGGGAGGGAGGGAGGGAGGGAGTGAAGCCCCAGTACGTACCTGACAGCAGGTGCTCGGCAGATGTTGAGCCAGTGGAGTGTGTGTGTGAGCACATGGATCTGATCTGTCACACCCACACCCTGTGTCCCTGCTTCTGCTAGGAATGGGCTTTAATTAACCTTGGATAGGTAGATTCCTGGAACAGAGTAGACCCCTCCTCCTGCCCCCATCCCCTGATTCCCTTTGGGCTCCTACCCTTCATCCTCTCCTCTGCCACACCTGGTAGACAAGGGTCAGGTCAGGAGGTGAACAAAGAGGATGGCCAGGCCGATGTTCAGCAGGATCACCATGCAGATGAGGACAGTGTTGGGGACCTGGAGCAGGAGAGAGACTGTCTGAGTCCCAGGGCCACTGGACAACCCCCACCCAGGTTACAGCCTGGGGAGAGGGGCAGGAACTTCCAGAAGGATCGATCTCCCAAGAGCATCACCTGGTTTGTTCTGTGGGATCCTGCACCCTGGACACAGACCACGAGAGCTTGAAGGATTCTTGGGAATCATTAACCCAAGCTCTGGGAGTCCAGAAAGAAACCACAGCATGGGCCTGGAATGCAGCTCACCGGCCTTCCCGCTGCTGATCCCTCCCCAGCGGCAGTGTGTAGTCTCTCAGAGCCCCGCCTCAGTGTCCGCTGCTGCAGTGGCTAGCTCCTGTTTCCCACTGGCAGAGGTCCAGAACCCAAGCCTCATGGGCCCTTCCTGCTGCACCCCAGCAGATGCTGTTGGCACCCAGTCCACATCCCCCGATGGAGCAGGTGCACCCGTCCTCAGCTGTCCCTGCTCCTGAGAAGGGCCCTGCAGATGGGACCCCAGGTGGTGGGGTACCTGCCTCCAGGCGGGAGGGCTCTCCCCTGTCATTTGTGCATCCACCCTCTCCGGGCCCAGGCCAAGGCTCCTACGGACTATGCCACAGCCCCGCCCTGTCCTGCTTCACCCCCTCCCCGTCCCTCAAGCTCTCCCTCGCCCAGTTCTGCCTCAGGCCCTGTGGACCTGGGCACCTCTGCGCCCTCGGCCTGGCCTCACCTCCTCCACCTCCACCTCCGTGGCCAGCGCTGCCTCCTTGCGAGCCTTCTTCTTGGCCCCCACCTTGGTCAGGCCTCGGGCCTCCGTCTTGCGGGCCTTCGCCTTGGGCTCGGCTTTGGGGACGATAGGCTTAGGCTCCAGCTTGGCCGGGGTCTGGGGCGTGGGCTCTGGGCTTCGGGCCGTTGGGGCCTGGGCGGAGGCTGCGGTCGGGGATGAGGGCGCCGAGTCGGCCCCGGGGACCTGGGCCTCCTCATGCTCGGGCTCATCCTCGAAGGGCGGCGGCTCGGGCGGCCCGGTGCGCACCGCGTAGCTGTGGTAGCCCTGGTACAGGGCCACCTCGGACTCGCGGGCAGGCGCGGGCGGGGCCTGCAGCGCCTCGATGGCCATGTGCTCGGCGGCCGGGCGCGCGGGGCTGCGGCGGCCCGCGCCCTCGGACGGAGTCACGGGCCGGCTGCCCTCGCCGCCGGGCTCGCCGTTCCAGGCGCCCGGGCCCAGCAGGCCGTCTTTGGCCGCCGCAGCCCGCGGCCGCTTGGGCTGGGGGGGTGTTCCGGCCGGCGACGGGGGGCCGCCCTCTGGCCGCGGGGTCTCGCGCTCGTGCAGCTGCGGGCTCTCGCGCGCCCGCTCCGGGGGTCCCGCGGCGCCCGCGTCCCGCGTGGGGGGCTCCAGCAGGCTCTCCGAGTTCTCCAGGATCTCCTGGAGCAGCCGTCGCTTCTGGTATTCCGGACCTGCCAGGGACAACATGGGGAGGCTGGCTTTGAACCCGGCCCCGCAACTGGATGATCCTGGGCCAGCACGTAATCCTCTGGGCCCCATTTATTCGGCCAGCATTCGGTGCCAAGGATCGGGCACTAGTCTGAGCGCACTTGGGTTAACCACCCCGAGGCTGGCGCTGTTGTGGACCTCCATTTTACAGGGGAAAAAGGGGAAACCCGCAAAGGTTCAATCACTTGCCCGATGTCACACAGCAAAGGGCAGAGGTGATCAAAGGTCTCAACTGTGACCCTGGTCTCTTTCCATTCCCTTGGGTAAAAATGAGCCTAATCATACCTATTCCATACTGTAGTTAGGGTTAACGGAGAAAATGCTTGTAAGACGAGGGGCTCAGCGCTGGCATAGTTGCAGCCACTGCCGAGTTCGCCCAAGGCACGTCGGTGTACTTCCTGCGACCAGCAGGGGGAGCACTGTGACTACAAGCGATGGGTCATCCGGTGGGCAGCCACCGCCGGCACATTGCCCTCCTGCCTTCCATCCAGTGTCCCTCTGGTCTTGCTGCAGCCAAAAGAATGCTTAGCAAACACTCACCCTGTCATTCTTAACCCTTCCCATGCAGGAACACTAGCCCCAGCCCTCGGGGCTCCTGTTGTTCTGCCAGATGCGATCTGTGGATCTGTGGGAGGTCTCTTCACTGTGCAGCCTCCTTCCTCACTGCCTACTGCCTGCTCTCCATCTAGCTTCCCAGAAGCCACGTTCCTCCAAGTTTCCATGCCTCTGCACCTGCACCTCTGCACCTCCTCTTAAGTCACCTGTCCCTCCCAGAGCTACCTGGTGTGGCAGTTCTCAAAGTGTGGCACAGCAGCACCCAGTCCTTGTTCGGAAAACATATTTATGGGATCCATTCAGATCCAATAAATCAGGAACTCATTGGCGGGTCCCACAGACTAGGTCAAGTTCGAGACCCACTGACCTAACGTGGCCTTCAAGATGTGGCCCAGATGGCCTCTCCCAGAACACCTCCTCTTGCCTCCAGAGGTGAAGCACTTCCTATGAGCTCCCATGGTCCTGTTCTCACCTCACCCATGGTGCTGTGTGAAACTTAATCAGCACAGTGAGACAACAGCTCAGTCACTGACAGCTTACTGTGGACTTTACATGTACATACTTAATGTTCAAAGTGTAGCTCAATGGTAGAGTACTTGCCAAGCATAGGGCCCCGGGTTTGAATCCCAGCACCAAAAAAAAAGGTAGTAGGGACTACTCTTACACCCATCTTACAGATCAGGAATGTGAGGCTTACCGTTGACCAAGCACAAGGTCTCACATTTGGTAATCAATGGAGTCAGGATTTGAGCACACATGGTCTGTATGCCTCATCCCATGCTACGCTGCCTTTCTGATACATTCTCTTCTTCCAGATTCTGGGCCCCAGCTGCACAACCCAGGCACTGCTCAATCAATGCCTGACCAACTCTTCCTGCTCTCAACAGAGCAGGAAGCTCTGCTGCCCCCTCATCCACCAGAGACCTGTTCCTCCTCTAAGCTTCACCAGCGCCAACTGTCTGTCTTGCTCAGAATCGTGAGATGAGCCAGGCTGGGGTGGCAGCTTCTGCTAACGCCACCTGCACAGTCTCGGCAGGAAGGTGGGGATCTTCTCCATGTTCCCTTGCCCCTTCCTCCCCTTTCTGTACCATGTCCCAGAGTTTCCAAAACCCAGAAGCATTCATGAGCAGCAAGCAAAGAAAAGCGCCTACTCCGGGAACTGCCCCTTCCAGCCCTGGCCTGCCCTACCTGGCTGGTAGAAGTCTGGAGCCAGCTCTCGGGCCAAAGTGCGGGCAATGTTGGACTCCTGGTTGGCGGCCAGGGCGGCCTGCTCTGCTGCCTCAGCTTTGGCCTTGGCGTGGCTTGTCCTAAGGAGAAAACATGGCGGGAGATTTAGGATCCTGTCAGAGAACCAGCTCCCTGCCTTTCCTCCCCAGCCCACAAAGAGACACCTGGATACAGCATCCTTTCATCTAGGCCAGTGGTGTCGAACCTATGGCACACTGGCCACACACAGCAGGCACGCAGAGGCCTCTCTGTTGGCTCGTGGGCCACATCATTCCAGCAGCCGAGCACTGGACAACAGTTGCCTAAGATTCAAGTTCAACTGCAGTGTTGGCACTTTGCAATAAATAAGTGGAGGGGCCGGGGATTTATCTCAGTGGTTCCGCTGCCTGCCTTGTAAGCAGAAGGACCCGAATTCGATCCCCGGTACCAAAAAAATAAAAAATAAAAATAAATAAGTGGATTTGGGGTGGCAGTTTGGGCACTCGGTCTCTAAAAGGTTCACCGTCACTGATCTGTGCTGTCAGTGACTATCCAGCCCCATGGCCCAGTATGTTGTGTATCCCCCTGACCATTTCCTCCATTTTCTGGGCACACGGACATTTCCCAGCCTCCCTTGTATTTAGGTGTGGTGAAGTAACTGCAATCTGACTAATACATGGTGGGAGGAACTGAGGTTTGCTATTTCCAGGCCTGGCCCCAAAACTTTCCCCGTTTCTGGCTGAATATAGAAGCCAAGGTCCCAGAATGGGGTATTTAACCTCTTTTAGTACAGGTCCCTTTGGCAGTCTGGTGAAGCCTGTGGACCCTTCTTAGGACAATGTTTTAAAACCCATAAAGTACATAGTGTTAAAAAGGGCTGCAGGGCTGGGCATGGTGGTGCACGCTGGTAACCAATCCTAGCACTCCGTAGGCTGAGGCAGGAGGATCTCTGTGAGTTTGAGGTCAGCCTGGGATACATAGTGAGTCCAAGGCCAGCCTGAACTACATAATGAGACCCTGTCTCAAAAACCAAAGGGGGGGGGGCTGTGTGCTGCAGTTATATTGACATGCTGACCAGATATTTCAAATAATAGATCTGTAATATAATAATTTACATCCTTAATTAACACATTAAAGTATCTATCAAGTTTGCTATCATCATTTAAAAGTACAGATAAAAGATACTTCAATAATAGTAATGTGACACCAAAAATCCATGTGATTTCTTTCATGACAAAGTCACAGGTTTTGCTGTAACTATGGTTTATTGCCTACTTCTATTGTTGAAGAAAATGCTAAATTTCAGTTTGAGGTGAGTTAAAATAAAGACACAGTTATTCCCTGTGGTGTCGGGAGCAATTCTACATGATTTTGAGGGAAAATCATTTCATAATTAAATCATGATTAGGGCCGTTTCCCTGTCTACAAGCCAGCCAAGACATATCAGGACATAACTGTTTTTATGTCTTCAGTCACAGCTAAGACCTCAATGGTCCAGAGATGCTGTGATGCTCCAAGGCAGGACTACACCAGCTGGAGACATCCTGGGAGGAACCAAATCTTCATCCACATAGCTTCTCATTGTTCTAGGATCATCCGCTGCACCCTCTGAGTCATTTGCTACTTTCATTTCTGCTGATGTTCTGAATAAAGGGGTGGCAAGCTCGGGGTCTTGGTCTTTGCTGCCCAGAGCAGCATGGATCAGGCCAAAGCTCAGCTTCTTCTCCAAGTCTCATTTTTCCTACCTTTCCTATATAATAAACTAATTCGCCTTGTGCTGTCATGGCTTGCAGGAGACTAGGACTTACTGCAGAGGTTCTAGTGACATCCCCTCTCCCTGTTGCCTACACTGTAGTAGACACATTTAGTGTCCTTCCGGGTCCTTTTGCTGAGCAAATGTACCCACCATCGAGCTTCCAGGGTGTTGGCTGCTACTGGCTCATTGCTACTCCAGAGAATTGCCACCGACAGAAGCCACTTTGTTCCTGAAGTTACAATGCCACTCCCCCATCTCTCAGCCCCACCAATGCCTCGCTGAAACTGGCCAGGCCCCCGTTCCCAAGAGCAACACACTCCAACCACAGGGTCCAGTTCCTGCTCCAAAGCCCCCTGTGCCGCAAGCCAGTGATGGCGAACCTTTTAGGGTTTCAATGACACAAACAGCCCACTGCAGCACTCATGCCACAGGCTCACCACCACTGCCCCAGGCTGAACTGGGTCTTCAGGTGAGGCACCCCATTCAGCTCCTTCCCCATTACCTCCTGTTTCTCTCACTCCCCTCTTTTGACAGCACCCCCTCCATAAATCACTGGCTGACAAATCCCCCTCTCAGACCTTAACTTCAAATACAGTTCAAGTTCACAGATACCCTGAATTCTATCCACAGAACCCCTGGTGGACTCCAGGTTAATAAATGCAGTGGAAAGAACCTGAGTCTGAGTGAACAGAGCAAGGACCTCTCTCCCTGTCCCACACTGAAATGTGACAGGAGCAAACATTGAACATCAATCACATTAGGCACCTGAGACTTGAGAGCTGTTTGTTTCAGGTGTCTAGCCCAACTAGAGTTACAAAGATTATCTCATATCATCATCATCACACTTAAGGAAGCCAGCGCTGTTAGTATCCCTACTTTACAGAAAAGGAAGGCAAGGCACATAAAGGTTAAATAACTTGCCCAGGGTCACAGAGTGGGGAAGAACAGGAGTTGAGATTCTGAGCGCTCACTCTGGATACTTCAGCACTACTCTGGAGCATGCTTCGTGCTTGGCCAGGAGCTCATGACTGAAACTCCTGCAGACAAGACAGCCCTCACTATCAAGTCAAATACAGCTAAAATAAAAAGCATTTGATAGAACTTGCTGAGAAGGAAAATAATAGAATATGTTATAGTTTAGATCTGAAATGTCCCTAGAATGCCTTTCATGTATTCAGAAGTGGGGATTTTGGAGGGTGCCTAGGTCATGGGAATACTATACTCACTGGTGGATTAACAGTCATGAATTCATAGCTGAATATGTTTTCAAGAGCTGGGTCCTGGTCTGAAGAGGTGGGTCACTGGAGCACGATTTAGAAGGGTGTATTCTGTCCCCATTCCTCACTACCTCTCACTCCGTTTCCTGGCTGCCATAGTGTGAGCAGCTCTCCTCCACCAGGCCTTCTCTCATTCTGTTTCTTCCTTGGAACCAAGTGACTGACTTTGGACTAAACCCACCGGAACCATGTGCCAAAAATACCTCCCCTCCTTTACGTTGTGGGTATTCGGTATTTTGTCCCAGTGATGGCAAAGGGACTAATACAGCAAACAATGGAAACAGAGAACAGGAAGACACTGTATAGGTTGGCAGGGGAGGTGGATGGTCAGGGAAGGTTCCCTTGAGCATGAGACATTTAAGTTGAGACTTGAAGAAACACATCCATTAGGCCCAGTAGAAGTGGGGAAGGACAGTGAGCCGAGTAGAAGGAAAAGCATGTGCAAAGGCCCTGCAATGGATCAAGAGTTTGGTGTCCTTGGAGAAATGCAAGGTCAAGTCAGAATCATCACATCTCTGAAGATAAGTTAATTCCTCAGGGAGCTGAAATAAATGTGTCCCTTTACCTACAGTGTCCATACAGTAAGGGAAGCGAATTCCCTTTAGTTCCTACTATGCAGCAGAGCCCTTTATCTATGTTATCCCTTTAATACTCCAAACTGCCTTTACTTTTTTTTTTTTTTTGGTACCGTGGATCGAACTGGGGACCTTGTGCTTGCAAGGCAGGCGCCAGAACCACTGAGCGAAATTCCCAGCTCCTTCAAACTGCCTTTGAGGTGGTTGTTACTCATGCCTCCTTCACAGGCAGGGAAACTGAGGCTCAGTGCAAGGCATTGATTGTGTGCCAAGGGCTTTATGGAATTATCTTACTTAGCCCCAATCACTCCATGTCATCATCCCTCTTTCCAGAGGAGAAACTGGAGGCCCAGGAAGATCCTAAAGAACCCACTCAAACTTACTCAGCAAGGAAGTTAGTTAACAGCACTTGGACTCAAGCAGAGGTGATCTGGGGGTAGAGTCCACACTCCAGCCACAGGCAAACCCACCACTGCCTGATTCCCAAGCTCTGTCCTCTCCATGGCACCACACTGCCACACTCATGCCCACGGAATGGAAGAACGCATACGTGAACACACACAGGCATGCACAGGCCACAGGGCCGCACTGGGAAGGGACAAGGGCAGGGCTTTGGGGTCACCAGCCTTGGATACCAAGCTTGGGCTGGGGTTAGGGTCAGGTGAGGGAGCCACTGGATGCCAACAAATTCAGTAAACAAGATAAATCACACTTTAATATTTATTAAAGTCAAAATTAATGCAAAAATCTCTGAGAAACAATGAAGGCCCCCTCTACACACACACACACACACACACACACATTTAAACATATATACGTGTGTGTGTGTGTGTGTGTGTATATATATATATTTTTTTTTTTTTTTTTTTTTTTTTTTTTTTTTTTTTTTTTTTTTTTTTAATTTTGAGACAGGATCTTGCTGAGTCACTATGCTGCCCAGGGTGGACTCAAACTTGCATTCCTCATCCCTCAGCCTCCCAGGGTGCTGGGATTCCAGGCAAGTTCAACTCCAACTGGCTAGTGAAGACCATTTTAAATAAAGACTGGACTGGAGCCTGCACTGGCATCCTTCCCTCACTCACACACCCTAGGGACTCCAGCACCTTGGGTGTGTGGCTTTCTCGGTTTGTGCCTTGGTTTCTTTATCTGTAAAGCGGGGATAATAATTCTGCCCTTGAGGAGTGGCTGTGAAAATGAAGCGAGAGGCATCCTGTGAACGTGTTCATCCCGCTCGGGGACAATGACGGTGGCGATGACAGGTGGGGGCGATGGTGTGTAGCAGAAGAAAGGAGGATGGTGCGCGCGCATCAGAGCTGAGGGGGGTGCGTGGGTATCTTTGGGCCCCGCTGAGCTGCATGGGGCTGGGTGAGGGACAAAAAGTTCTCATTTTCAGACCCACTCTCCCAGGAGCCTGAAACTCTGGGCCGGGCGAGGGCACAACCCTTCCAGCTGAGAAGATGCCCTCTTTTGGTTATGTGAGCTGAATGTCACTCATTTCCCAATGCCTGGGGAAGCTGGATGGCAGCCAGGTCCTGGCGGGTCCTGGGGGACCCCCCGGGGTAGCCACACAGCCCCAGGCAAGAAGGCTGCCGAACTGGAGGACGCACAGCCTGGGTGACTTGAACCCCTACCCTTCCTCCCACCCCACGCCTCTGACCTCAAGAGCCTTCCCAGCTCCCAGCCTTCAGCCAGGAACCCTGTGCTCTCCCACACCCTCCCTCCCATGCCCTGTCAGCATCCACAGCCAACCAATCAACATCTCCTGCCTCTCCTCAAAGCTCCCTCCCACCTATCTGTCCCCCCCGCCTGTGCCCTCTCCCTCAGTCCTCACACCTGCTCCTGCACACTCTGCACAGGAGCCCTCACTCCCCACCTCCGAGGGCCCTACCTCTTGCTTCAGCTCTTTCCAAGACTTCCTCACATGCTCACGGTAAAGCCCACACTACTTGGGGCCCCCCATTCCTGCAGTCGAAGCACTCTCAATGGGGCATATACACCAGGACACCCCCACAGTAAAGGGCAGGGGAACTGCTGTCTCCGGAGACCACCACTTCCAGTCGGATGGCACTTACAGCGTGGCCACCCCCCACCCCCAGCATCCTCATCCCCCTGCGCGCTCAGACATGCAAAGTGTCAGGCTCTGCCCCAGACCTACTGGGTCAGAACTGAAGTGGGAGTACCCAGAATCTGTGGTTCACAGACCTCCAGGCCCTCTGCTGTCACCAAAGTCTGAGAAGGTTGTGCTCAGTGGACACAGAGGAAATCCACTCCATCCTGGGCTCTTCCCAGCCCACTCAATCTCCTGAGCAGTCTTTAAGCACCAAGATCCAGCCCCTCTCTGAGCATCAGCCTTGCTAGGGCAATGCAGACCATCACATCTCCTCTGCCCAGTGGCCACAATGGGGCTGAGGCCTCTGGTGAGAGCCTCCTAAGGTGGCTCTGAGCCTGCTGCGGGGTGGGAGTGGAGCAGCAACTGGGACAGGGAAAGCCACCCTTCTTGGTGGCATTTGGATTATCTTTCATCAGCAGGGTTAAAAATAAGGCTAGTTGTTCTGGGATGGGACAGAGCTATCATCCAACAGAGCACTTCAGGGAGCATCTCCCTCCACCGCCTTCCTCCACCCCAGCTCCCTGGGCTGCTTGGTTATAGCTGGCCCAGCTTCCCAATTTGCCTCCAGCAGGCATCATGGCTTCCTGGGGTAAGTGGAGTCACCCTGACTCTGGGGCTCTGCTAGTACCGTTTCCCCTCCCCACCACACTCCACCTCACGACCCACAACTACTTATGGGTTCATTCACTGAATATGACTACACAGAGCACTGTGCACATGCCAGGCACTGTTCTGGGCACTGTAATACGGCAGCAAGTGGAACAACCCCAAATCCCTTGCACAGCTTACAGTCTAGTGTAGCATTCAGCCACAAAGCACAACAACAGACTAAGCCCAACCCACATCCTGTTTCCGTACCAACTTTGAGCTAAGAATGGTTATTATATTTTCAATGGTTGGGAAAAAACAAAGGAGTAATGTTTTATGACATCTGAAAAGTGTATGAAATTCAGAATTCAGTGTCCATATAAAGTTTTATTGGAATGCAGCCACACTCCTCCATTTATGTATTGTCTGGAGTTAGGCAGTTGTCATAGAGACTGCATGACAAGCAAGGCCAAAAATATTTCCCATCTGGTCCTCTACAGAAAAAGCTTGCCGCCCTCTGTTCCACTGCATCCACTCAACAAATGTTTCTTCTACTACTATGATTAAGAACATTAATCTTCAGTATTTGTTGAGCACTTTGTGTCAAGCTCTGTGCTATGGCCTCCTTCAAAAAAAAGACCTTCAAGAGGTAGAGTCACTTAACAGGGTCCAGCTTGACAAGACTACAGACATTGGTCATGACCTCCATCCTGCCTGCCAGGTGACCTTGATATAGATAACAGGCTTCAGGACAAGTAAGTCATTAAGACAGTCACCAGCATGCTGTGCTAGCCACTGAACTGAGACCATTTCTTAACTGGTGTATGATGTATTAACAGTGTTTGAGAAAGGCCAGGAACATACCAGTTGGCCACAGCCCACCTTTGTCTAGCTTGGTGTATAAACACCTTCCTCTTGCCTGAGGTGAGGGGATTCTTTTCTCTTGCTGCCGCCCAAGTCACACCTCCATCTGTAAGTCTCTAATAAATCATGTTTTGTGCAAGCCTGGATCGGCCTGCTTCCTTCTTCGGTCTCACAGTACCTTCCACCTGTGGCAGCCAGTTTTCCTCCACCTGATCAGGTCTTTCTGGTCACACAGCTAGAGTGAATGTGCCCAACCCCATCCATTATTCTAAGCCATGGCCCTTCTGGCATCCACTCTGGGGTAGGTCCTCCATGGGCCAGGACCAAAGACCAGATCGAAGAGGCCCAGGAGGGCTGGGGATTTAGCTCAGTGGTTCTGTTGCCTGCCTCGCAAGCACAAGGACCTGAGTTTGATCCCCGGTACCAAAAACAAAAAAACAAACAAAAAAGAGGCCCCGGAGCCACGTGGGAGCTCAGCCTAACGTAGCCCTGCCAGGCCAGTCTGGTCACATTGCTGGAGTCAGTGGATGAACATGACCTTGATGCAAAACCTCCAGGGGGCCACTGGCCAGGCTGCCTGGGCCAGATTCCAGCTCTACTCTATAATGTGGGTAGGTCTGAGCTTCCTGAGCCTGTTTCCTCATCTGCAAAATGAGGATCGTAACAGCACCTACGGGGCTATAACGTTGTGAGGAGTGCAACAGCTATCACTCATACGGCTCTCAGAACAGAGGCCAGAGCACAGGAAGTATCATTTAAGTGCTCTTATTAAGTAAGAGGCACAGCTTTTTGGAGAGGACTAAACCAAAATCTAGAATGTACTAAATGTCACTAACTGCTCACTTTAGAATGAAAAAGTCCTTACAAGAAGCCCGTGGTAGATTTTGGAGAGTGGGGAAGAGATAATTGGTCTTGGCTCAGGCCACTGCCAGGGTCCCCGGAGGCTGCAGAAGTGGCCGTGGGGACCAGACTGCCAAGTGTCTTCCTGAGACAGGATGTTTCAGATGCCATTGCCCTGCCTTCTCCCAGAATAGGCCCTCACCCCCAGCTTTGGCTGGCCAGGGCCTTTTTCCTAAACAATCATTGTCAGGCTAATCGAGAGGACCTCAGAAAGCTCTGGGATAAGTTCCCACCCCTAGGATGCAGGCAAGAGCTGAGTCAAGGGAGTCCTGACCAATACGCCCTTCTGCCCCTACCTGGGACTCCACTTGTTCTCATTTGGCAAATGTATGCTAAGACCCTGCCATGTGGTACTCACAGCTAGGTGCTAGAGAGACAGATGGTGGTCAGAGAGTCGGCAGCACCCACCGGAAGGCCCCTAACTACAGCAGTTAAGGGTGCAAACTCAAACCCAAGTCATGGCACTATCATGTTCTAAGTATCTGACCTTAGCTCTCTGGCCTCAGTTTTTTCAATGATGTAATGCAGATAATATTTGCTTTATACTATTTCTGGTAGTCTGAGCCAGGAGTGTACTTGAGAGCCTGAGGCAGGAGGATCACCTCGAGTTTGAGACCAGCCTGGGCTACATGGTGAGTCAGGCCCAGCCTGAACTACAAAGTGAGACCTTGTCTCAAAACAAACAAACAAACAAAAACATGGGGACATATGCCATCTAAACACTGCTCAAGGTTCACCTACATGATGGCATATATCAGTCCTTTCTCCACCGTGTGGACAAACTGCATCTGTTCAGCAGTTCATCAGTTAATGGAAATTTGGCTCGTTTCCCCTTTGTAGTTACCATGACAAATGGCTGATATGGACATTCATGTAGAAGTTTTTGTGTGGATGCCTGTTGTTTCTCTTGGCTACATCACTACAAGTAAAACTGCTGGGTCATATGGCCACTCTGTGTTTAACCTTTTGAGGAACTGCCAGGCTATTTTTCAAAGTGCCTGCACCATCATTTTACATTCTACCAGTAACACATGAGCGTTCCAAGTTCTCCATATCCTTGCCAACCCTGTCACTGTCCTTTTTAATTATAGCCATAATGGTAACGTGTGAAATAGTTTCCCATTGTGTTTTTGAGTTACATTTCCCCAGCGACGAATCCTTTCAAGCAATATTTTCTGTACTTAATGGACGTTTGCATATCTTCTTAGGAGAAATGTCTAATCAGAATCAGACCCTATGCCCACTTTTGGGGGACTCTTTATTACTGAGCTGCAAAGGGCTTTGTATATGCTAGATACAAATTCCTTAACAAATATATTCTTTACAAGTTTTTTCCCCATTCCGTATGTTACTTTTCACTTCTTTTTTTTTCTGTGGTGCTGGAGAATGAACTCAAGGGCTCACACCCAGCTACATTTCCAACCCTTTTTTTTTTCTTTACCCTGAGACAGGGTCTCACTAAGTTGCCCAGGCTGGGCTCAAACTTGTGACCCTCCTCCCTCAGCCTCCTAGAGTATCACTTTCCTAATGGTGCCCTTTGAAACACAAAAGTTTTAAATTTTAATAAAGCCCAATTTACCTTTTTATTTTTTGCCATCTGGTCTTTAGGTGTCATAACTAAGAAGGTGTTGCCTAACCCAAAGTCGTAAAGACTTCCTTTTATATTTTCTTCTATGAGTTTTATAGTTTTAGTTCTTCCAGTGAAGTTCATGAGAAATGCTTCTAATAAAGAAAAATGAGAAACAGCCTAAGTATTCAAACCAACTTACAGGGTAGAGACTACCATCATTTTACAGATGGGGAAACTGAGGAATGGAGATGTTAAGTCACTTACCCATGATTATTAAAGTGAAAGCTGAACCATACATGGGCCCTGCTCTGGAAAGATGAAGAGTCTGGTGAGAGAGATAAGACAAGATAAAAAGTCTTGAAAGAATAAATGACAGGCTACTGGGTAGGAGAAAGCCCATCTGGCAGGTTACATGGTCCTAACTGGTATTTTATCACTTGCATTTTATAATTATACAAATAGATGTTATACATATAGAATATATTATTAAAGCAACAGGGCTTCTTTGCATAAAATTTTGGAAAACAAGCAGATTTTTTTTTCTGTTATTGGGGATTGAACCCAGGGCTTTTGGATTGGAGTACATCCCCAGCTCTTTTTAAAATTTTTAAATTTTGAAACAAGATCTTGTTAAGTTGCCTAGGCTGAGCTGGAACTTGCAAACTTCCTGCCTCGGGCTTCACCTCCTAGAGAAAAAGGTGCTGTTTGCATTTTGGCATTTTTGAGGTGGTTAGGAGCACAGCTGTGTGACTGTGGGTGATTTAAGTTCTTTATGCTTCAATTTTTCCATCTGTAAAATGGAGATGCAACAAGCCCTAGTGCAGAGAGCTGCTGGAATAATAAAGTGAATTAACAGAGAAACCATTTAGAACAGGCCTGGCACAGGGAAGCCCCGCACAAGTTCGTGCAATATTTGAAAGTGGTTCTGCTTGCTCTAGTTGATGTGGGGGTGAGGGGTGGTATTGGAGGTGTAGCATCTGAGTCTGGAGGCTGTGTTCCCCCACCCTATGCGGACCCTTCCTACTTGGGCAGTCCAGCTGAAATCCCCCAGCCATGGAGCTCGCCTCTTCCACATCATGCTTGATGCCAGTGTTTGTCCCCTAAATAAAGAGCCTCCAGCCTGGTGAGAAGTCTCCCATCCTCAAGTGAGTGGGAGTGTGGCCTCCCAGCCTAGAAGGACGAGGCAAAATCCTGAAAGCATTTATTGAGTACATACAAGCCACTTGATTTTTATGGTTGGCTGAAAAATGGCTCCAAAGAGATCCAGCTCCTAATCCCAGGGATCTGTGAATGTTACCTTATTTGTAAAAATGGGCTTTGCAGATGTGGTTAAAATACAGACCTGGAGATGGGGAGGCTGTCTGGAGTGTCCAGGCAGGTCCTGAACAAAATCAATCACAAGTGACCCAAGAGGGAACAGAGGGAGATTTGGCAACACAAGAGCCAGGCCAATGTGATGATAAAGCAGAGACTGCAGCAAAGTGCTCTGAGGAGGGAGGGAGGGGCCAGGAGCCAAGGGTCCTGGTGGCCACTAAGAGGCTGAGAAGCAGGGAACAGGCCTCCCCTCACAGCGTCCAGGAGGAAGAGCCCTGCGGACAGCTCCACTTTAGCCCAGGGACACTGACTGCGGGCTTACAACCTTTGCAGCTAGAACAGAATAGACACCAAGTTTGTGTTCACTTGTGACAGTAGCAGTAGAAAAATAAAAGGACCCTGTGATCACATGTCACCTGTGAGACACCCACTTTCCTGGAGAAGAAACGTAGGCTCAAGAAGTCATTTCCTCAAATTCTTTGCTAGAAAGTGTCAGAGCTGGCTGGAGCTGGAATCTTGGTCCACCTAGTACCAAAGGCTTTGGTGACTCCTGTCCCTCCAGTGCTTCAGTTCAGTCCTTTTTCCAGAAGGCCCAGCAGCTAGGACTGGTCACAACCCACCCTCTTCCCCCAAGGCCTTGGTGAGGGCCCAGCGTCCCTGCTGTCAGGGACCCAGGGTTGGCAGTCACCAATGGGAGTCACCTCACTCCCCCAGGAGGGCTGAGTGTGGAGCCTGGATTCCCAGCAGCCTGCAGGCCTAAGGTCAAACTATACTTTAGCATCTGATTAAAGGACACGGAAGGCCTTACTCCTTCTTCCTACCAAGGACTGGGCCCTACAGTCCTCTCTGAGCTGGCTTCCTGTAGGCAGGCCTTCATGTGCACACAATATTTAACTTTGAGCCATTAGGGTGAAGAGCATGGAATCTGAAGTCATGCTACCTAGGTCTGAATTCCTGCCTCTGGCACATCCTAGCTGCGTGACCTATACAACACACTTAACCTCTCTGCATGTTTCCTCATCTGGAAAATGAGGCTGGTAGGCAGATTTCTCCAATGGTGTAATCTTCTTCCTTTGTGTGTTGCTGTCCTCCCCTTCCCAGCACCCTTTCCCTCCTTCCCTGGCTCCTTTTTTCTCTTCCCCTTTTTTTCCTTCAGTGCTGGGGATTGAACCTGCAGCTACCCCAGTGTAGTTCTCCCACTGAGCTACATCTCCAGCCCTTTTTTGAAATAGGGCCTGGCTCAGTTGCTTAGGTGGGACTCAAACTTGGAATGCTCCTCCTTCAGCCTTTCAGCTGTCTAAAAAGTGTGCCTGTCTAAAGGTGTGCTTCTGATGAATAGAGTATGGCAAATGTGATGGGATGTCTCTTCCATACTAGTTTATAAAAGGATGTGATTTCTCTCCTGCTAGGAGCCTCTCCTGCTGGCTTTGATAAAGCAAGCTGCCATGTTGGGGAAGCCTATGTGGCCAAGAACGGAGGGTGGCCCTTAGTCAACAACCAAGGAGCACCTGAGGCCCACAGCGCACTGGCTGTAAGAAATGGGATCCTGATGACCACCATGTGCATGAAGTAGGAGTAGAGCTCTCCTTAGTGCAGCCTTCAGATGGGACCACAATCCGGGCTGATCGCTTGGCCACATCCTTGTGAGCGGCCCTGAGCCAGAGCACCAGGTGCACCTGCCCTGATGCCTGACCCACAGACACTGTAAGGTAACTGATGTGTGCTGTTTTAAGCTGCTATGCTCGGGGGCAATTTGCTATGCACTGATAAATAGCTAATACAATGGAATAAGAATGAGGCCTACCTCATAGGGTTGTTATGAAAACTGAGTTAATATCATAAAATCATAAAACAGTGTGTTGCACCAAGTAAGCACAACAAAAGAGCCATTCCTATTATATATTTTCTGCTTAAATACTTTTCTACATTTCCATACATTCAGAGTTAATCATTTCATATTGTTCAGCCTTTTATTTCCTTAGAAATTGAGCATTTACATATTTTGTGTTCTGAGCAGCCAACAAATATACTCAAATTGTGCAAAATGACACATGTACAATATTTACTGCATGCTGTTTGTAATAATAGCAAATGACTAGAAACAAACCCAAAGCCTGCAGCTTGGAACTGATTAAATGAATTACAGTATGGCCATTTGAAGGACTGTTATGAAGCCAATACTGAGAATGAGACTAATCTTTATACTGACGCAGCATGATCCCAAGATATGTTCAGTTACAAAGCAAAATGGAGGGCCAGGGATTTAGCTCAGTGGTTCCGCCACCTGCCTCGCAAGTGCAAGGTACCAAGTTTGATCCCCAGTACCCAAAAAAAAAAACAACAAAAAAAAAGCAAAAGCAAGATGGAACACTTACATAAACAAATATGTTTGCTGTTCTTATGCAGCATATTATGGAAGGAAGAGTTAGAAACTGGTAATACAGGTTGCCTTCTGGTAAGGAACTAAGTGTCTGGGAACAAGGTGGAAGGACGACAGAAATGCGCGTGTGCGCACGCACACACACACACACACACACACACAAACGTTTTCTTTCTGCTCCATTTCTTCCCTTGCTGGCACCCTACCCCCACCTGGCTCTGCACCTGGCCTTTGCACCTGTTTCCTCATAGTTTCCATCACCCAGCACCCTCGCTTTCCAGCTTCCAGCTGGGTCCAACCAGTGGAGGGCATCAGCGAGAGGCTGGAGGCCAGAGGAGTGAGAAGTAGGCTGTTTCTTCCTCTCTCCTTCCTCCCACCTGACTCCCTCCTCCACAGGTGCAGCTCTGACCTGTCGCCATTTTCCCTCTCTGAGATACTAATGCCTGCCCACTGCTGCTAGTTCTGCATGCCTTAACACACCTTGTTAATTTTCTGCCACATCTTTGCAAACAGTGTCTTTACTAAACTCTTCCATTAAACCCTTGGAATATACCTTTCCTTCTGAGGACCCTGCCTGACATGACACTTTACATCTGAATGTACGTATAGCACACCTCTTCCCAAACAAATAAATACATACTTTTAAAGTCTACCACCTATTGATTCTAGAACTCTTAGAAGTGTGGTTTAATTTATTCGTATAACAGTCCAAAGTGGTAAGTATTATGATGTCCACTCGGTAGCTGGGAAACTAGGTTCCCAGAGGCAGTGTGACCCATGGGTGCAGGCACACAGCCCAAAGCGCTGGGCTGGGATGGGACTTCAGGTCCATGTGACTAAGCCTGGGCTAAGCCTTGCCGAGGGACCAGCCAAGCATTGGTTAGGGAAAGATGGAGCTAGCTTCCTGCCTACCCAGCAAGAAAGAGGGAGGAAAAGGTGAAAACCTAGGTTCCCCGGGTGGTCTCACTCTGCCTGATGTTCTCTAACACCTTCTTGGAGCTGGAGGCTTGACTGAGATGTAGGCTGGGGGTGACGTTGATATCTAGTTACTGATATGGAAATGACAGGAAACAACCATTGATAGTGGTATGGAAGGCCCTGTCACCAGGTGGCTAACCACTGAAATGTGGGTGCAAGGGACATAGTATCCTGGGCAGAAGGGCAGGTGGTCAGGATAGCAGAAGGGGTGGGGAATACTTAGGAGGCTCAGGTGCAGAATGTTTCAAAATTTAACAACTGGCACAATCCTACTGGAGTATCCAACTGGATACTTGCCCTAGATATGTTTCTCTTTTTATTCCCCATCTGGTCTCCAGAGACCACCCCAAGTAAATCTGATCTCAACCCTCTGCTGAAGACCCCACAGAGCCTGCCCCAGTGCCTGAAGGTCAACATGGAAATGCCTTAACACGACTTCATGACTTCGCTCTTCCCAACCCCTCCAGTCCGACTCCACAGCCCTCCGCAAACTTCCGGTTCCTCAAATGTGCCCTTCCTATTGTTTGAGCACTTCTAATCCTCAGTGTGAGGGAACTGGGACTCTGGGCATCTCCAGAACTTGCTCAAGCACATGCAGGCAGCAAGGGATGGGACCCCAGGCCAGCTGGCTCCAGAGCCTGTGTTTCTCCAGCCCCATACAGGATAGCCACAGCCACTAGACCTTGCCTCAGTTCCTCTATGGAGACCAGCCTGGGCCCGGGCACACAGTAGGTGCTCGTGGGAGCCTTGGACAAATGAGCCGACACAGCGTGTGACCAAGCAGCAGACATTAAGAGAGCATGACATCTGAGACCCTTCCAGCCTCCGGTCCTGGGAGCCTGGAAAGTAGTGGCTATCCTAGAGACAGTCAGTATTTCTCTTTAGGGAACCGAGGCAGGACCAAGTCCCTGCCAACCCCTCCAGAAGGCCGTGATGTCATCATATTCTGGGAGGGGGACAGGGCCTGTTGAAGCATAGCCGCACCCTTTGCTCCTTGGGTGCAGTCCAGCAGGAGGATGCTGAGGTCCCTGGGCCCATGACCACCACCACCACCATTGTTATCAGCAGGCAGTACTTGCCACGCACCTTCGGTGTGCCAGGCCCTGTGCTACCTTACTGTGTTATCTCACTCAGTCCTCACAATACTCTTAGCAGATATCATCACCAATCTTCACGTCACAGGTGAGAAGGGGATGTAACTAACTCACATAGCCAGTAGAGAGGAAATGCAGGAATTCCATTACACCTTACACCAAAATAAGAAGATGGAAGCATTAGTTAGCAGTGGAGCCAGATAACTTGGTTTCAAACCCCCACACCCCCATTTCCAACTTGTGTGGGCTTTGCCAAGTCATGGAACTTCTCATTTTCCCCGTCTATAAAATGGATTGATAATGCACTTACTACCACTATAGAACTACTGAGAGGATTAAGTGAACCACCCATGCCATGCGGTATCGTCATTTGATTGTGACCCTATGTGCCAGGTTCTGGGCTAGACCTGGGGACACAGCACCTTTCTGGGCTTATGGGCTATCACAGCACAGTGCCCGGTACACAGGACCCCTGAGAACAATAGCTCCTGGTTTTATTATTATTGCTTAGAGGGTAGTTTTCTCCCCACAGGTTGGACTTAACACCCTCGGAGCCCAGGCCTGGGATCGCCTGCTGACAGCCTGCTGACTTAGCTCTGGGTACCTCTGCCTCCCCTGCCCCACCCAGCCAGTCAGCAGGCTGCAGTGACACTGCATTGGCCCAAGTCAGCAGACATCTCCTGCCTAAATAAGGACAAGGCACCCAGGAGAGCTTTCGGTGAGCCTGAGGAATGCAACAGCTGAGCCAGCCCTGCCTAGCACCACCCCCGCCTCCAGCCACTCCCCAGGTGGGGCTGGGCTGTGGCATTCCAGCTTTCCCAGGGGAGCCCCCAGGGGTACCGGCACCCCCTTGGTTCCCATACAGGAGGACTAGAAACTGATAAGGCGCTCTGGGGAGGAATTCCAGGCAGCTGCGGTTGCTCCTGGGGGCTGGAGATCCTGCTCCTACAGGGTCAGCAGAGGAAGAAGGCCCAGGAGGGGCCACACCCAGCCACTGCCCCCCAGGGACATCACATCCTTTGGTTCCAAAGGCATCTCCAGAGATCCTAAGGAGACCCAGGCCGTGCCAGGTGCCAAGGCACCAGAGGAGATTCCAACCACTACTGTCTTCCTGTCACAGAAGCACCTCTTGGCAGTCATGGCCGGAGTGTGTTCATGCCTCCTGGTAGAGTGCAGGAGGACACAGTCACTCCAAGCACTGAACAGGAAAGACCCACCCAGTAGGTCTTGCTGAGCGGCTCAGCAAGAGAACTCTGGTCCCAAGTGACCTGGATTCCAGCTCCACTTCTTAGCTCGGTGACCTTGAGCGTGCTGCTTTACTATTCTGTGCCTCTGTTTCCCCCTCTGTGATATGGGAGTCATAAGAGCACCAAACTCAGAGGGTTGGGAGGAAGAAATGACTTGGTATTTGCCAAGTACCTAGAGCAGTAAGAGGCTATCTTCTCAGATCATGGTTAGGGTGATGAGCAAGTTTATTACTGTAACTAAAGCATCGAAGAGTCTAACTAAAGCGTCTAAGAGTGAAAGCTATGCTGTAAGTAATTGTGCCTAGCATGAACCAGAACTATCCCAGGCACACAGAGCTGTCTGGTCATCTTGGCCTTGACCACACCATGGAGTTCACTGAGACCAGAGACTGTCTCCTCTTTGTAACCCCTGCAGCAATGAGCATCACACCTGGCACATAGAGTGTCAATTTTGTTTGGCTTAACATATCTGACTTTCAGATTTCACAGGAAGAGTAAATAACCCATTTAATGAAGGCATTTAAAACCAAGACTCAAACTACAGTCCAAGGAAAAATTAAGGAACTCAAGCCATTAATTCAGAGATGTTTCCTGAACCTTTGAGGGGCCATGCCTGGGCCTGGGTTTACTGGGGTGAAGAAAAAGAGAAAAAAGTGTCAAGAGGAACCAAAACAAAGAAGCAAGGGTTCCACCCCCAGGGACCAACCATGGCTAGTCTAACAAAGAGGAGGGATCTGGAGCCTGATGCACCATCAGCAGAGATGGGGTCTCTCAGGGATCAGACAATGCAGCAAGGCTAGAAAGAAACTTAAATCCAAATTTCTACCTGGAAGAAAGTTATAGACTGGCAGGGAAGATCTATAGAAACAGAGTCCAATTCAGAACACTGAGGCTTCTAAAATGGCCCAGAAGAAGAAGGAGCCTGGGAAATGTCCCCAGGGATGAGACCTCTGGGTAAGCTTTGACGGAGCAGACATGAAGAGACCATGCTGCGCCAAGGCCGTGTGAGTGTGGCACATGCAAGCCCTTGTCTTGCTCCAACCAGCCAGCTACTCCATTTCTTTCCAGCTCCACATTCAGTGACAGTGCACTGGGTCGCTTGAGATCGGCCGGACTGGCGGAATTTACTCCGCAGAAAATGGCAGAGTGTAGGAGGCAGGATTTTCCTACCCAAGGAACTATTTAATCAGCACGTCACTCACTGCTCAGAACAGACATGAACTAGGAAAAATGATGGTCTCAGCAAATTCAGACCCTTGTACAGTACTTCGCCTCTACCCTAGTTTCTATGACCCTCTCCCACCTTGAAAAACAGGTTACTAGCTCTGTTGATAAAAGCTCTTGAAGTTCGCTGTCTACAACAACAAGATGCCCCCTCCTTTGCTGATCACAGGCCAATGCTCAGATCATAGGCAGCAAATGTGTATAAAAGGAATCCTGTGATTTGCTGTGCAAAGGAGCCAAGGGAACAAAAAAGGAAGCTTCCAGGCTGTGGACAGGGCTCTTCTTCCTGCACTGTAATCCTCAGAAAATGACCAAGTCATTTTAAATTCTGAGGCTGTGGTCTTACTTCCCACAGCCATAGGAACTGGTCAGCCAGAGAAAAGAGGCAAGCAGAGAGGAAAGAGTCCTTTAAACAGAAGGAACAAGAGCCATGGCACAAAACGGGTTTTTACACACTTCACACACACACACACATGGGCATATTTAGGAGACAGAAAAATTCACCCTGAACGATGTCATGAATAATGAAGAGCTAGGACGGAGGCAGGTGACAAAGGGCCTTCGCTGCCCCATTCACTGAGCATGACTGTGACCAGTCAGTGTTTCCCAGTCAGCCTCCTCCTTCCGGGGTGTAAGGCTAGTCTATTTCCTCCCTTGCAGCAATGTGGCCATGTGACTGATGAGCTTCCAGCCAATGGAATGTAGGAGGACATCAGAAGACCACTTCTGACCCAGCCAATAGAAACCTTCCATGTGTATCCTTCCCTGTGTTTTCCTCTCCACCAGCTTGATGCAGAAAAGCATGACAACCTTGGAAGCCACACGCTGAAGGTGGCCACAGATAGAAAGAGCACAGATCCTTGAATTATTGCTTGGAGGGCAGCTGTCCATGCAGAAAGGCACCTGTTTTGGACTTTACATGAAAAAGACATAAACTTGTGATGATCTATTCTACATGGACAGTTGTGTATTCCCTACTTAGTACAAACAAACAAAAAAAGGATGAAGATGAAAGGTGGCAAGAGTGAACCAGTGTCTTCCCATCCATGTTGGGTGGCTCCTTTTCCAGTGCTCCCCCAGTGGCCTCAGCTGGGAGATAAACTGTCTCAGAAGGACAGAGTAAGAGGAGGACAAGATTCAGGAAGACACCTGTTTGCCAAACATCTGACCTTCTTTTCTGAGGGCCTCTAAGATCCACTAAGATCAGTCAATGATAAGCATTTAGTGAGTGCCTACTGTGTGCAGGGCCTGTCACAGCTGGGGCTCCTTTTACCCAAAGCCCCCACAAAGCCCCATTCTTGTAGAACAGAGTCCTCCAAAGACAGGCCTTCCCCTTCTCTGAGGTCCTACAGAGAGAGGGCGAAGATCTATTTTTCAGGCCAGTGTTTCTCTTGCTTAGTCCCAAGAGGACCAAGAATGATGCATGGTACTAGGCCATTCACTAAATAACACTGTTAAAGTAAAATTTAATTTTAGCCATCCTGACTGCATCAATGAGAAAGTCTCATTTGGTGCTAATACATGTTTAATGCTTCTTGTATGATCCTTTAATTTTTTTTTTCAGTGCTAGGGAAGGAAGCCAGGGCCTCACACATGCTAAGCACACACTGCTCTATCATGGAGCTATATCCCCATGGCCCAAGCCTCCTTTATGGACAGAGCACAGCAGCAAGCAGCTCAGGGTCTGAGCTTTGAGTAAGCAACTGAGGGATGGTTTCATAATGTTTTGCTTCATTGTATATTTTTTTTCTCTTTGTTTCTTTCTTTGGCTAGCTTCTTTTATCTACAACTGGATTTCTATTTATGGTAATGAATAAAGTTCCTTTATAAAAATAAATTTGGGTTTAAGAAAGTCAAAATATTTTTAAACAGTGAGGAAATAAAAATCCAGATAGCATGCACACACAGCATGGCCAGGAGGGTACGTCAGTGGCAGGCACTTGGGAGACCCTGCCTTTGTCCATGCTGTCTCACCCCTGGGCCTTTGCCCAGGCTGGTCCCTGTCTGCTCTTCTATGCTGACCTCACAAGCTGCCTTGGACTCCATCTGGGGTGAAGTCACTTCTCAAAGAAGCCATGGTAACAACAGCTGTGTATGGCTGGGCCATGGGAAAGGCCAGCAAGGAACTGCACTGGGGATGGTGTCCTATCCTAAGGATAAGCCGAGGACAGACAGCTCAGTACTGTGGGAAATGGATTCCTCCCTCCAGAAACAAAAACAATAGCTGCCCGTGGGTTTCAGAGGTGGCAACAAGACAAGGACGGGGAGAGCAGATGGATTCTATATTTTTATACCTGGGGTTTGGGACAATGAATGCAGAGCATACTTTTTAAAATAAAAAGAAAACCCTGAGGCTCTTCAGGGCAGGTTTTCTGGAGCATGACGCTCGTCTCTGCATCCCCAGCTGGGTGGTCAGGGGAGAATCGTGCAGGCCTGAGCTTGAGGGAGCACCGGGCCAGCCTCTGACAACTTCCTGTCTAGAGGGCCCCTTTGTGCCTTATCCCCTCCATCGGCTGAGTCAGAGCCTCAGAGGGGTGCAGCCCTTGACCAGGCTCCAGCAAGACCCCAGCAGGCCCTGTGGGGTTACAGTTTAGGAACAGGGCCACCATGGTCATGTGGTAACACCCCTCCCCAGACAGAGCGGCAGGAAGCCAGGGCTGACGGGAACGGCATTTCAGCAGTAACACAACAGGCTGGCATAAGAGATATGGCTTGGCCACAGGCGGTTTGGGAGATGGGTCCCTAGGCAACATTCCCTCCTGTCTGCTGTACCCCCTCTCAAGGCATCAGGAGACAGGCTCTCTCCAGGGTGACTGCTAGGATTATGGAAGCAGAGATCCCTGCAGACAGCTCAGCCTGTCCTGGGCTCTCAGGATCTTCAGTCAATAATACCAGAAGAAACCGCGGGAGTAAAAATGGTAGCAGTTCTGATAATAAAAATGACAACTGCCACGACTGAATGACTACTGTGTCCCCGGTATGGTGGTCCGTACTGTCCACGGGTCATTTCATTCTGCCCTCACAATACCCTCAGCAGTAAGTACTAGATCAGTGTCCACCACCTTCCACAGCTGGGAAACTGAGGCTCAGGGAAGTGGGCTGCCCAACACATGAGTGCCATACAGCCCCAGAGCCGGAGTGTAAAGGATCTGTGTGCCTCTGTTTCTCTGTGTCCTCCAGCTGGGGGACATGAGGGACTTGAAAAGAGAGGTTGTGAAGGAACCAAAGCCATTTCGGGCAGAGCAGAGGTAAGATCAGTTTTACACCTGTGCAGGGATGTCATGGTAGACACTGCAAGCTGCTCACCAAATATCCATTCTCCTTCTCTTCCCTTTGAAGCGAATCCTACTGTAGTCAGGGAAGCAATGTGCCTGGCTAAAAATACCCACCTTTCCATACCCCTCTGCATCTAGGGAAAGCCAGGTCCCTAGGTGGGCATCTCTTCCCCAGAAGGAGACACGAGGGTATTTTGACCTCTGCCTTTCTTCCTCTTCCCACCTGGAATGTAGAATGGAATAGGGGTCCAGTGGCCATCTTTGAGTATGAGAACAAAAGCCACACTCTCAGAATGGTGGCAGGGCACCCCAGATCAAGGTGGGTCCCTCATGCATCTGAAGCTGCCACAGCAGCCCTGTGTGGCCTGCCTGGTCTTGTCTACGACAAAGTGAGCCCAGGGGGTAAGGCTCCCGAGAAAGCTCTATTCCCGGCCTTAGGACCGAGCTGCGGCCATGAGTAGAGATTACAGAAGGGAGAAAGCCCTTCCGGTTTAGCACGTCCAGGCATCCAGAGCTGGCCTGGACTGTCTCAAGAGATGCTGAGTGCCCCACGCCTGGAGAGGCAGGAGCAGTGGCAGGATGAGCACTTGGCAGTGATGACGGGAAAGGTGTTCTGACTTTGGCTGCAGTGAGACCAAACGGTCTTGCACGCTTCAATCATCTCCACTTTGGGAGGTGAAGAAAGCACCCCACGATGTAGGCCCAGTTATACAGGGCAGGCACACGGCCCTGCAATGCCCTGCAAGGCCTACAAAGGCACTGTCCAGCACAACTTGCAGCCGTGAGGGGAATGTTCTACATCTGTTGCTATCGAACATCTGAAATGTACTCCCACCACCAAGGAATGGAACTTCTCATTTATTTAATCCAAAGTGAAGGAGCCACATGTTGCCAAGGCTCCCATACTGGACAGCACAGCAGTCTTTTTCTGCCCACATCCTGTATTCCCTCCGACCACCTCTCTACTACCCTGCTCCCCTTTCACTCCACCTTAGCCACAATGGTCCCCTTGCTGTCCCTAAAGCACACCAGGCAAGTACAAGCCCTAGAGCTCTTCCCTCTCCTGTGCTGCTCTTCCCAGAAGGCCCCCACTGACTCTTCCAACTCCTTCATGTCTCTCCTTAGACATCAATGAAGCGTACCCTGGCCACTTATTTATAAAGGCCACTTGCCCCCTCTCAGTGCTCCATAATTTATTATATCTGCTGAGTTGTCTCCCCAAACTAGGATGGAGATGCTATGAACGTCAGGGTCTTCAGGCTTTCTTCCCCAAGCATGGAACACTGTGGGGCACAGAGTCAACTCTATAAATATCTGCAGAATTTGCTTGAAGGCATACATAAGTAAAGCAGAGGGCACCTCTGTACACTGGTTTTTCCCAGTGTAAGATGACTGAAAGCTACCATCAGAGAGTCAACCTGCTTCCTAATGCCTCACATATGTCCTGGGTACTGTGCCAGGTGCTGGTACCCACGCCAACATGCCAGGAACACATAAAAGAGGGGACCCAGGCTAGAAAAGAGCTCAGAGCTTCCCTAAGGAAGAAATAGTTGAGCTGAGTGAGCCCAGATGAATGAGCAGGTGTTAGTGAAATAAAGGGAGGGGAAAGCATTTTAGGCAAGTGGAACAGCATTTGCAAAGGACCATAGGCAAGAAAGAGCATGGCCTTTGGAAGAACTGTGCTGAAGGTTTGAGTGACTGAGGAGACTGGTGTGAGACAGGGATGCTGGGGCAAAAGAGCCAGAGAGGAAGGGTCATGTGGGTCAAGGAGAGAAGGTGGAATCTCTCCTAACAGCAGACATCCCTGGTGCCCACATCATAACCCCTCTGCACATCCCTATTTTACCCACAGCTGTGGAGGATGGTTCCCTGTGAGGTCAGACTCACCCACCTCTGTCAGGGTCACCCAAGTACAGCTGTCCACTGTCTTCCTGGAGCCTACTCAGATGGCTGAGGAAGTCTCTTTATCCTCACCCAAGTGCAAGCACAATCCAGAAGTGGGGGATTTCTGCCCCAGGGGAGATGCTCGGCAAATGAAGGAATGAAGCCAAGTTCCATCCCTCAGGTGGAAAATCCTGGGGGTGCTGAGGTCCCAGCCAAGTCCTGTCTCTGTGGTCTCCTGTGTTGTGGCTTGTATATAGATGTTCCCCCAACGCCTCATGCACTCATAAGTGGGGCTTTTTGGAAGTGGCTAGATCTAGGGTGTATGAATATGGATTAAGGGTGTGTGATAATAAATTGATTTAGCACAGTTCTGGGTGTGGATAACGGAACCCCCACCCTGTGTGTGGGTGGCACCAATGAATAGACTTGTACCCTGGCTGGAATATAAACAGACAGAAAGAAAGCAGGCTCACTGCTTGCTGCTTCCTGTCTGCCCTTCCATGGACTGTTTCTCCTTTTTCATGTCCCTCTGGCATGCCATCCTGCCCTGGAACCAGCTGACTATGGACTTAAACCTCTACAAACTGTGAGCCAAAATAAACCTTTCCTCCTTTAACTTGTGAGTGTCAGGTATTTTGTCTCAGCAATGAGAAAAGTAACTAAGACAACAGCAATTACTCGATAACACAGACTTATGCTGTCTTGTCCTTCCCTGTCTTACCCTCAACATTCGCTCCCTCTCATCATCTCCTTCCTGGCATCACTTCCCAGATAAACTACTTGCACTGAATCCTTGCCTCAGGCTTTGCTTTTGAGGGAACCCAAGCTAAGGGCCACACAAAAGTTTTGACCACCTGAGCAGCATGGTCAGTAGGTCATAGCATCCCTCTGGATGCTATGTGGGAAAGGGAACAGGGTAGGAAGAGTGAAGAGCCAGGAAGTCCCCTGCAGTTGGCAGGGAGAAGGGCTGTAGTGGTGGCAGTGGAGGGAGAGGGCTGAAGACAAACAGGGGGAACTGGTTCCCCTTAGCACCAGTGACTCAACAGGCAGGTGATACACACTGAGACTCACCCCCAGCCATGCCTCACTGGGACAGGAAGCCTCATCAAGCTCCATCCAAGCCTAGCCTGGCCCCAGAAACCTGCTGCAAGGGGCTATTTTTAGAGAGCTGGGTATTTACTTGAAGGATTTAGGGCCTGGTTTTATTTTTAACTCCCTTCCTAATGGCAGGGACTTGCTGGTGTGGATTTAGGAAGGCAACCTCAGGAAGTTAGACTGGGCTTTGGAAACCTAGCAGAGCAAAACGGTGCCTGGAGAAGGCAGAGGAAGCTACTGGAATAACCAATTTGCACTTGCCTCAGTTTTGGGTAAGGAAAACTGGCCATGGGCTCTGGTGCTTGAGCACCGCAGAGTACCACAGTCACCCTCCACAGGCACCACCTCATTCCATCCTCACCATAATCCCAGAGCCAGGGCTGTTACTGCCCTCATTCTACAGACAAGGAGAGTGAGGCTCAGAGAAGATCAAGCACACGCAGTGAGCAAGTAACAGAGCAGGCAGGATTTAACCTCAGCTCCTTGATGTCCTCAGCCAGTGCGCCCAACTGCTCTGCCAGAAGAAAGTGTGCCCAGCACCAAGTACCAGGCCACTAAGGCAAGACAACGGCTTTCTCTTGTGACCTGGTAAAGATGAAGAGTCTGGACCAGAGAACATAAAGCGTGGCTGTATGAACTGATTTCCTCATTTGTGAAGTGGGTTGATATAATAAGCAGCTCTCACTCAGGGGGATTAAATGAGATGAAGTCCATACATGGAGCTTAACAGGTGGTAGTGACAGGAACATCATCAACAACCCCTTGCCCCATCCTGTGCCAGGCCCTGGTCTGAGCACACCACATTTATGAGTACCAGCTGGATCCCCTTTTATGCCCATGAGGCAGGTCCTCTCCTGATCTCCAGCCTAGAGATGGCATACAGAGGGACAGGAAGCCAAGGAGAAGTCACTGTCCCTGCCCCTGAGCTCTCTCATACTTGCCCTGAACCACCCCTGTCATTCTCAACACTAACGGTACTCCAACATTCTTGTGTCCAGGCCCTTCCAGCATTGACCCGAGTCCCTGGTGCCAGCTCAGATGTTAGCATGGCCTCACTGGAAAGAAAGTAGGGAAATTTTTGCATTTGGGATTAAAGTGACCTCTCCCCCCAAAGATATTGCCCTGTGTGCTCTGACTCAGCTTGTTAGACTGAAAAATGAAGAGGGAAAGGCCCTGTAGCTGGACCTGAAGCACAGTCCTAGCCTGGGATGTGATAAAAATCCCTTTCCACTTCCCAGGGCTCTGTCCGCTATCTGCCAGATTTATTAATGTGGCCCAGAAGCCAAATGAGCTCTGATTAGCTCCTCGCCCTGTTGTCCAGCTGCACCCTTCTTGGCTGCATGGCCCTAGTAGGATCTCCCCGCTTCTAAGCCTCAGTTTCTTCACTGTGAAAAAAATCACACCAGACTCATTCTCTCTCCAGCAGCTTCCACTTGAGGGCTGACAGGAGCATGATGGGCCTTTGTTCTGGCTCTCTGCTCCCTGAGTTTGGAAGGCCTGACTCCCCCAGATACACTGTCCTCTAGTTCTAACATTTTCTGGCTGCCAGGGACTCCAGAAAGCTCTTCTCTCTCTCCCAGACCTCTCAGCCTTGGTATGCTAGTTGCCTCATATACGTCCTGAGAATCCTGCCCTGACAACTCAGGAAATGCCACTGAACGTCTTCTGTCACCAGGTACAGAGGAACTTTGTCCATTTGGTGACTCACAAGGAGGGACATGGGAAGGGCAGGAGTCTGGAGGCCTTTCTGCCTCTTCAAGCCCATCCCCAGATAGTTGGAACCCCATCTCCCGGAATGTTGGGAGGCAAGACAAGGACAAACCTTACCTCTGTGGGCACAGGCAGCTGCCTGGAGGGGTGCTGGCGGCCACTGGACTCACACACGATTGTCTCCAAATCACATGGCAAATATGCAGAAGATGAAATGGGCAGTGCACTCTCACACACCGTCAGAGGGGTGGAGGGGCACTTCTGGCACATCTTTTTGTAGGGTAATGGGTTCTAATAGCAGTACAATATGCATTCTTTTGACCCTGCAAATTTAGGTCTAGGAATTTAACCCATAAAGGTTTCTCTCTCTTGTAGCTATTATTCTTTAAATATTTGTTAAACATACATTAGAGGGATGGTGTAGACAGGGTTGTTCAGAGCTCCACCTGTTTCTCTGTGTAGGGCCCTCTGGACCTTTAGGAGAGTCCACTGAATTTACCTTGGACAGCAAATGTCAGAGCCTCAGGTGAATGAACATTATTCTGTAGTTCCCTGTTATCTGCAGTTTCACATTCCACAGCTTCAGTTACCCAAGGTCAAACATGGGCCAAAAATATTAAATGGAAAATTCCAGAAATAGACAATTCACAAATTTAAAATATCTTACAGTATATGCTTGTCATTGTTCTATTTTATCAGCAGTCATTATTAATCTCTCACCATGCTTAATTCATAAATTAAACTAGCCAGGCATGGTGGCACACGTCTATAATCCCAGCCTCAGGGAGGCTGAGATAGGAAGCTGGTGAGTTTGAGGCCAGCATGGGCTACACAGCAAGATACTGTCTCAAAAACCCAAAACAAGCAAACTAATTAATTAATTAAACTTTATCACAGGCATGTGTGTGTAGGGAAAATAACCAGTGCATACATGGTTTGGTATGATCTACAGTTTCGGGCACCCACTGGGGGATCTTAGAATGGATCCTTCGTGCACAAGGAAGGGGGAGCTTCTGTATTTCCCATATATTCCAATGATACTTGAGTGTCCCTGACAGGAAAAGTTTCCTGGTGAGACCATCCCTATAACCAGGTCTTTGAGCAAGGTTATGGGTCGAAGGATGCTCTCTGCAGCCTCACTTGTGAACATGAAAACTTGGAATGGTTTCAGTCTCCATCAAGAGAGATCTGGTTAAATAACTTATGGTACCCCAAAATTATGGAATATTATACTGCTGTTAAAAGAATATGCAAATCTATATATGTAAGATGAAAAGGTGTTAAAATCTATTACATCAAAAAGGCAAGCTGCAGAACATTATATAGGCAGTTCCAGTTACAGAAAAACAACAAAACCAGAGGGAGTAAGTGGAATAATTCTTTAAGTGAACTGTTAACAATGGTCACCTCAGAGGTGCAGATGGAGCCAAAGGAGGACAGGGAGGGATTTTATTAATTTTTAGTTTTTATTCTGACCTGTTTTAAATTTTAACAAGTATGTTGCTTCAAACAATGCTAGAAAGAGTAAAGGAAGAAAAAGGAGAGGGAAAAACTCACGGTATTTTAAGTGGCAGAACAGCATCCTGGCTGTTAAAGAACAGAGACTCAAGGGTCTGAATCTCAACTCTGTCACTTACTAGTTCTGGGACTCCAAGAAGGTTAAAAAAAACCTCCAGGTGCCTCTAGAATCAGATACGTTAACTCGGCTAAACACTTGGAACTGTGCCTGCCACACACCGTGTCCTCAGTAAATGTCATCAGATGGTGGCAGCCGTACAGGGCGTTGCATCTGTCCCAAGATGACCAGGCTGCGAGGTGCAGACTATGGAGCTCACTGTCTCCGGACTCCTGTCACAGCGCTCCTTCTGCTCTATCTGCCTTCCAGTTTTGCCTCAGTGGACTTCCCCTAGCAGAGGGTAAGGATGGGAGGAAAGAGGGTGTGAAGAACGAAGGAGTCTTGGTTTCTGACCCACCCGCAGATGATGTCCTGGAATGCGGAAAGAAGAGTGTGCCGCTGGTCCGGGGTTCCTGACTGGCCCTCCCAGTGGATCTCCTCCCACACACGCCCATCCTCTACCCACCTCCCGTCTAAGGCGCTCGCATCCCTGCACATCCCCAATTCGGCTAAGTGCCATGTCAACCCTCTCCTTCCTCCAATTAAAAACAAAATAAGAAGGAAAACTGATCCACTGTGCTAGGCTTCTAAAAACCCACAGCTCTGGCCAGGCCCTTCCTCCCCACCCCAGCAGCCCTGCCACATTTCAGGTTTCTGTCATCTCCTCAAGATCCATAAAGCAGCCTCCTCACTGGCTCCCAGCCAGTAGCCTGGCCACTGCCACCTAAGCCCTCATCTTCACAGCAAGAAAGAAGTGGTCAAGCTAGGCATGGTGGCACATGCCCATAATCCCAGCTACTCAGGAGGCTGAGGCAGGAGAACGGCAGATTGAAACCCAGCCTGGGCAAACTGGACCCCATTTCAAAATAAAGACAATAAAAAGGGCTGGGGATGTAGCTCAGTGCAAGACCCTGGGTTCAATCTCCAGTAACACACACACACACACACACACACACACACAAAGAATGATTTGGTCATATACATGTATGCAGGTCATTTCCAGCTGTCATCACTACCCACTGCCTCTAGAAAGAGCCCACCAAGGGCCCAGGGGCAGCATACAGCACGCACATAATTTTTTGGCCTACATAATAGTTCGCGTGCACCCATACATGTGTCTGTATATGTGTATGTGTGTATGAGCACATGTTCACGTGTTAATGGATTTTCATGCAAGTATGTGAGCACTCAGAGTTTAGTGAAAGAGGTACCAGGCTTCTCTCCCTGTTGCTCTAACCTCCTTCTTTTCTCCTCTCCTTCACCTCTTTCTTCTCTCCTCTTTGACCCCTCCCCTATTCCCAAACAAGTGCTCGGATTTGTTATGCAAAGTCCTTAGGAATCAGAAGATTTCCTATCAACCACACAGTGTGTGCCTCTCGACACGATACAATATGAAGTATATAGAACCATTTAGTAAGTGTGCATGCCAGAAAAAGTCAAACCTGATCTATTTTAGATGGAACTTACAGGAAGTACAGGAAAGACAGGAAACAGTTCAACAATACTATAAGGAACTAACTAGGCAAATCTAGAAGATGTCATGTTATTTAAAAAGGGAGGAAAAGGGTTCTAGATTAAAATAGAGTTAGGACACAGTTCCCATCTACAAGTGAAACTAAACAACTCTATGACAGCAGGAAAAAGAATAAAACTCAGGCTGGGGTTTTAGTTCAGTGGTTCCACCGCCTGCCTGGAAAGTGAAAGGACCCGGGGTTCAATCCCCAGTACAGAAAAAAAAAAAGAACAAAACTCATGAATAAATTTAATAGAGGAAATGCAAAATGTGTACACTGAAAACTACAAGACATCACTGAAAGAAATTAAACTGAGTAAATGGGAAGGTGTCCCATGTTCACAGACTGAGAGACTTAAATTTGTTAAAACGACAATATTCTAGGGCCAGGGATTTAGCTCAGTAGTTCTGCTGCCTGCCTCGCAAGCACAAGGTCCTGAGTTCGATCCCCGTACCAAAAAACAAAAACAAAAACAAAAAAATGACAACACCATAGAGTCAACACAATTTAAAACAGTATTTCAAAGGACTCCATCAAGAAGGAAACAAGGCAATCCATAGAATGGGAAAAATACCTGCAAATCACATATCTGACAAGGGACTTGTATTTAGAATATGTAAAGAACACTTACCATTTGTTAGTAAATAAAAGACAATCCACTTTTAAAACAAGCAAAAGGGGGCCGGGGATTTAGCTCAGTGGTTTCGCCGCCTGCCGCGCAAGCGCAAGGACCCAAGTTCAATCCCCAGTACCAAAAAAAAAAAAAACAAGCAAAAGATATGAATATTTACCTCTCCAAAAAAGAACTACGAATGGTCAATAAGCCCAAGGAAAGATGCTAAACATCATCAGTCATTACAGAAATGCTGATCAAAACTACAATGATACAACTCCTCATTTGAACAAATCATACATTACATGAAACTGAGAAAAAGTATTTATATGGATTATTGATATGCTACGTACAACAGTAGATTTAGGGGTATGTAGGAAATGCCCTTATATTTTAGTGGTACATTCTGAAGTACTTTTGGGTGAATTCTTTCATGATATCTAAAATTTACTTTGGACTATATCAAAAAAAGATGAAGTACAGCAAGACTGCTGTTAAATCCAGTTAATGAGTCTAAGAGTGTTAGCTATGTCAATCTCTCCACATGTTTAATTTTACCATAATGAAAAGTCAAAAAGGGGGAAGATTTATGTCAAAATACAAGTTTCTAGTTTTTCTTCAAACATCAGGAGCTATGCTTAAAACAGCTGAGTCCTGGGGCTGGGGATTTAGCTCAGTGGTTCCACTGCCTGCCTCACAAGTGCAAGGTCCCAAGTTTGATCCCCAGTACCAAAAAAACCCCCAGCTGAGTCCTTGATCCTACAGGCAGCCACGGGTGACAGCCAGGGAGTGGCAGCCCCTCCTAGCAGACTTAAGGAGGCGAGGTCCTAGGTCTGCCACCCTCTAGCAAGTGAGACCCAAGCCTCCTACCTGCTGGTAAAACACATCACCTGTAGTAATATTTCAGTTTGCGACATCGGGCTCCCACTCCTGCACTGAGCGCTTAAAGTTTGACCTAACCTGGTCCTGGCTTGAGGCTGCCTTGCCAGCCTCATTTCTAATCTCTCCTCCCGCCTCTCCAGCTTTCTCAGTGACTCTCTGATCCCAAAATACACCTGGCACACTCCTACATCGAGGCCGATGCCCATCCTAGGTCTTATCTGGAATCACCTGAACCTCTTCTCCACCTGCCAACTCCTGACCAGCAGTGGCCACCTGCAGGGAGCTCTCCGAACCCAACCCGGGGAAGGTGAGTTGCTGTGGGCCCTCCCACCTTCAGCTCCTTCCTCCCTCTGTTCCACACTGGCTGTGTCCATCCCTGTCCGTCTTCAACACTTGGCTGGGAGCCCCTGAGAACGCTGACCCCAAAATCCAGCACTGTGTGCCCAGTGGCTCAGCACAAGCCCTGTACAGAGAAGGTAGTGGTCAGAGTTTGCAAAAAGAAGCCCAGCTTTTGTTAGGTCACAATGAAGACTGTTCCTACACCAGAGCTCCTGGTTTCAGCTCCCAGCTGTGCCTTCACTCAGCTTTAGGACCTGATTGAGAACCTTAATCTGTGCCGGTTTTCCATCTGTAAAATGAGAACAGCAGTACCTCTGCACAGGATTGTTTTCAGATTTACATAAATTAATATGTAAGGTACACAGACTCATGCCTGCCTGGTTTCCAGAAATAAAGACTATAAATAAACAGATTTAAACATGGCAATTACTTAGATTCTCCTTTAAACCTCTTGCAGGGCCAGCTCTTCTTTTCCCAGGGCGGCCTGCATTCCCTGGTGGTACAGAAATGAGGATTGGCAGTGTGAATGACACCAAATCCATTCTTCTTTTTGAGACAAGGTCTCGCTGTGTAGTTCAGGCCAGCCTGGAACTCACTATGTAGCACAGGCTGGCCTTGAACTTGCATTGGCCTTGATCCTCCTCCCTGGCCATTCTTATCAGTCAAGGAAAAAGCTTCAGTTAGGTGCCTACAGCTCTTGTATACCCTCAATCTTTGGCCAATGTCTCTTTTCAATAAAAAGAGAACAGACTTCAGGCATGGTGCCTTTGATTCTCAAAAGCTTGACCTCAGACTTGAATGACATTGTTCTATTTTCAGAAGTTCCAGAGATAATAGGTTTCTCATTACAGCAATCATTAGAAGGGTTTCACTATGTAGCCCAGGCTGGCCTCAAACTCATGGTCATCCTCCTTCCTCTGCCTCCCAAGTGCTGGGATCACAGGCATGTGCCACCATGCCCAGCTAGAAGGCTTCTGTTATGACTTGTGTTCAGATGCCCCCCCCAAAGCCTCACACAGTCATAGGTGGGGCTTTTTCAGAGATGGCTAGAGCTTGAGTGTAATGCTGGAATTGATTCACGGTGCAATACTAGGCTCAAGGGCACTAGGATTAAGGGTGTGAGTGCTACCAGCCCTAAGTAGTCTGGACAAGATATAAGGGGCAAAGATATAAGGGGCAGACTGATGCTGTTAAGGTCGCTTGTTGCCTTGCTGACTTCTGCCTTTCAGTGCACAGTGACCCGAATCCATTACTATGAGCCTGTGGTGAAGCAGAATCACCAGGCAGATGGGCACAGCGAATGAAAGGTCATGGCAGTTCAGGCCACTTCAGCCAGGGAGCAGAAAGAGGAAGGGGCTGGCAACAAAATCTACGCTTCCAAGGCACACACTCGCAGTGGCCTACTTCCTCCAAGTAGGCCCTACCCCCAATAGCCCGTTCCGCTGCGGACTCATCAGTGAGTCCATGAATGAGGTCAGTGCCCTCATGATCCAGTCACCTCTCGAGCTCTTCCCCCTTGAGCTTTGTTGCCCTGGGGATCAATCCTTCAACCCTTCAGGGGACATTTCATATCCAGACCATAACAGAGACTGAACTCAGATTCAAAGCAGAGCTTGTCCAGTGTCATAGCCCAAACACAGCCAATGTACCACACAGACCTGCACACCAGAGACTCGGCCTCCAGCAAGCTGCAAAGCTAACTTTAGCCCCACACTCAATGTGGGAGTTTCCAGGGCCAGCTTGAGGGGGGCAGGGGCAGGGAAGGCATGGGAGGAGAGAAGGCAGACCAGTCCAGTGATGTCACCCCACTACCAACCCTGAGACATTCCAAACCTCAGGCACTAGGGGAGCTGACAACTCTCCAAGGGTATCCCCTGTGTGTGGGGGCTGTGAGTGGGGACACAGTGGCAAGAATACTAGACAATGACTGGAGCAGCTGACATTTATCCAGCCTTTCACATACACAGTCTGCTTTATCCTTCAGGAAAACACTTCCAGGTAGAAATCACTACCCTCTTTTTAGAAATGAAGAACCGAGGTCTGCAGAGAAGCAAAGGGCTGTCAAAGGCTTAGTCACTCACTGAGCTCCTTCCAGAAGGGAGCCATATATCAGGGGGTTGGTGTGACAACAAGGGAAATCCAGGCCCTCCCGAAATTTTCCAGCTTTGCTCACGAACCCAGCATCCACGACCTTAAAAGGCATTACAAAAAGAGTTCTTCACCACAAAATCAGAAGGTGTGAGCCTAATCCCCTTCCATCACTTGGTGGTTGTGGATTTGTCTTTACTGTTTTCCATGCCTGTTTCACATCTTCACAGAGAAGGGGCTGGACTATCTCCTGGACCCAAATGAGCCTAGAACAACACTGGCCAGAAACAATGGAATGGAAGTCACATATGTAATTGTTTTGTAGTAACCACAGTCAAAAAAGTAAAATGAAAAAAAAAAAGAAAGAGATGAAATTATTTTGATACATTTTCCCTTAATTCAATAGATGTAAAATATGATTTCAATGTGTAATCAAGATTGTCAAAATTATAAACAGACCACACTCTTCGCACACAGTCTCTGAAGTCCAGTGTGTGTTTCACATCTCAGCTCGGACCAGCCACATTTCAAGTGCTCTGTGGCCCCTGTGGCAAGTGGCTGACACACTGGACATTGCCAGTCCAGAATCTTTCCTGATCCGTAGTCCATCTTAAGGGAATGACCTGTCTCGGCTTTCTCCCTTCAGTGTCCTGATCACAGACACTGCCACTTGTCACAGGTGGCCACCAGAGCACTTGAAATTGGCTGGTCCGAGCCAAGCTGTGCTGTGAGTGTGAAACACACACTGAATTTGGGAGATGTAGTATGAAAAGGTTATAAAGTAACCTATTCGTAATTTTTAAAATATTGATTACATATTGAAATTATTTTAGATTTACCAACTTAGAGAAAAATATATTGTTGGAATTAATGTCACCTGTTTCTTTTTACTTTTTAAAATATGGTTACTATTAAAAAAAACTTCTCTAAAGGGCTGGGGATTTAGCTCAGTGGTTCCGCCACCTGCCTCGAAACCGCAAGGTCCCGAGTTTGATCCCTGGTACCAAAAAAAAAAAAAAAAAAAAGAATTCCTCTAATTACATATATAATCCTTTCCTTCTTTCCTTATTGCATAGTATTGCTCTGGACTCTTTCAGGCCCTTAGAGACAGCCAGGCCCCTGACACAGTCCACATAAGCAGAGTCCTGAGCTAGAGGCCAGGATGTAGTTCCTCTGGGCTGGGAGGCTGCGGGCTGCTGGAGGCACTTCCTGCTGCCCTGCAGCCAAAGCCGTGGGAGGGGAAGAGCCTCTGAGGAAGACAGACAACCGAAATCCTGTGTTTCCTGCCAACCGAGAGACTCCCTTAATTGGAAATGCAGCCTGAGCTTGAACAGGGGCCAGGCAGCTACTCCCCACATGGCACCAGCCCCAGAGCACAAGGGCTCACACACAGGACTCGACATCTCTCCTATGCTCTGCTCACAGCAGCGCCGCATGCCAGAGGCTGGATACCAGTGTCTCACTCCCCTCCTCAGTGCCCGCTGCAGGGCTCGTGACCTTCTCAGTGAGAGCACAACACCTTCCTGACTCAAGGGTGCTGGCATCAGCGGGAAAAGCAAGGAGGGTAGGGAAAGCAGGGAGCAGAGAGAGGCAAGGTCTTGCCCCAGGAGGGAGAGCACCTGGGGACACATGCTCCCTTCCTCAAGTCTGCAATCAAATGTGGGAGATGGCTTGCACTGCGAGCTGTGGTGGTGCACACCTGTAATCCCAGCATTAGGAAGACCGAGGGAAGAGGTTCACCACAAGTTCAAAGCCAGGGCTATACAGTGAGTTCAAGCCCAACCTGAACTACATAGTGAAGCCCTGTCTCAGAAAACCAAAATACAAGAAATTAAAAAGGCTGGCTTGTGCTGCTGGCTGCTCTGCACCAGGCATTGCACAGGCCTAGCTCATTGCCTCTTCCTGACAACCCTATGAACAAACAGGATCCCAGGGCCAGAGTGGTGAAGCAACTCGGGTGCATTCACACAGCCAGTTAGTAGAAGAGGTATACAGAGCCAGAGGCTGGAATGCAGACACCCAAAGACCACCTAAAGCATGGCATCTCTGCTTTCATTTTACCTGCCTTGGTTATTACCTTAAAATTTCAGGGGCTGGGGATTTAGCTCAGCGGTTTCAGCGCCTGCTGTGCAAGCGCAAGGACCCGAGTTCGATCGCCGGTACCAAAAAAAACCAAAAAAACTTGTCAGGTCCCTGCTCTACTCTGCACATAGGCAAGTTAATCACCAAAGGCGTGTCTCGTATCATGAGGATTATTAGCCCTAAATTTACCCAGCATATCTCATCCTCCTTCAAGACTAAAGACACTAAGATAACTAAGTAACTGAAGTAATTTTCAGGGTTTGCAGGGACACCCAATTGACAGCTTTTACAAAGCCCAGTTCCAGACCCTCTGGAGCAATGTCCAGACGTCTCCAGTCACTGTCCTAAACCTGCAGTCACCTCATACCAGAAAAGCAGAGCCTGCAGACCACCCCATGATAAGGTCACCCCTCCAAGCAGAAGCAATCACCCCATGACAGGAACTGAGGCTGCTCTCTAAGCAGTAGCCGGCATCTCATCATGGGAACCCAAGGTCTCCTGAAGCAAGGATGGTTCACACAGGAACTCCTAGAAGCAATGCTGAGATGTTATCTATCAACCACATTGTGACCAGACCAGGACTACCTATGCTATGCAACACGCCCGCCCCCCCAGCTATGCCCTTGATTTCGTTCCTCTTTTCTATAAAACCCAAAGCTCCTGTCAGCCCCTCAAAGATAGATCTCAAACCTCTTTATGAGTGCTTCCCAGTGTGGTCATGCTGATTTTTTTGTTTTTTGTGTTTGAGACAAGGTTTTTCTTGAGGCTGGTCCTGAACTCACTGTGCAGCACAGCCTGGCTTTAAACTCTTGGTACTCTTCCCACCTCAGCCTCCTGAGTGCTAGAATTATAGGTGTGTACAACCACACCTGGTTTCGATTCCGTGATTGATGTTATGGGACAGGTGGCTCAGCCTGTGGGATCCCCAGAGCAGAGGCTTTTGCCCTACAACTCTAGTAACAGAGCCAGGGTTCCATTTCATGGTCGTCAAATCCAAACCCTAAATTCTTACCCATTCCTCTCTGCAAGTCCCAGGACAGTACTGGCTTCTCTCTGTTGTGACCATATACATACATCAGTGTAGTTACTAAAAATGTTCTCTTTTTGGGCTGGGGAGGTGTGGTACAGTGGTAGAGTTCTTGCCTAGCATGTGTGAGGCCCTGGGTTTATAAATCAGTCAATCATCAAATAAAAATGTTCTCTTTAGAAAAAGGGACCAATGTTACATACAGAAGAATTTCAAATGATATATGTGGATATGCCCCCTCCAAAAGATGACGCTGAGTCCCAGACTTTCTCTTCTTGATTACGGGCTGACTTTTATACCTGGATTCCAAAGATCAGAGCAGGGAGAGGGAAAAACAGTAAGCTTACATCAGAAAGTCCTGGCAGGGGCCAGGGATTTAGCTCAGTGGTTCCGCCGCCTGCCCTGCAAGTGCAAGGACCCAAGTTCGATCCCCAGCACCGAAAAAATAAAGAGAGAGTCCTGGCAGATGCCTCCTGAGTCACATGATCATGGGTAGTGAAAAGGCATGAGGGTTTCACAATCCCCAGTGTGACGTGAGGGTGAGAAGGGCACTTTACTTCTGTAGTCTACTCCAAAACCTATAACCTCAGTCATTCGGACAAAAACGTCAGGCAAATCCAAATAGAGGGACCAGTAGTTCTTCAAAACTGTCCAGGTCAAGAGAAGCGAGGAAAGGCTGAGAAACTGTCAGAGATCAGAGGTGACTACGGAGACCTGACAAGGCAATATGCGTTCCTGGAACAGTGGAAAACTAGTAGAACTGATATAAAGTCTAGAGTTTAGTGAGCAGTAATGTGTCACTGTTGACTCTGATGAAAGTCATATGGTAATGTACAAAGTCAACATTAGAGGAAATTGAATGGAAAGTATATGGGAATTATTTGTATTATCTCTGCAACATTTTGTGACTCTAAAATTACTCCAACGTAAGTTTTATTTTTAAGAAATGACCACCTAATTATAAGCCTGGCTCTCCATCTTAGTCCATTTGTACTGCTATAACAGAATACTTGAAAATGGTAATTTATGAAGTGTGATAAAAAAATAAGCTGAATGCTTAAATTTTGAAAAATTTTATTACACTGAAAGATACACCGACATTAACCTCCCCCACCAAGAATTCCCCTTTACTTTGAATACAGTAATCCCATTGTTCTTGCCACCTTCTGAAGCAGTTCTGGAAGTCCTCTTTCATGAATGTCTTTTTGTGAACACAAGTCAATGTCCTAAATCAATTCAAAATGTTTACAGCAATTTCTGTCAAATGAAAACATTACAGTGGGTCCTCATTCACCTTAGGCACCTGATCTGGTCCTGTGTAACTGCTGGTTCTTCCTCAAAGTCAAAATGACCGTGAAAGGTAAATGCTTCAAATTGACTCAGGACACTGAAGCAGCCATAAAAGACTTCCAGAACTGCTGCAGAAAGTGGCAAGAACAATAAGTGTGTTCAAAGTAACAGAAAGTATTTTGAAAAAGATTAATGGCAATGTGTCTTCCTGTTATAATTTATTTTTAATTTAAACATTTGCCATATTTTTCACTCACATCCCTTATAACCAACAGAAAGTTACCGGCTTGTAGTTCTGAGGGTTGAAAAGGCTAAGTTCAAGGCACCAGGAAGGTCAGTGCTTGGTGAGGCCATTTTTTTCTTCCAAGATGGTATTGTGAATGCTGTATTCTCTGGAGGGGAGAAAGTCTGGATCCTCCAGAAGGTGGAAAGTCAAATAGGCAAAAGGGATCTAAACTTACCATTTTACAATGGCATTAATCCCACCCACAACGATGTAGTTCTCAAGGCCTAATCACTTTGTAAAGGCCCCACCTTTTAATGTTGGTAAAATCAATGTGAATTAAATTCCAACATGAGTTTGGAGTGGACAAACCATAGCAGCTTCAAGCCAAGAAGTCTTAAGAAAATTACCTATAGCTTCTTTCTGCCTTAATAACATTAACATTCATGGCAATTTTAAGTTCACAAAGTTTAGCAAAATGTATAGGTTAAAGCTTTGGAATCAGAAAGCTAAGGGCTGAAGCTTGGTTCCCCACTTGCTTGGCAGGTGGTGGTCTTGGGCATATTACATTTTTTCTTTATGCCTCAGTTTCTACAGCTGTCAAATAAATTCATTAAATGATGACAATAACTAGTGGTATTTCTTGAGCCCGTGCTTGGTGTCCAGCATGTGTTGTCCTGCTCCCCCCTCAGGACCGCTCTGCAGGGAATGTAGAGAGCTGTCCACCCCGGGTCATGCTCTTTTCCGGAAGATTGCCCGCATCCAATATAGATGATATAAAGATCCAGTTCATGCTGTACTTGAGACCACTTTAAAGGTCATCTCCGCCACAGAGCACCCCTTGAGGTTGGCTGAGCCCTCTGCAAAGACTGCACTTCTGCCCAGCATCTCCCTGCCTTGCCCTGCTTCCTGACCTTCCCACAAGTGTAGGTCCTGAGAGCACGTCCATGGATGCCCTGCATGCTGATCTCCATCTCAGAGTCTGCTTCCTGGGGAAGCATCCACAACAGGACTCAGAACCACTGGACCTGCACTTCTTTCTCAAGTGTTGCATAGATGAAACACTGAGGTTAGAGAAGAAAACTCAAGTGGCCAAGGATACACAACTAAACAATGATGACACCACATACTGGGGAAGCTGAAACTCATACAGCCAAGCTGATTTACCCAAGGCACTGAGCTATCAAAGAGAGTAATGCCAGGATTTGTCTCTAGGCCACTTGCACCAATTTTAGCCCAGGCTATTTAAAGCCTCCAAAAGGATCACTATAGCCACTGGGATAGGTAACTGTCTTTTGCCACCTCACACCACTTTCCCCACAGCTACTCCAAGTTTGCAAAACTCGAATAACAATAATTCTTAAGTGGGCAGCAAAAGGAAGGAGGAGCAACCCAGATAGAGAAATCAGCATGAGCAATAGCTCACTGGCAGGAGGAACTACAGAATGGTGATAAAAGGCCAAGGGGACAACCAGAAAGAGGGGAAAAATCCAAGCCCAGGATGTGAATGGTAGAAAAGGCCACGAGGGGAGGACGGAAACCAGATTATGAAAGGCTACTCACTAACTGGGTGACTTGGGGCAAATAACCTTATCTTTCTGAGCTTCATTGAACTGGCCTGTAACATGCCAATAAAATAGGACCAATCCTGAAAGGTTGTTGAGAGGAATACATGAGTCAATGTAAACCAAATTTGCCATGCACACAGCAGGTACTATAAACATTTGGCAACAACAACAACACTTTAGATGAAGTAGAATGAGAAGGCATGGAAGGGTATGAATGTAGATGACAGGGTGGATACTTAGTGGATAGGAGATTTTATATATGCATAGCTGGGTGGTTGGGAGGGTAAATGGCTGAGTGAATAGAAGCATGGTAGACTGTTGGATGAAGTATGGTTGGGCAGTAGAGGTGGCTGGGTGATGGGTGGGTGAATGCAGACGATGGTTCAGTGGATGGAAGTGTGGCTGGGTGATGAGGTGTTTGGATAAATGGAAGTAGATGGGTGAACGCAGACATGGTTGTATGTTAGGATAAGTAGCTGAGCAGATGGGATCGGTTGAGTGAATGCAGCTTATTGTGAATGAGTGATGAGTAAGTGGTCGAATGGATGTCTCAGTAAATGGACGGATGGTTGGGTGGGTGGACGGGTGGATAACTGGATGCTGGGTGAGTAAAAGGATGGAAAGGTAGACGAGTGGTAAGTGTGAACGAGTAAATGTGGGAATGGGTGGCCAGCTTGGTGGATGTTAGAGAGGTTGAGTTACTGGGGTGGTTGGTTGTTTGGAAGGGTTGGGTAGATGAAGTTGTTCGGGTGGATGTTAGAGAAGTTACATGGATGGAGGGACTGAAGAGATGACCGGGTGCTTGACTGTGCGGCTAGGCAGACAGACGGACAACTGGATGGCCAGTTGGGTGAACAAAAGGCGGAGCGGGTGTGTGGGCACGGTGGGTAGTGGAAAGGTCGAGGGAATGTAAGAGGCCGATGCAGGGGTGGGAGGGACAAGGGTTAGTGGCAGCACGGCAGAGAGAAGGGACAGACGGACCAACTGGGGACACCAGCCGCCGAAGCCCCTCCAATGAAACCCCTAAAGGTCATGAGAGATCCCTCCCAACGGAAAGGGGAGCAGAAAGGCAAGGCCTGTCCGGCTGCCCTGATCCAGGACCGGCCCGCACCGGCCCATCCCCTCGATGCCCACCCTGCGGCCTACCTGGAGGCAGCGATCTCGGCCTTCTGCCGGGCTATGGCGGCAGCGCGCTGGGCGCCCTCCACGCTGTGCTCCACCTTCTGACGGACCTTACTGCTCCTGAGCGGCAGCACGCGGCGCTTGGCGGCCTTGACCAGCACGTTGTGGCGGTACTTGCCCTCCTCGCGGTGGCCGTCAGGCAGCGTGGTGCAGCCGTAGCCGTGGCGCAGGTTGTCCAGCCACTCGCCCTCGTAGCGGAGGCCGCTGGAGCGCTCGCTCACGCCGAAGCCCGAGCGCTTGTCGTTCTTCCACTCGCCCATGTAGGTCTCGGTGGTGGTGGCGTCGATGTCCGCCTCGAAGGGTGCGGCCTCGTCAGCGCCCTCGGCGCCCTCACCCAGGCTGGCGGTGGAGGCCGCGTCGCTGGCGCCCGAGCTCAGGTCGCTCTTGAGGAAGCTGACGCGGCTGCGCTGGCTGCCCAGGGACGTGCGCGACTCCGCGCGCCGCAGCTTGCCCAGGAGCGCGCCCCGCTGGAAGAGGCCGCCGCCCTTGGCTGCGCGCGCCGTCTCGGCGTTGGCCAGCAGGCTGAGCGCGAAGCCGCCGCGCGGGATGGCCGGCGAGGGCAGCGCGGGGCCGTCGGGGGCCGGCGACGCTGGCGAGTCCGGGGCCACGGTGCCGTTGCTGTGTTCGCTGCGCAGGGATGAGAGCGACGTGCGCAGCGGCGAGCGCACCACCACGGCCATGCCGTAGGGCACGCTCTGGCGCACCCCGTAGCCGTGGCGCATGCCGTTGGTGAACTGGCCTTGGTACGTCCCTGCGGGCAGGAAAGGGCATGTCAGAGCGCGGCACCACGGGGCACGTTTGGGCAGTGACCAGCGTGTGTGCGAGGGCTGGAGCTGGCCAGGCCATCTGAGTGGCAGAGTGCACGTTTTGAGGAGTCCTTGAGGTTGCCAGTGTGGGAGAACACAAGCAGAGTGAACAAGCCAGGTGAGTCTGTGCAATGGTGTGACTCTCTCCTGGTGGGAACATAGCAGGATCACAGATGCACAAGCAAGGAGTCTGTGAGTCCCATCATCCCTGTATGAAGTTGTATAATTGATGGCTCTGAGAATGAATGAGGTTAAAGGAGTGTGCTAGCACAAGAGCAGACAAGCCAGAAGGAATTTGCCAAGTGGTGTGAATATTCCCAGAGAACATGCTGAGGTCACAAGTATGCAAGATGGAGCAAAGTGTGTGAGTCGGAGTGTTAAAGTATGAAGTTATCTGAGCAGATGAGGCTGTGGTTGAATATAAATGTGTGTGCACAGCGTTTGGATCACACCGAAGAGCATGACTACACAAACATGAGTGGACAAGACAGGATTGTGCAATAGCATGATTGTTTGCAGATGTGGGAGTGTGCAAGGCAGTGTGTGCACAGAGGGTGTCTGACTCCAGGTGAGCGAGGCACAGTAGGACATAGCATAAAGTTAGGAGAGCATTCGAGGTCTCAATTGCACAGAGAGAGGTAGAATTGAATGAAAGTGCAAGATCAGAGTGCAATGCGATGTGAACAGGCAAGGCCCTCCATCTCACTGCATGAGGTGAAGTACACATGCACAGCCAAACAAGTGTGCAAGAGGGTGTGAATGTTCAAGGCCATGAACAGGTCAGACTGAATTTGCATAGTGTGAGCGGAAAAGCATGGGATTGTGAGAGTGTTTGTGCAAGACTATGTGTGTAAGAGACCGGTGGGCATACACATCAGTGTCTTTTGACTGAATGAGATCATGAGTGTGCAGCATGTACACAGGAGGGGAGTGCCCACAGTCCCATGAAGGTGACATTATAAATGTTTATGAGGTTCTGAGTGCACAGGCACATCTGAGTGTCAGAGCACAAAGTATAGGAGGCTCTGAGCTGAGTGTGTGAGGTTGTGGGCATCAGTGAACTGAGACCACACAAGACCATGCGCATGCAGGATGGTGATGTGTACAGGTCCTGCATGGACACAGATACCTGAGCTCCCAGGAACAGGACAGTTTGTGTTAGTAGCCACTCAAGTCTCGTGTGAGTAGAGAGACAATGCAGAAAGGAGCTCAGACTCCAAATCCTGCTTCTCCCCTCACTAGCTGTGTGACCTTGGGCAACTGACTTACTCTCCCTGTGCCTCAACTTCTTCCTCTGTCAGGGACGACAATTACCTCTTACCTCTTAGTGTTTTTTTGAGGTTTAAATAAGTTAGTATCTCTGAAAAACTAAAAGATAAGATATGAATGTGATACTGTGATTCTACAAAGTTGTTCCCGTGTGAGATCACCTAAGTTGTACAAACAAGCTGCAGAAGGACTTCACACTGCAGCCCCAACCTCCTATGTGGTTCCTCCCAGGGCTCCATCCCAAGCCATGCCCCATGCTCCCTGGACAGCTCCATCATCTTGTTTCTTCACTGCCCTCCCTGTGTGGCCCTAAAATATGCACCCAACCCCATCTCTGCTGCTCCAGATGTCAGCCTGGAGGTAGATGTCACACAGCCAACCCTTTCACCTCTCTCTCACTCACACACACACACACACACACACACACACACACACACGTGCGCGCGCCCCTCTGCTCCACCCTCTTGGTCATTCTCTCCTACAACAGCCCTGAAAGCCAGCTCTCTGCCCTGACGGGTAGAACAACACAGAGATACAATCTTCAGTCTTTGTTTTAAACACACACTGATCCTTTCCCCTGGCTAAGGAAAACTAAGTAGCCTTTGCTGTAGTTTGGATCTTAGGGTCCCCCAAATATCTGTGAAGTCTTGGTCCCCAGCATGAAACATTTAAGAGGTGGAGGAGGAGGTCTTCAGGTCTTTGGGGATCCTCAGTGGACACTGGGATCCTGGGCCCTCCTCTCTCTCTCACTCCCCAGCTTTGCTCCTCCACAAACTGCTTCCATGATGAGCTGCCTCACCACAGGCCTAAAAGGCAGCAGGGCCAACTGATCATAGACCATTGGCCATGGGCCCAAATTAGCCTTTCCTGTCTGTAAGTCACTGTTGCTGGTATTCATTCTGTAGTAACGGAGCGCTAACTAAATGGCTGTCTTCCCAACCAGTGTTCGGCTGGGCAGCAGAACCAGCCAACCAGGGAAGGGCCCAGGCTCAACCCAACAGGCTGCTCTCCCCTAGGCCTTTGCATGGGCTGTTCCCAGCCACCTGAGTCTCTTTTTCTTCCTTCCTTCCTTCCTTCGTGTTGTTACCTGATGGGGCCTACCTGACTGCCCTATTTAAAACTGCAGTCTTTCCTGCACTCCGCACAACCTTTCTCCCTGATTGACTTTTTCCCTATAGGCTGTATCCCCTCTTGCTCTTCTCTCCAGGCCCAAATGGAAACTCCATGAGGTCAGGGATCAATTCTCTTTTGTTCTCTGAGGCATCCCCAGAAGCCAGAGCAGTGCCTGGCACCTGGAGGTGCTCTGTTAATCTCTCCCAAATGACTGGCTGACCTTTCTGGAAACTCTTATCGCACTGAGTGACCTTGCGCAACTCCCTTCCTTTCCTAGGCCTTCTTGCTCAAGCTGTCAATGACACATGGGGTGGGATGCTCTCTAGGGTGTGACCTAACACTGAGATACTGGGCACTAGGGCACTGTGGCTCTAGAGGCGATACATATCCAGGTGTCTCACCCTGCCTGGTCCCTCTCAGCACAGGTTACTCCAGCTCCGGGCCCCTGCTACCCGGCCCTGGCCCTTTCTGCCTAAGAGCCCCGTGAAGGACCATGTACAGTGCCGAGGGCTCACTTAAACCTGTGAGCAGTCCTGTGAAATGAGTCCCTGACTGTGCCCAAGTCCAGGAGAGGAAGCAGATGGTCTGAGAGTTAAGCACCTTGACCAAGGAAGCAGGATCCAAACTGTCTTCTACCAAGACTCATGCTTAAGCCCGTGGTTCTTAATCCTGGTGCACATTAGAAGCATCAAGAGAAATTTTGAAACTAGCTAATTCCTGGGTGTCCCCATCAGAAACCTGGGTTAATTGTGAGGAGGGTCCCTCTTGCTTCCAGCACTCTGTCCAGCAGGCAGGAGCAGCTAGGGGTGAGAGAGACCTCGATGCTCACCTCCGTACAATGAGCAACCATGGAAAACCAATGGTCATTGACTGTCTGCTGTACACAGACCAGTGAGAAGTGGTCTGAGATCCAGGATCTCAGGGAGGAAGATGGAAATAGGACCTCTCTTGCATGGGTAGATGGATGTACAGAGAGCATCTGTCCAAAGGCTTAGACCAAGGGAGGAGCAGAAGGGGAATTTGAACTGAGGTCCAGTTCAGGCTGAGGTCCAATTAAGTTCTGCCCCAGAACTCCCAACGCAGTAACTTCCCTTTGGCATCTCTTAGCACGGTTCTCTCAAGTCCTGACCTCATTCACTGTTGTCTTTCATGTTTCCCCTGGTAGTGGGCCACTACCAAAGCCACATTTTTCTCCACATGGGCACATGGCAAATCCCAGCATGGGATTGTGTGGCAGGTGCAGTGAACAGGGAATGAGACTGTGGTACCACACATGAGGAAATGGGAGATGGAGAACGAACTGTCCCCTTTCCACCCTCATTCACATGTAACCCCACTGGACAGGAGGTGAGGGACAGAGTGGAGCGTGACTTCCAAGCTGTGGAACCCTGGACAAGATCTTTCTTTGAATTCTCAATTTCCTCATCTGGAACACAGTACTCTCCTTCCAGGGTTTTCTTGATGATTGAAAAGGACACAGCCAAAAAGGGAAATGACCCAACATCCTGGCATATGAATGAACTGCACTGCAGCCACCTGAGGGGCTACCTGTCAAAATTACAAGGAGGACTACTGTGACACCCCTCAGGAATGGGCCTCAAGATCGTGCCCAGTCAGTGAAGCCAGAGACAGAAGAGCACAGACTGTGTGACTCTTAATTACATCAAAGTCTGGAAAAAGCTCACTGAAGCGGCAACTTGTCTGCGGTTGCCGGGGGCCGACTGCACAACGTCCAGTCTCAATGGAGCTGGTGTCTGTGTATGTGGACATATGCATCTGCCGAGACTGTCCACTTAAAACGGATTTTGTTGCATGGAATTATACCTCCATACAGTTGATTTTTTAATTTAAATAAATAAGTAATATATGAATATGCTTTTTGAAAAAACAAAACCACCCAGTGTGGTGTTCTGCAACTATCCATCGGGACATCTTACACCTAGAATCCAGCCACGGCTCAGCATCCTCTCTTGCACTGGTGGTCAGAGCCACGGTTCTGACTCACCCGGATTTTCCTAACAGCCGCCACACTGGTCTCCCAGCCCGGCCCTGCCTTTGCCCCTCCCGGCAGTTCCTAACGCAGCAATCAGAGGGACCCTGCTCCAGCTGCTGGTAAGTCAGCTCTCACTGCTCTGCTCTTCTCACTCAGAGGAGAAGCTCAAGTTCCCAGTGACCCACAGTGTCCCACTTAATCTCATCCGCCTCACTCTGCTGTCCTTATCTCCTCACATTCTCCTTTCCCTTCCTCCACTCTAGACACACCGGCCTCTTGCCTGTTCCTCCCACACACCAGCAGCGGTCCTGCTCGGGACCTTGGCATTTGCCCTTCCCTCTGCCTGGAGTGATCTTCCTCAGATACCTACATGCCTCGCCCCCTTGCTATTTTCAAGCCTTTACTCATCTTGTCAGTGAAATTTCCCTCGACCACAAGTTTAACATGATAATCCTCACACCCAAAGTTTTCCATCTCCCTTCTTTGCTTTGTTCTTCTTCATAGCAAATATAATACAACATATATTTTATTGACCACCTCCAATAAATGAATGAATAGCATGCATTCCACAACTGTCTGTTCTCTCTCTGCTTTATCCATCTGAACACGGCTCTGTGAAAACACCTGGAGAGGTATTTAATGGTTCCAGTTTCACAGATAGGAAGAAACTAAGGCCCAGCAAGGATGAAGGACTCACTCAAGATGATAATGCACAACTCCTGTGCATGCCTAGTGATGCTGCTTCCCCTTCTCAGAAGAAAGAAGAAAACTCATGAAAGGAGAAAGTGAACAAGTACAGAGCACAGACAGTGAGCAAGGGGAGAGAGATGAGACATTTAATCTCTGGGTTGGAGAAGTTTGTGAAACTAAATGAATCAACCTGATGTTAGCTGAAATTTGGCATGAGATGGGCTGACGTGGTCCCTTTAAACCCAAGGAAATCTGAGATTGCAACAGAGAGCGGCTCTTGGCCCCCAGTTGAGGAGGAAACGGCCAGGCTATCTTAGGAAATTTACAAACAGGTGGCAAGAGGCACAGACACCCAGGAGAGGCTTGGAGTGACAGGTCCCTGAGAAGGGAGAGAAATCAAGTGTGGGGCCATCTCTCTAGGCCTGTCTCTCTAACACCAGACGGTCCTCCCTGGGGACAGAAGGAGCATAGCTGAAGAGCGACAGGAGGGGGAACCTGCCCACAGCCATCTGGCTGGGAGGGGCCCTCTGTGGAAGCAGTGCCTCCTCTGGCAGGACTGGGCTGCCCCTTACTTGGCCTTGTGATTCCCATAGGGCATCCCATTTTCCCCAGGGAAAAACCCAAGATCCCAGCAGCCCATGCTGGCTGGCACTGGGGGGGCCTGTCTGCCTCTCCTGCCTCATCCTGAACTGTGCTCTAGTGACACTCACCTTAGCACCCCAGGGCCTTTGCACAGGTTTTCTCATTTTCTTAGCATGCTCTTCTCCCTCTCCCTCTAGCCAAGTCAGTTGAGTCAAGCTTCGGCTTAAATGTGACTTTATCCAGGACAATGTCTTGATCCCCATCCCTGGAGAACTGCCAGAAACAACCAACTGCAGTCCTGTCCCCTGCTTAGCACTTGCCCCATGTGCAGTTAAGTAGTGATTGCAATCATTTGTTCGCTGTGAAACTTCCTCCCTGGCTTTGGCTCCCAAGAGGGAGGAAGCCATGCTAGTGTCTTCTGACCGTGGTCTCAGCAGCTCGTATAGTTCCCAGGCCCAAAGAAGCCCTCAGTAAACACAGGATGAACTTGTGACTGTCTTTTCCCCAGTGACACTTTTATGTCCTTCCATGGAGAGGAAACAGATCTCTTTTCCCTCCGACACAGATTAAAATAGGTGCCTAGTAGTGGGTAGCAGTGGCCGCCAGCCACGTTCAGATCTAGATTCAGCAGATAAACTCCTGGGAGTTACTGAGGTCCATTTAAGACTGGTCAAGGCTGTAACAAGAGTAAATACGTATTCCTGAGACAGAACTTTTGAATCTAATAAAACTTAAATATAGCCTGCTTTCCTGGTTTGGTATAGAACAGTAATGTGGATTTGAGGCCTGGGGCTGTAGCTCAGAAGTAGAGAAACTGTCTAGCATGTGCAGCAGTCCAAGCGAGAGGTGATGGTCCAGGTCTTCAGTGGCATAGAGGGGAAGGGTGGTCGGCTGAAGACAAGTGAACTACATAAGGGGTACGAGTGCTGCCACACAAGTAATGCCCCAGAAAGACTAGAAGACTAGCTGCTTTTGGGGGGGGGGGGGTTGTGCTGGGGATGGAACCCGGGGCCTTGCCCGTGCTAGGGAAGTGCTCTACCACTGAGCTAAACCCCCAGCCCCCAAAAGCTAGCTTTTTGGCAGGTCAGTCTTTGCTCAGAAAAGCTGGCCCAGAAAGGATTAACTGTAAAGATGAAAAAGATCCAGGAAGGACAGAGAGAACTCAGAGGGACATAAAGATACCGGCTCCAATGTTCTGCCTCAGTGTGGTGGCTTGTCAGAAAGCACGCTTGGAATCCCTAGGTTTTGCTAGTATTCTCCACTCAGGATGAAGTCTCAGACCTTCTATCCTGGGAGGAAAAAACCTGTTCCACTCTGTTCATCTGCCTTTACATCCCTAAATACACACTGCAGATAGTTTCTGGAAATTACATCTATAGAACAAGATCCACCTTCCTGGTCAGAGATTATGATTTAGTTGGCATGGGCACTGCTGCTTTGAAAGCACTGATATGGTTTGAATATGTTTTGGGCCCCCCAAGGGATTAAAATCACAGTCTTCACAGTGGCGATTTTGGGACATGGAGCAATCTTTGGGAGAGGCCAAGTGGGAAGTCCTTAGGTCCCTGGGGGGTGCCCTTGGAAGGGACTCTCAGGCCCTTGCCTCTCTCTCTAACCTCCTGTGAGCTCTTTACACACACTCTTCGCCACAATGTGTGGCCCTCACCAGAAGCCAGATCAATGGTTCTGCCCAGCCTCAGACTTTGACCCTCCAAAGCTGTGAGCTCTAAAGAAAGAAAGAAAGAAAGAAAGAAAGAAAGAAAGAAAGAAAGAAAGAAACCACTTTTTTTCTTTATAAATAGCCTCCTTCAGGTGTTTCGTTATAGTGATGACAAGTTGCTTAGGGTTAAGAGTGCTTGCCTAGCCTGTGTGAGGCTGTGGATTCCATCCACAGTATCAGAAAGGGGGAGGGAGGGGAGAGGAGTGTAGCTGACTAAGTCCCTCAGGTGATTCTAATATGCATCCTGGGATGAGAGCAGTAAACCTCTCTTCTGACCTCCAGTTAACCAGCCCACTCCATTCCTGCTATAAAACTTGTTAATGGATGCCCTTCACACATGGCTGCTCCCAGCTGGTAGACTGTAAAATAATTAATTGACTTAATATCTCTTGACAAAGTATCTCAATAATTATATCTATATGGTAGTAATTATATATTGATTGCACACAGAAGCGATAATATTTTGGATAATGGTTAAATAAAATATATTATTAAAATTAATTTCACCTTTTAAAATTGTCTACTAGAAAAATTTTGATTATGTATTTAGTTCTCCTTTTATATATATATATATATATTTTTTTTGATCGAACTCAGGTCCTTGCGCTTGCACAGCAGGCAGTGAAACCACTGAGCTAAATCCCCAGCCCTGGCTCTCGATTATATTTCAATTGGAAAGTGTTGGTTTAAGTCATTTGGAGTTGGAGTTTTCAGTTACCTGCAGATTGAAAGCAAAAAAAATTTTAACAGGTATAAGTATCATGATTATAATTTTACAGTTGGAAAAACTGAAAATAAGAATTCAAAGGACTTGCCCATGATGACACAATGTAACAGTTGCTAATGGTCACATTCAAGTGTCCTGACAAATGTTTGCCCCTCTAAGAATTTGAGAATATCCCTGCCAAATTAAAAATTTGGAAGTTCCCACTCAAATTGAAGAAAGCACAACTATTTATGAAAGCTAAGGGAAGGAGATCTAAGATCCACTCTGAGACAGGAAAAAGACCTGTGTGCCATCTCCTGCTACAGAATGGTCATGCAGAAGGTCACCCAATCTGGCCAGTAATACTTTTCTATTTCTAGGAAACTATCTCAGGTTGGACTGTCATTGTCTGGGGAACTGACCAGAGAGATGGAGAGAGAGGAACAGAATAGCTCCTTTCCAGGGGTCCTCATGGCCTCTGGATGTCCTTACCTAACAGTCCAGTCCCTCCACGACCTGGCCCACTCCCCTTGCCAGAATGGTCTGCCCATGTCTTTTGCACCCCAATGTCAGTGCTATGTCCTCAGGACACCACTTCCCCTTCTCCAAACTCTTATTGCCTGAGACATTTGTCACTTCTTCTCTCCTTCCTTGTTTGTATCTTGTCTATTCTGTCTAACAGCCATCCCTGATTGTTCCTCAGGTCTGCCTATGTAATCCCAGAAAGTAGCACAAGACTCTAGGATAGCCCCAAGGAAGTGTCATCCACCAATTTCAGACAGGGTATAAGATGTAGCATAGTAAATGTGGAGTGAGCATCAGAGGGTCCACAGGTCAGTGGCTCTTGTCCAAAGGACACCGAGGTCAGACCAAGTCAACAAGCCATGCATATTGTGGTGAACACATAGGCCCATATCAGTGACACTGTATAGATGCTCCTAAGCCAGCGGTGGCAAACCTATGGTATGCATGCCCAGGTAGCTGTTTGTTATCAATGAAAGCTCTATAAGGTTCGCCATCATTGTCCTAAGCAGAGGGGACAAATCCAGTCTTGGCTCTAACCCACCTTGATACAGACAATGAAGCCAGCATGCCAGAAAAGCAGATCAGGGTAGAGATAATCTTCGGGGGCAGAAAAAATAATGAAAATTGCATGTCCACTTCTCTGGGGCACAGAGTTGGCCTGAGATTGTGTGCAGGGATTTGGAAGAGAACTCTCGAGAATGCCTCTGAGGAAGGAGGTAGGATCTGGCAGTGGAAAAAGTTGGATATCATCAACAGAGGCCTCAGCTGATTCCATGGGATATCTTGAGTTGGTGTAGTCCTTCAGAGTCATCTGACATCACAGCACAGAGTCAGGTCTCTGTACCCCTGTACTGGCTATGGATGAGCCAGCTCCCATCCACAGAAGGCAATGCTCAGCGGGGAGCTATTGGCAGCTCACACTCGGAGCAGTTAGGGAAAAGAGGATCTGGGTCCTGAGGGAGTAACCAGAAGCTATCATAAGGGTTAAGTCCAAACTTCAGTGTGACCCACAAAGCTCTCAGGATCTGGGCTCTGCCAACATGTCCAGCCGCCCCCCCACACCCGCCCCGGCTCTGGCTGTTTCTGGAACTCAATATGCTCCATTCCCACTGTCCAACCTTCACATTCCTCTGCCCACCACAGTATGGTCTCCCCTACCACCACTCAGTGAACCCTAGGGTGACTGTTCTCCAAATTTATCTGAAGCTAAAGGGTTTCCCAGGATATGAGACTTTCAGGGCTAACACCAGGACAGTTCCAGGCAAACCAAGAGGTTGGGTGAGAAGGGCATTTCGTATTAGCACAATATTCAGTGATATACTGGCCAACTAGCTCTTCAGGTAAAACAAACCTGGGTCTGTAGCCTTAGCCAATGTCCACCACATGCATACTCCCACTCTGGCTGGTCAAGTTGCCAAGGGTTGAACAGGTAATTTGAAAATTTCCTGAAAATGTCACAGTGGGCTCTTATGAGCCAGGAGGGGCTGGTTCCAGTAGGCCATACTAGCATGGACTGCCATATTCCTAGTGTCTGCAGATGTGAAACACAGGTATTAACAACTGCAACTCTAGAAATGAGAATCTAGCAGGAGTGGAGCTTGGAGACCATCTAGTCAAGTGCACAAGTAATCTGTAACATGGATCACCCCTTCCCCATCCAGTGTCCACGACAGACATTGCTAATCGGTCATGATGCTAACTCCTAATACAACCTCACAGTCTCCTCTCACCATGTCTCCAGGTAGCCACAGCCAGAAAGTTAGTGTTGCATGTAAGAAAAAGTGAATTTACCTTTAAGAGTGTGGTCCGGCCAGGGATTTAGCTCAGTGGTTCTGCTGCCTGCCCTGCAAGTGCAAGGACCCGAGTTCGATCCCTGGTACCAAAAAAAAACCAACAAAAAAACCCCCAAAGAGTGTGGTCCAGTCCTCTTATTATACAGATGAGATGCTTTGGCTCAGAGAGAGACCTGTCCACGGTTACACTGCAGATAGTAGCTCAGCTGGGACTAGAGAATAGATTCCCTGCCTCACTTGCTTTCTTTGTCCTGCTCTGCCTTGAGGAGCTGAATATTCAGAATGGGAGGGAACAAGGGAGGGCTATTTGGGATTCTGAGCCTCGATTCTGGGAAACACGCCAAACTCTTTTGCACCTTGGAGAGTTCTTATCATATCTACCTATAAATACTGTTTGTGCCAGGTGTAGTGGTGCCTGCCTGTAATCCCGGCACTCAGGAGGCTGAAGCAGGAGGATTGCCATGAGTTTGAGGCCAGCCTGGGCTATATAGTGAGTTCAAGGCCAGCCTGAACTACGTAGTGAGAGCCTATCTCAAACAAAACCAAATAAATAAATAAATACTGTTTGTGAGTTGGGAAGGGCACACTTTTTTTTTTGATACCCAGGATCGAACCTGGGACCTTGCGCTTGCAAGGCAGGCAGTGGCACCACTGAGCTAAATCCCCGGCCCAGGGAGCACATTTTTAAATGACAGAAGTCATACATGCTCTTTCCAAAAAGTTTCAAACAGATAGGAACATAAAAGAAAAGACCTTTGCACTTTCTCCTCAAGGGTGACACTGTTAACAACGCAAGTCCTTCCAGGCCTTCCTCTACAGACAAATGTGCACATTTCACTACTGGACTGAAAGGTTTGCTGTTTATCACTCTACGTCACCCCATCTCTGAGAACTGGCACGTAGTAGGCACTCAAGACCTATTTGTCAAGTGGCTTTTGTTCACTTAAAGCCTGTTAGGTTCCTTTCCCTAATGAGAGTAGGTAAGCCTACCTTTATTTTACTTCACTGCATGGTCTCATAAATTAATAGCTCCTTTAGTGAGCGGTTGGACTGCATTATGTTTTCCCATTACAATCCCAGGGCCTTGCTCTCTGGCTCGCCTACAAGGCTGGCACCAAAGTCCCTTCCCATGGCTTCCAAATGCTGCCGTCTGTCAAAGCTCCATGGTCTCTGATTTCCTGGGATCACCGAGAGACAACCCTAAGCAAAGCAGAGGAGCTGGCGGCATTTGTGACAGCTCTCAGGAGAAGGGTCAGGTTGCAGTGGGTGGATGACAAGTCCTCTTAACTGCAGGGCTTTACCACCCCCACATCCAGAGTCTGCTGCCCCGGATGACACCCCACAGTTCACACAAGAAGCTGAGGATTAACTGGGTGACATCACCCGGGTGCTGACAGCTCGGGCCTGAGGCCTGAGTGGAAGCCCCATTGCCAGGCCCTGGGTAAGCTCTGCACCCTGACGGCTGCCAGCAACTCTGAGTACCTTGGAAACCAGAACCCAGTGGGTGTGTGGAGGCAGAAAGGGTCGAGGGGAGAGGGTCTGGGTTCAGAAAGAGGCCCCTGCCGGTGTACCGGCCTGCCACCACCCTCGGGCCCACGGGCCTGTCCAACAGGCAAGGCATGTCTGAACGTGGTGTCCTACAGTGGACACCTGACTTCCCTCCTTAAACCCTCATCCAGTCTCAGTTCACAGCATCGACACTCTTCCACAGTTCACACCAAAACCTGGGACCATGCTTGACCCCCTTCCTCTTACTGCTTCTGTCCAATCTTTCAGCAAAATCTACCAGTTCTTGCCTGCTTCACAAGCGCAAGGTCCTGAGTTCGAGCCCTGGTACCAAAAAAACAAAAACAAACAAAATCTACCAGTTCTTCCTTCAAGTATCCTTTCTCACCATCTTGACGGCTGCAAGATGAAGGCCCAAGCCACCACCATCTATCACCTACATTATTGCAAGAAACTTGCTAATTAGTCTCAACACAGTAGCTGAAGGGAGCCTTTTCCATGAAGGAATCCCTTTCAAGCAAGTCAAGTTCTATCACTTTTAGGGTCCCCATTTTTCTCAGAATAAAAGCCAGAAGTTTACCATGGCCTACACAGTGCTGGACAGAATACCTTCTCTGTGCCTTCCTGGCAAACATTCCATAGGTGATATCATGTCCCGCTCTGTGTGTCCCACGGTCTGTTTGTCCTGCCACTGAAGGTGTTAAATTTGACCGTGCAGTCAAGAAGGTATGCATTGAGGATTCCAACTTAATTAAAAATAAAAGCAGTGAGAGCTTGATGCATGCCAGACAGCATATCTTGCAGGCTCCATCTGCCTCAGGCCTAGGCATGTGGCCCCACTCCATGGCATGGGCAACAATGTGTAGGGCCAGGGATTTAGCTCAGTGGTTCTGCCGTCTGCCCTGCAAGTGCAAGGACCTGAGTTCGATCCCTGGTGTCAAAAAAAACAAAACAAAACAGTGTGCAGCCAGCAAAAGCTTGCAGGCTCAAGGTGCTCACACTGGCTGGCAGGGAAGCATCCTAGAGTCGTCCCTCATGCCCCTGGATTGCTCTGTAGATTCTGCTGGCGCACATCTGGACTGACCCTTAAATAGGGAGTGGAAGTCACACAGGAGTGAGGAGGACCAGACCTCATTGCCCACCTTCTCTGGGGCCCCAGCGTGGGAAGGGATAGGAGGGAACAAGGACGTCCCTCTGGTCCATTGCAGAAAGCAAGCCTGTCCCCCTCACCCCATACTGTCAGTCACAGCCCTCAGAAAATGAGACTAGACATTCCTCCCTAGGGTGTGGCGGGCAAGGGCTGGCCCACAGAACAGCTGTGGGGGCCCTGGAATTAGCAGGTCCTGGAAACAAGCAAGCTTCATGAATCCCAAGGGCCTGCCTTGGACTGGACATATCTACAGAGATCTGTTCAATTGGACACATGGATCACAGAAACAAGGCCACAGAGAGGAAAGACTTTCCACTTTCCAGTCTTGCTGAGGGGCGCTCTGGTCCCCTGGGGTCTCCAGATAATGCCAAGAAGCTGCTGAGACAGCAACACAGCCCACTGTCATGCTGATCCCTGGCTGTGAACTGGGACATGAGATTTTCAAGATGAGGTTAAATTATGCTGATTCTACATTCGAAATGGAATCATGCCTGGCGTGGGTTCCATCCATGCTGCCAGGACACAAGGAGAGAACTAAGCAAATCAACATCTTGGCTTTTTCACTGTTCCAAAGTCAAAAGCTAGTTTTGGGGCTCAAATATTATCCCAAAGTCAAGGACAGCTATAGTTCAGGCCATTCTGAACTAATTTACCTTTAGGGGTATGAAGAAAATAAAGAAAGGATAAAATATATTTTGTCATTTTTTACGTGCCAAGCATTACGCCATGTGCTTTATATGTATGATCTCATTTTCATTGTCTCAATTATATTTTGAGAAAGATTTTAACATTCCTAGTGGGAAAAAGGAAATATTTGCCCAGGTGCACATATTTAAGAATTGGCAAAGCTGGGATTTGAACCCCCAACTGGCTACTCTAAGGCCTCAATGTCTCCCTTTAATAAGTACCATATGTGTCCCTTTAATATCGTATTCTTAGGACCTCTAAAGTTTATTTTTGATAGCAATGAAAAAAAATTTGAATTAAATAAATTTTTAAATTTTTAAATCTGAAAACCAAAAACACTCCACTAGAACTAAAAAATGAATTGAGCAAGCTAAAATAATTCAGTCACCATTAAATTTCTTCTATAAACTAGCAATGAACAATTGGTAAAATGAAATCTAAAATATCATTTAAAAATCATTTTAAAAAATAGCAAAATATGTGGGAGTCGTTGAAAACTCCGTAGCATTGCTGAGTAGCATTAAAGAAGATCTAAATAAATCAGGATCTATACCATGTTCATAGATCAAAAGGCTCACTACTACTAAGATATCCATTCTCCCAAACTCATCTAATGCCATTGTAATCAAACCCCAGAAGGATTTTTTTGGTAAGAAACTGACAAGCTGATTTTATAATGTATATGCAAGTAGAAGTGATCTAGACTATTGAATCTTGAACAGGAAGTGAGAAGTTGGCAGATATTCTCTATCTGATTTTAAGGCTTACTGTAAAGCTACCGTAATGAAGACAGTGCAATATTAGTACAAAAATAAATAGATTAACAGAAAAGACATCCCTTTGGGGAGCAAACAAATAAATAAATATGGAAGTTAACTTCCTTCATGCTCAGCTCTGCAAGGATCACATATCATGGATTGAGAAAATATGACACCGAGTACTACTCAGTCAATTGTCATATCACTGAGCTCCCACATTCAGAGTCCATTGGATTGAAATGAGCCTAAGTCATTAGCTTTCAGCAGGAGAAATAACCTGGGCCCAGAGGTAAACAGAAAAGTCTTATCAATTCAAAATACAGTGGTTATAAAAAAGCTTGAACACATGCCAAACTCTGTTCCAAGAGCTTTATACATATCAGTGCATCGTTTAATTCTCTCAACAAAACAGAATAAGGGAGAAAGTGGCCAAAACTGAATATAGAAAGGGAAATGTTTTATGGATTTGTTTCCACTTTTTCATTTTTGTCTGTGGGTGTGGGTATGGAATTACAATGTGAAGTGCCTATTTTATAGTGTTTTTGCAATCATAAAAGTTCGAAAGCCAATAGTATAGTACACAAGAGAGATCTTTTTTGTTTTTGTCTTTTGAGATAGGATCTCAGTATGACGTTCAGGCTGGCCTTGAACTCAGTACGTCGCCCAGGCTGGCCTCAAACTCAAAATCCTCCTGCCTCAGCCTCCCAAATGCTGGAATTATAGGCATACATCACCATGCCCAGCTACCATTTTGAAATTCTTAAATGATTTTGAAGAATGAGCCCACACTTGCATTTGCACTGGGTCCTACAAATTATGTAGCCAATCCTGACTCTTTTGTATCATTGTGTACCATTTAGTAAAACATTTATATTATAAAAGATTTAATCATTACTTGTTATTATCAAGTTCCATCTCTCCCTCTTACTAGCTTGAATGAGAATATGTATGTGATCAGTCTCAGTTTTCTCATCTGTAAAATAGGGGTAGCAACAATACAGTACTTCCTCATAAGATTGTTGCAAAAGCTTACATAATACAACCAACATAAAGTGCGAAGAACAGGGCCTGGCACATAGTATGGGCTTCAAAAATGCTAACTTTATTATTATTAGCTTTATGAAAAATAGTCAATCTTGGGCCTTGTTTTTCCTATGAATATTTTGATGATTGAACTAATCAATGGTTCTGGAATTTATTTGCGCATAAGCATTGCTAATCCAATGACTATCTGAGAAAATACCTCTCAGAAAAAACACAGGCTTTCATGCACATAAGCACACACCTCATGAGCAGTATCAGGGTATATATGGGCCCCTGAGGTCGAGATCAGGAACCTCAGAAAACAAGGATCACAAATGGCCCTTCTAAAAGGTCTGAAGACATAGGGGAAGTGGGAGGGGTAGGGGAAAGAAAAGAAGGGAAAAGAAAAAATATGAGAAAAGGAAAAAAAATGGAAACAAAGTCTTTGTAAATAGGGAAGGGTGGAGGGGGTGAAGGGAGGGCGGGGGAGGGGGAAAAATAAGAACCCAGATACATCATGTAAGGGCACAAGATCCCAATGATGAATGTAACTCTATTCTATACCTAAAATGTACCAATAAACTTCATGGAAATAAACAACAACAACAGATGGCCCTTCTAGTGCTGGAATCCATGAGTCTTGGGGCGGTGGGGGTGGAAACAGCTCAGCGGCCGTGCAGCACATTACTCCTTCAGGCCTGGGGTATGTGTGCATGAGCTTTAAGTCAGCAGCTATTTTTAGCTTTGCTTTATATGGCCATGGGAGGAATGAGGGCTAAAGGATGCAGAGGGTGCCAAGAGGCTCGCAGCAGGGTTTGAGAGTCTGGAGCCCATTCCCTCTCGTCACACCAGAGCCGAAGAGTTTAACACTCAACCAAAGCAAGGGCTTAGAGGAAAGGGAAGGTCTATGAAGGTAGAAATGGCAAGGGCTTCGAAGAAGATGCTGGGTCAAGTCACTTTACTGTTTGTTTGTTTGTTTTCTTTTGGTTTTGTAGACAGTGTCTGCTGTATTTCTGACTGGCATTGAACTCATTGTGTAGCCTAGGTTGGCCTCAAACTCACAGCAATTCATGAACCACTAGGCCCGGACCTCAAGTCATTTTAGAACAGTGATTTTCAAATGTCCTGACCATGGCTTATGGTCAGAAATACATTTTACATCATAACACACTTAAACACAGATGTTTTTAAACACACCCACCCACACACACTCTCAGCTGAACAAATGTCTCAGGAAATAATACTTTGTCTTATTCTCTGTGAAAACTCTGATAGTTTCTATGTTATTCTGTTGCTAACCTTCCATTTTGAAAAAGCTAGGTCTTGACCTACTAAGTTGATTTCACCACCTCTTACTGGCTCGGTACCTGCAGTTGGGAATCCTGACGTTTTCCTTGGCTTGGAGCAGGCAGTTTGGCTGCAAGGCCAGCAGAGACTGCTTCTCCATCTTTGGATAAATACTAGCTTCAGCTCTGTCTCCTGGATGAACAGCACGCTTTGGCCCTCCTGGCCTACGTGGACTTCGTTCTTTCACCCTGGAGTAGGTAGGCTCACTCCACCAAGTCAGGGCACTTACTCCAGGAAGCCACCCTGAGATCCTAAGTCTGACAGTTTCCCCCGTGCTTCCTTGGTCCCTTGTCTGCCCCTGCCTAGTCTCCTGTGCTGTCCTGCATGTGGTTTCCCCTGAATTTCCCAATGAAGTCAGGGACATGCATGCCATTTCTACACTTCTCAGTGTAGCACAGTGCTGGTTTGATAATAATCATGCAATATGTATTTTCTAAATGAATTAATCATAGGTAATAGTAATAATAGCAATTGCCATTTATTTTGTGTCTGTTTATCCTGTGAGAGATCTTATGAGAGATTCAGATAGGTCCATTTTATGGATGAGAAAATTAAGAATCAAAGAGATTGCAGAGCCCAGTGACTGACTCGAAACTGCTCCTAATCACAGGATCTTATTTGTTCACATTCCCGTCAATGCTACTTGGGATAGGGCAAAGGGCAGGTGGGGGGTGGGGGTGGGGTGGCTGATGACAGATTGATTAAAGAGATTTTCCAAAGCAGTGTCCATGTCTAATTTTGGAGAGTTACACCTCATGTGTGGCTTGGAAGAGAATCCATGAGGTTTCCAGGGCCCCTAGATATAGGGCCATCTCACTTGGGAGAAGTCTGGGCCACTGACAAACCAGAGTGGCAGGTCTTCTAGTTACCTGGGCTCAGGAGCTCCTGGCACCTGGGATAAAACCCAAGGCCTGTCTAGCTAAGGCACAGTTCTGCATGCCTCTAATTCCAGCTACTCAGGAGGCTGAGGCAGAGCACTACAGACTTGAGTTCAGCGTGGGCAATTTACTAAGATCCTGCCTCAAAATAAAATGTAAAAGGGCCTGGGGATGTAGCTCAGTGGCAGAGCACTGGCCTAGCATGTGCAAAGCCCTGGGTTCATCCCTAGTACTGGAGGGGGAAAAATCCAGGCCTGCAAAGCTTGGGTGATCAGGCCGTGCCCACAATTCCAACTTGCACTCCTGTCTGTAACCCTCATACACTCAGTTCCTGCGATGCCTGTGGTCTCGCTGCTCTTCAAGTATGCCAAGCCTGGCCCTGGAGCTCCGTTCTTCTGCCTGAAAGGCTTTGTTTCCTCTCTAGTCTTACCCATCTTTCTCTGAGACTGCCTTATCTAGAGGCACTATACTCTTGTCTCTCTCCTTTGTTGCTGTAATGCTAGTAACTTCTGGAAATTATATATACAGAGTGCCCGAAATATATGGTGAATGTTTAAATTTTAAAAATGTATCACAGTAAAAGACACATTGCCATTAACCCATCTCAAAATACTGCTTCTAGGGCTCGGGATTTAGCTCAGTGGTTCCAGCGCCTGCCTTGCAAGCACAAGGTCCTGAGTTTGATCTCCGGTACCAGAAAAAAAAAATAATGAAGTCAAAATACTGCTTCTCGCCCTGAACACACTTATTCCATCATTCTTGTCACTTTCGGTGTTTTTTTTTGTTTTGTTTTGTTTTTGAGACAAGGTATCACTATGTAATTCAGGCTGGCCTTGAACTCACGGATCCTTCTGCCTCAGCCTCCTGAGTGATGGAATTACAAGCATGTGCCACCATGCCTGGCTACTTGTCACTTTCTGAAGCAGTTCTAGAAGTCCTCTCTCCTGGGTATCTTTACACGGGTTGATCAAAAATATGGTGAATTCTGCTAAGTGACATCTAACAAAAAGCCAGGCTCATGAAAACATTACTGTGCGACCTCCCCCACCTAACCACCCAATCTGGCACCATACAACTTCTGGCTCTTCCCCAAAGTCAAAGTGACCATGAAAGGTAAACATTTGGAACTGATTCAGGACAACAAAGCAGCCACAACAGTGCAACTAAAGACACTCATGTGAAAGGACTTCTAAAACTGCTTCAGAAAGTGACAAGAACAATGGGATGAGTGTATGATAAGTGTATGAGAGATGTTTTGAGGGGGACAAATGGCAATGTGCCTTTTACCATAATAAATTTTAAAACATTTTTCACATTCACTATATTTTTTATCATATTGTGCATGAGTGTTTTCTGGTTTATTTCTCTCTTTTCCACTAGACAGGAGGTTATACTCAGACCTTACTATGGGACAGTGCCTGGAACAGAGTAGGTCTCAGTAGCACATGCTGTGTGTGTGAGTGAGTGAGTAAGTAAGTGAATGGGTTTTCCTCCTTTTAGACATTTTAGGAGATCAGCCCACTGGTTCCCATGCTCATGTCAGGCCAGCAATGTGTGTCCCTGGTCTCACATGAGTGTGTGTTGGTTTATCCTTGGTTTGGAGAGAAAGGAGAAGGGAAGGAACACCGGGCAGGCCTACCACCTGCCACTGAGGCTCGCTCTCTGCTGTGTCTCCAGTGCATAGCACACTGCCCAGCATAACCACCTGCTGAGCAGAATGGTACCACATTGGAGAAGGTCAGCAAGAGGCTCAAGGTCACCAAACTACCAAGCGGTAGAGCCAGAATTTATCCTTAGCACTGTCCAACTCCAGCCAGTGCTCCGTAGCTGCCACAGAAACTCAGGGACACAACCTCACCAACATTCAGACACACAGAGGGCAAGTCCTCCCCCAGACTCCAGCCCACCCTCACCTCAGGCTGCTCTCCAGGGTCCCAAGGGCCTTGGCTTGAGCAGATCTTGCAGGCTGAGGGCTTCTCATGCTTCTTCCTGTCCTTCCCCCATTCCCAGAATGCCCACTTCCTATATTCTACTATAAAGAGGGGGACTAGTGACCAAAAATAATGTTTTACAAATTCCTTCTATTGCCCAATAGAATTATTTTTAATTAGCCAATTAATTATTTTTTAATTTTTTTCAGTCATGCAACACAGTAGGAAGATGCCATAGAATTATTCTGTGCCAGAAGGAATCTAATGACCGTTAAAAGCAGGACCAACTTGGGCCGGGGATGTAGCTCAGTGGTTCTGCCACCCACCTCACAAGCGCAAGGTCACCATTTTGATCCCTGGTACCAAAAAAAAAAAAAAAAAAAAGCAGGAGCAACATTTCTGTTTTACATTTTTTTGAGACAAGCTTTAGCTGTGTAGCTCAGGCTGACCTCAAACTCCCTATGTAGCCCAGGCTGGCCTAGAACTCATGATCCTCCTGCCTCAGACTCCCAAGGACTAACAAACTGTTTCTGTGAAGAGTCAGAAGGTAATGCTTAGGCTTTGTAGGATCACAGGCCAAATGGAGGACATCACATAGGGACTACCACATAAATTTCACATGTCATCAAAAATTGCTTTTCTTTTGCTTTTTTTCCCCCAAACAATTAAAAATGTAAAGCCACTTTCTGCTCCTAAGCTGTACAGAACAGGCAGCAGGCCCATTTGGCCCATGATCTATAGCTTTCTAGCCCCTGATTTAAATCAATACTTTTCTGCCGAGCGTGGTGGCACACACTTGTAATCCCAGCACTGGGGAAGCAGAGGCAGGAGGATCACATAGAGTCCGAGGTCAGCCTGGGCTACATAGTGAGCCCTGACTCAAAAAATCAAAATAAATAAATACTTTTCTTTGTTGTGGTGCTAGAGATGGAACCCAGAACCTCACTCACACTAGGCAAATACTCTGCCACTGAACCACACACGCAGCCTCCCTCCATTTTTCTTTTTCTTTTTCTTTTTCTGAGACTGGGTCTCCCTCTGTTGCCTAGATGGGATTCAAACTCCTAGGCCTAAGTCATTCTCCTGCCTCAGCCTCCCCAGTATCCCAGATTATAAGCATGAGTCACTATACCCCAAAAGCAATACTTTAAAAACTTTAACATGTTGGGCCGGGGATTTAGCTCAGTGGTTCTGCTACCTGCCTAGCAAGCACAATGTCCGGAGTTTGATCCCCAGTACCAAAAAAACCACAAAATCCCAAACTTTTACATGTTAAGATCCGCCTGATGAGCTTGTTAAATCACTCTTCTGGGCACTCACTCAGAGACTGATTTAAAAAGTCTGGGTGGGGCCTCTCGATTTGCATTTCTATCTGGAGGGCAGGCGAAGCCACTGGTCCCTTTCTACTGGCCACATTGGGAGCAGCATTCCTGCCCTAAAACACCCCCCTTTTTTTTTTGTACTGGGGATCGAACTCGGGTCCTTGCACTTGCACAGCAGGTGGCGAAACCACTGAGCAAATCCCCGGCCCCTAAACACCCCATTTTTATAGATGAAGAAATCGAGGGCCGGGTAAGTGTCATGTCCCGAGTCTCACCAGTGGGTGAGGTTATGACTGCCCTGCCACTTTCCAGGATGGCTTTGCTCTAGAAAGCTCTACGTTTCCTTAACCCCTGATCAAGCTCACACCCCAAGCCTCTGTACAAACTCCTCTCTCTGCTGGGACGGAGACCGCCCCTAACTGCCACTCTCACAATCACACTTCACGTCAAGATCTCACCCAAGTCTTACTTCCTTCAGAGCATTCCCTCCCCGACCCGGGCTGCGCTTTTCTGCCACAGCGCTCTGCACGTGTCTGTGTGTACCACCTGCAGGCTTATCTTTGAAGCCCGGACTGTGTGAGGCTCCTGGTACCGTGCCTGGCAAATGGGAAGTACCAGGGAAATGTGCATTGAAGGACAGAGGGCACGTGTGAGTGGGTGGGTGGATGCGTGGGCCAATGGATGAACGTGCCTCTTGATCTATCACTTGCAAACAATTTTAATGGCAAAGTGAAACCAGACCCAAATTCTGCTGGAATACAAGCTACAGTCTATTCCACGGCTGTTTATAAACCGAGCATGCAAGCAGCAGCAGTTACATTTCGCTGAGTGTGTCTAGGGTGTGTAGGGTATGGCAGACCTTGTGCTAAGCGCTCCTGCCCTTTACTGGCCCTGTCTTTGCTGACAAGAAAATGGATGTTCAGAGAGGTAGAACAGCTTGCCCGAAGCCACACAGCAAATCACATCGTAGCCTATGGGCTTCTGTGCCAGCTGCCCTGCCCTCCGCCCTTGCCCCTGGGCCCCTCCCTCGCCCCCCCCCCAGCCTTGCAGGCCCCAGGCTGGGCTCACCTCCGTCTGCATAGGTCTCGGTGCCATACCCGTCCTGCAGACCATTGTTCCAAGTGCCCTCGTACTTGGCACCGCTGCTGGAGCTCTGCCGGGTTCCATAGCGTCCCTTGAAGCCATGCGTCCACTCCCCCTTGTAGAGCCAGCGCCCCTTGGTCTCTATGCCCAGCCCGTGGCGTTTGCCCTGGCTCCAGTACCCCTCGAAGGTGTTTCCGCTGGGCCAGGTGTAGACGCCCGCCACTTCAAAGCCAAAGTTCCAGGAGCCCGAGTACTCGCCCTGGCCCTTGGGGCCGGTGCACAGGCCGTGCCCGTGGGCCTTGCCCCCCGCCCAGCCCCCACAGTACGCGCCGCCATCGTCAAAGTCAAAGCGGCCCCCGCTCATCTCATCCTCGCCCCCCACAACCTCCCCGTCCTCCAGCTTGGGTGCAGGGCTGTCGGGGAAACTGACAGACACTCTCCAGGCACCCGCAGGTCTGAGCCCCAGACTCACCACCTCGCCCCTGGAGGAGGGAAGCAAGAGGCTGGCAGAGGCTGAAGGAGCCCAGGAGCCAGGTCAGCACTGGGGGCGCTGGTTAGAGCCATGCCGGGGGGCCCCTTCAGTCAGCCAGAGGGAGGCTGCCACTGGCGAAGGAAGCAGGCGGCGAAGACTCAAGTCCCCACAAAACGCCCCAAGTCTGGCTTCCATGGTGTCGGAGGGAAAAGGCTCTGACCCCTTTAAGAAGCACAGTGAAGAGTGTTGGGTAGGGGGGTCCCAGTATCAAAGAGGGGCAGCCCCCCGTGGCAGCCCCAGCCCAGGCGGAATTCCCCAAGGCAGCCACTGGCCCCCTCCTCCTCCACCCCCGTGGGTGTGCAGGCTGTGATCGCCGGCCGCTGCCCCGCCCCTTCTCCAGCCCTGCCCTCCTCCTATGACAGAAAGGTCAGTGTTGCCCTAACAAGGCCATTGGATCTCAGAAGCTGCTCCCAAAATAACCCCCTGGCCAGCCTAGCCTCCTTCAGAGCAGGAGGGAGGGGTGTTTCAAACCGAGCTGTGGCTGCAGACCCAGGCAGGGGCTGGAGGGCAGAGGAAGGGAGCTAAGAACTGAGTGCAGACAGCCCAGGCCACCTTCGTGCCTTCCCTTCCCATGGGTAGAAGCTGCCTTCTGCTCTTGGAGTCCTCTGCTCAGGACAGGGAGGAGGGAGGGGACACCAAGTCCCCAGCCCTGGAACACTTCAACTCCCCCAGCACAACAGGCTGGCAAACCTCAGACGCCCCACCACTGGCACCCCCTAACAGGCCCTGGGGCTCCAGCACCACTGCCAACGCCATCAAGGAAGTGGGTGACCTAAAGAGAAAGCAACGGGGGACGGTTTCCCATGTGCTTCTGACTGCAGAGGGAGACTCAGGAAGAGAGGTGAGGTCCTGGCCACAAGAGTGTGGAAGATGCAGACAATGCTCATGCACAGCCCCAGGCCCTCTCAATCCCATTCAGGGCTAAAAGCAGGGTCTACTTGCTTCCTTGCCCCCCACGGGACAAACACCACCCTGAAGGAGAGGAGGCTGTCCTCTCTTTACTCCTGAGACACAGAGTTGCAGGTTGTGTTGGAATGAGCTCCACTAAGAAATAAATACTCAAGGATTAAGGATCATGGCGTTTGTTAAAACTTCCTTTCCAAACTCTCTCTGCTCTAGTGGCCTCAGAGCCCAAGGCCAGGCGTCAGAGAGCTCTTGGGACAGGGTCAAGAGCTAAGGGCCTGGGTGGATTCCCAGTGCTCAGGTTCCCACTCAACTCCAGTAGAAAGAAAAAATAAATCTCTGCAACCAAAAGCTGTGTCTGGGGTAATGATTGTAAATTCCAACCAAGCCCAGGGGTAACGGTACAGAGTACCCCTGGAAAAGATAAGAGCCTCCAAGATTAGGAAGCGCCGTGTGTGTGTGTGTGTGTGTGTGTGTGTGTGTGTGTGTGTGTGAGAGAGAGAGAGAGAGAGAGAGAGACAGAGAGAGAGAGAGAGAGAGAGGTGAATGGGTTGGGGTAGAAATCACCAAACTAAGCAAAGCCACTAGAGACCATTAAACCATTATCTGACTTCGGATGTATCAGATATACTTCTAAATCCCATGGTGATAAGGTCAGGTAAAGTCCTGGCAGTTTTGTTCTTATTTCAGAAATGGGCAGAAAATGTTCTCTCCTTTCTGCCCCACTGATCACCATTTCTTACGACTTGGTTCTTTCATGTGCACAGCCCCATTTCCATGTCAGCACTTCACCACCTGGAGGAGACCTCAGCCTCCCTCGCTGCAGAGTGGAGAAAGAACAATCATTCAGCCCAGCAGCCTGCCCCTCGACCAGGTGGACAACAATTTCCTCCCCAAAATCGCCTCTAAGGACACCTCCGTGCTGCCTCCAGGGCGTTCTGCATTCCCACTGGTCCCTGAGGACTTGGAGCAGCAACTTTGCTGTCAAGGGAAGATGGAAGAGCATTCCAACCGGAAGGGAGTAAGAATCTCCTGAATTCTCCATCCAGGTAACTAAGCGCCAGGCCAAGCCCTGTAATGGTGTTCTAAGGCCTCAGAGCAGCTCCAGCCATGTAAATGTAGCCGCCATTGATCCACAGCAGCTCCTTGTGACAGGTCCCTCGGGGTGGGTACACATAAGACTCACGTAGAGAATGTAAACCCTAATGGAGTCCAGAGCCCCACTCAAGATTGTGTGATTAGACTGTCCTGGGAGAAGACTTGGGTCACTGCACTCTTTCTAAACACTCCCCAGATAAATTTTGTCCCTGGTTAAGAACTACTTAAGTTTTCAAGTAACAAGTGTCTTAATAGCATTTATAAATCTCAGATCCATTTATTTCCTACAGGCTGTGTAGGCTAGGTAGTTTTGGAGTTACGTATATGTTCGAATCCCAGTTCTGACCCCACAAGCAATTGATTTTTGTAAACGTTTAGGTAAAATTCGGATTGCCAAGTTTGGCCCTGGCCTTACCTGCCCAGCGGAGTCGTCGCTTACTTTGTCCCTACTTTAATTTTGTCCATTTCAAGGAAAGGGGGCCCTCTTGTGGCCATATGTGCATTACAGCAGATTTTCCTTAGGAATACAGTTCTTAAAATGGGATTTACTAAACTTGAAATGAATTTTAAATTGTTTAAAAAGGTAGCTGTCACGCTGTCTCTTCTTCTCAAACCCCCTTTTCATTCTCTTGATCTGTTTTGGTCAGAGGTGTTCACTTCCTCCCGCTGTTACCTCCTTGACTTCTTAAACCGGGCTGCCTCCCGGGAACCCGTGGAGAGGGAACAAAGTTCCGAGCACAAGAGGACTGCGCCCAGTCTGCTTGGGTTCTGAGCCCCTGAGCCCCGGTGAAGAAGCTGCCTTTCCCAGGGACCTCTGCAGACTTGTCTCCAGGCTGGATCAGCTGCCTTTGCCACAGGCTGGCTCATTCTCCAAATCCTGAGTCACTTGAGGTAGAAATTTTCTTCTTCCCAAAGAAAACAGCACCTCATCTTGGGTGGGCCCTGGCTTCCCTGTCTGCACACACTGGGTGCCTCATCTCTCTTCTCAGCAGCACGGGAAGCACAGGACTCCCTTCTGGAAAGGCTTTCTTGGCTGATTTCTAGGATGGACCCTCCCTTGGTTCTGCCCTTGCTTCACTGGTTCCTTCTCAGTGCCTGAACTTTGTACCTCAGGAATGTCCAGAACTTGGTCCTCTGACTTTTTTCAAACAAGCTATTACTATGTTGTCCAGGCTGGCCTGGGACTCATGGGCTCAAGTGATTCTCCTGCCTTAGCTTCCCGAGTAGCCAGGATTTCAGCTGCAGGCCACTGCACCCAGCTCCGACTTCTTTATGTACCGTCACTGCCTAGGTGATCTTCAGTATCATGGCTTTCAAAACATTCACATACTCATCACTCCTACATTTGTCTCTCCAAACCATTATCCAACCACGTACTCAACATCTCTGCATATCTTGAGCATCTCAGACTTCACAAGAACAAAACTCAACTCCCCATTTCCCTTCCGAAATCTTAAAAGCTTTGGGCTCATCCTTAATTCCTTTCTCGCACCCTACCTATATCCAACCCACCAGTAAATCCCTTCAACTCTACCTTCAAAATCATTCCAGATCACAGAATAGCTTCTGCACTGCCAAGTGTCCAGCCACAAAACCATTGCCTGGTCCACTGCAAGCCTCCTGACTGCTCTACTTGCCTCCCCTTAGCCCACACTCGGCAGCTGATGGTCCTTTAAAAGGTTAATCTTGTAATCCCAGCAGTCAGGAGGCAGAGGCAGGAGGAACACAAAAGTTTGAGACCAGCCTTGGCTACACAGTAAGTTCAAGGCCACCTCTTAGGTCTCATAGCAAGATCTTTTCTCAAACAAAGTCATCTCTCTTCTCTGCTCATTTGCTACGTGGCTCTTTACCTCACTCCTACTGCAAGCCAAAGCTTTTAAAACTCCACTAGGCCCTCCACATCTGGCCCCACCAGAACCCCTGACCACAGCTGCTCAAGCTGTAATTTTTGTGTTTCCTTCGGCCAAAACTGCAAAGGCCTACAGGGCTCACGCCCTCAAGGTTTCTCCACTTTATCACAGAAACTCCACTGGTGACCGCAAATAGTAGAAATCCCACCCCCTCCTCTTTCTCCTAGTCACTTCCCCCTCCATACCACTTGTATGTTCATCATCTTTCTCCACCGAGGACAGGAATATTGTTCTGCTTACTTTTCTACTTCTGGTACCTAGTGTGTTGGTGTATTGGAAACACTCAAGAGATATTTGAATAAAAGAATGAACTGAAGGTAGAAATCAGGATGGCATCCTTCAGAACATCAGAATATAATTTAAACAATTCCTCAGTCCACAAACTGAATCAATTTTCTAGTATGTATTGAGAGTAAATCACATCCACAAATGAGTCAAATATTCTAATGTGAGAAATTAACATGGAAGCTGGTCCAGTTTGGTCTGAGCAATTTTTAACTGAGATTTCACCGAAGGGCTGGGGATTTAGCTCAGTGGTTCTGCTGCCTGCCTCACAGGCACAAGGTCCAGAGTTTTCTATCCCTGGTACCAAAAAAAAAAAGATTCAAGACATTAGTAACCCACAATGTAACCCCATGAATCTGGAATGCCTACACTTTCACCCTAGTTGATTTCAACAGGTTCCTAGGTCATTGGAACTTTAATCTTTTCAATCCTTACACCCCACCAACCTTGTATGAAAAGAATGTAGTACCACTCCTCATTCTCTGATTTTGTGTCAACAGACCACTTTTTGAAAACAAATGAAAAGGGCTTAATAACTTAAGACCTAATCTTAACTGTATTTGAATCAGGTAGCTCATTACTTAATTACAAGTAACTCCAGTAAAAAAAAGTGAGACAAAATGCTAGCTGTGCAGGTGTGGGTTGGGGTAGTACCTTTTCAACCAACTTACATGGCCTCTATTTGTGAGGGTGATCTAAGAACCCCTGAGGGTTCTGAGACATTTTTAAGGAATCTGAGAAGTTAAACTAGTTTCATGGCACTAAGACATTCTTAATTCTCTCCAGTGTACAATGGAGTCTGCTGGAGATGTGATATCTTGAGTGAATACAGGAGCAGATATGAGAACTTCTGACACCAAACATTACAGACTTGCAAAAATGTGAAACAATGCCACTCTTCCCATCTAGTATTTGTTTCAGAATCGCTATCTTTAAAAATGTTACTTATGTTAGCTTGTAACTGGTTGTTTTGTAAACTTCTTAGCTGTAATTCCTATCTGGCAAATGAGTTATTATCCACATTAATTCTTTAAAGTGCTGAATTTGTATGTGTAAAGGACAACCAAAGTTTGAGAATTGCTGCCTTTGACATACAAAGCAGTAACCTTCTATCACTAAGAAATAAGTCAGTTTTTAGAGCTATGATGGCATTTTGCTCACTTGCTCTCACCACAGCCTTCAGCGCTACTACATCCATACTAGAAACTAGCAAGGGTCTTTACACTTCCTACCTGTCCCAAGTACAAATTACCCGAGACCCCTCTGTCACAAATCAACTATGAAATGAGTGGGATGTTTCAGGGAGTAGGTAGTAAAGGCTTATTTTGTAATCTAAATAAAATAAATTTCCTATTACTGAATTTTGTTGGCATACTCAGGATGGTGTGAATACAAACTATGTGGCATACACAATGTTCATGTTGCAACCATCTGAAAAAGATAAGGACTCATCCTCCAGCTGAAAACCACCACTTAAAAAAAAAACTTTGGCAAGAATTTTGGGCAGGCCGACTGGAAATGCATTAGGATATAGCATGTAAAAAATTATCTTCAGAGGTTGTGCAGTTCAAAGAAATAATGAACATCTACAGCATTTGAAACTGAAGTATGAGACATATACTACAACTTACTGCAAGAAATAAACCAAATAAAAATGCCAGAGGTCAGTGGTGCCGCCATCTGCCTCACAAGCTTAAGGTACTGAGTTTGATCCCCGGTACCAAAAAAAAGAGCCAGAAAGGGAGAACATGTATGAAAGTTTCAAATATTGTATTCCCTTCTTCCAACTGACAAAGCGTTGAGAAACTTCACAAAGCACATCTCAGGATGAATAGCACCAGCAGGGGTTTATTTAATGATGGTTAGCCAGTCAAACAATACAGAAGGCCAGCTAGTTTATTCAAATTGAATCTAAACCTCAGATTTCTGGCTCAACAACAATATAAGAAACCTTTAAGGACACAAATCCTATGTTAAATCAGAGATGGTTCATATCAGTCTTACAGCTTCTAATATTTTGAACTGGCAACTACATGACAAGTATTTGATCCAGTTATAAAACTACACTTGATTTTCCTTGGTTACCAAATCTTAAACAGATCTGAAAAACTGCTGTTTACAAAGGCTTTCACTGTAAACCCACTGCTGCCAGTCTCCAGTAATTGTTTCTTCATCCCCGGGAATACTGCTAGAGAGACATTTTCTTTGATCTGCTTGCCTTGGCGAGTATGTAAGAACTCATAGTGTAAATTTAAAGAATGAAGTTTAATTGAGATGCCCAGAAAAGTTTTTATTGCAAGCACAGTGAGAAGAGATGTCTTCTCACAAAGTGGCCACAAAGTCTGCCATTAACTAAATCTCTGACAACCCTTCATTGGTTTAAAGCATACAAGTTAGCTTCTTGCTATCAGGTGTACATCATTTCTGCCATGTGAGACATTTTCTTGGGGATATACAAGTAATACTCCATGTAGCCTGATAGGTCCTCAATGGTCACATCATCCACATAGACTCGAGCTTGCTCAGAACAGGAGCGAGGAGAGCCGGACAGAGTTCTTGTGTGCAGTGACTGGGAATAGTCCTCAAGTGTGGAAATTCGTTCTGGGGTCAGGGGAGGGACATTCTGCAGGCCTGAAAAGGAATACACTTCCATGTCATGCCATCTCTTACACTGGCACTCCTTGCCTACACAGGCACATGGCTTGCCCTGGTTTAACTTGGAAACAGATCGAAAGTCAGAGAGATTATTGGCCTTGAGACTTGCTTGAGAGACTTGAGTAGTATCAGAAAAGTCTTTGGTCTTAATCTCCAATGGGAGCCTTGGAACTGAAGTTCTCAAAGGCTCAATAACTGCCCCTGTACGATTAGCATCAAGAGATGTAGAGCTTTCTGCTGCACTGAACTCTTTAGGGGTTGAAATTCCCAGCCCACTGCTGCCATCAGGTGTGTCAGTTTGGCTTTTATGCTTGAGCTGGCTGCTGGAAGGAGATGCTAAGGTACTGCAATGTATGAACTTTGGAGGATGAAGGACAGGAGACTTAGAACGTCGACGACGCTGGGTTCTCACTGCTCCTCGTGAAGACTTCCTTGTAGACCTAAGACAGAAAAATATACAAGATGTTGGGATACAGAGCCCTCCGAATAGATTCCTTATGATAGCTGGAAATGTACCACCTCTCTGCTTTGTTAAGTTTGAGATCACAAACGTTCCCCAAAGAGATGTACATGTCTCCATTTCCAAGCTGCCTAAGTTTGTTTTGTGTCTCAAAAACTTCAATCTCCTCTTATTAGAAGTTACAGAAACAAGTAAGAAAATGGAATCACTTGGACCAAAGATATGGTGTGGAATACCTGCCTGGTCTCCATCCTAGGGTTGGGAACCTCTAACCAGTGGGTGTGGAAGAACCACCTTGTGCAGACAGATGCTATAAAGCCTAATGTGCCCTAAGCCTAAATATAACCGCAGTACAGGGAAAGCTAATGCTACTACAAATAGCCATTTTGCCAGTATTATTAAACAGTATCAGATTTATGATGTTTCTTATCATTGGTAACAGTTCATAAACAAAAAAGGATTTAGACTCCCTGAGGTCTTCAGATACTAGGAATTATCAGATACAGTATATAAGATAACTAGTGATAAAACATTTAAAAAAGAAAATTAGACCCCCGTGAGCACAGAGGAGGTGAGCCAATCCCAGCGCACAAGAGGAGGCTTCCGGGCCACCATACCCCACCGCGAGCACAGAAGAGGTCAGCCGCTCCCAGCGTACAAGAGGAAGCTTACGGGCCGCCATACCCCCCGCCCCCCAGCACAGCAGCCCCCCACCCCATTTGAAATGAGAAGACATGTAAACAAGTTTCAAAACCAGACTTCCAGATCACCTAAAACAACTCCAAAGGGAAACAAGATGGAACATATGATACTCAACCACCTGGACTCCCTGAACTGGCAACAAAAGAGGATCTGGAAAAAATGAAATCAGAAATAACTTCCGAGATAACAACAGAGATTGTGCCCATAGTGCAAGACATGATTAATAAATCTAGAGAGGAGCTCACAAACATGATGGAATCCCATAGGAAACAAATGGAATCCATAAAACAGATACAAACAGATTTCCAGATTAAAAACTCCGTTGAAAGTCTATGCAGCAGAATGAACTGATGTGAGGACAGAATTTCAGATATAGAAGAGAAGATTGCAATTTAGTGACCAGGAAAAGAAAAATTTCTTTAAAACTGTAAGGGAACACGAGAATTCAATTCAGCAGCTGCTAGATGATGCAAAGAAGAATAACATAAGACTGACTGGAGTCAATGAAGAAACAGAAGAAAGTGCAGATGACATAAAAAAACTGTTCACAGAAGTGATGACAGAAAACTTCCCAAGCAGGGGAAAAGAACTTGACATACAGATAAGTGAGGCATATAGG
>NW_004624790.1:10199159-10238606 GCF_000247695.1 Heterocephalus glaber | reverse complement strand
TAAGGTGGGGAACAAGGGCAGATATGCTTACTCTTTATCTGTCCGTTAAACTTTGAAGCCTAGTCCCCACCAAAATAGTCTGGCAATAAAATGACACAACCTAGGATACGATTGGCACGGCAGAAGCAAAATCTTTGTATGTAGATGAAATGATCATCTACAGAGAAAATACAAAGAAATCTCTAGGAGCCCCTAGAACTTGAATTTGAATTTAGCAGGATTAGAAAACACAAGGTATATATAAAAATTCAGGTCTGTGTATACTTGCTATAAACTTGATATGCCAAAGAAACCGTAGAAGAGAAACAAAACAGATCTTAAAAGCAAAAATAGATCTCAAAAACAAAATAGATCTTCAAAGCAGCCAGAGATAAGACAGATTTCCAAAAAAGCAACATTTAAATTCATAGTAGGCCTTCTAATATCAAGTAGACCATGAATAGTATTTTCAAGTGCTAAGGAAAATAACTGTCAACCTGCAAGTATGATTTCAGATGCTGGGGATTTAGCTCAGTGGTTCTGCTGCCTGCCTCACAAGTGCAAGGACCCGAGTTCGATCTCCGGTACAAAAAAAAAAAAGAGAGAGATTTCAGGTATATCAAGTCTATCTTTCAAAAACAAAGATGAAGCCACTGGTGGTGCATATCTGTAATTCCTTGTACTCTTAAGAGGCTGAGGCACAAGGATCACCAGTTCAAGCCCAGCTTGAGCAATTTAGTCAAGACTATCTCAAAATAAAAAAGTGTGAAGGTCCTGGGTTCAATCGCTAGTATTGGCATAAAAAAAAAAAGAAAAAAAGAAAACCAAACTATATTTACCAACAAAAATGAGACAAACTGTAGAAAATAGTTCATTTAGTTAACTTATGAGTAAGGGAGCTAGCTCGGGGAAGGGCCTGAGATAGAGTTGGCTGAACAGCCATATTGATAAGAATTAAAATAAGAATATAGACAGTGAAAATCTAGGTGTGGTGCACCGATCTGTATTCCCGCACTTGAGAGGCTGAGGCTGTGTAACTTAGGTCTTAAAATTTTTTTAAAAAAGGGCTAGGTATCCAGCTCAGTGTTAAGGCCCTAGGTTCGATTCCCAGCATCTATAGATCTATAATATCTATAGATAGACATATCTAACTATCTAGGCTAACTACTAAAAGAATGACTAGAATCTATATACAATTTCCAAACCACTATAAGGAAAAATGGCAGAGGGAAAAAGTAAATAAAACATTTCTAATAACTTTTTTAAAGATGAGGGGAGGGAAGGTTTAAAAAAAGGGAGAAAAAAAGCAGAATAAAACAAAGGAAAATGGTAAAATCAAAATAACAACAATGATCAAAATAAATGTAAAGCACTCAGCAGATAAGAAGGTCCTAATGATTATACTGAATAAAACACAAATAGAACCAAGCCATATGTTAATTTATTTAAGACACGCTTAAAATTTGTTCTTTTTTTTTGGTACCAGGGATCAAACTCCGGTCCTTGCGCTAAGCGGCGAAACCACTGAGCTAAACCCCCGGCCAAGACATGCTTAAAATAAATAAATAAATAAATAAATAAATAAATAAATAAATAAATAAATAAATAAATAAATAAATAAATTTACTTATTTACTTATTTATTTATTTATTTATTTATTTTGACATGCTTAAAATTTAAAAGCACAGAATGGTTGAAATAGCAAAAGACATACTATGCAAACACTAAAAGAAAACTGGACTAGCTATATTAACTCCAGACAATTTATATTAAGACAAAAACCATACACAATAATACCTCAGTTTACAAATACCTGTTTGCAAACAATTTGGTTAGTAAACAAATGGTCAGAAAACTTTTGCTTACATTTGCAAACTCCACATCAGGTGACAAACATGACCATGGCCATCTTTTCCCCACAAACACAAGCACAGCCGTCTTCCCCCAAAATCATAAAACTAAGTTCATAAACTGAGGCACCACTGTAATGGTTTTATTAAAACCACATAGTAAAAGTTCCAATTTTTCTAGGAATATTCTAAACTTGAATAAACTTAAGCTTTATGAACCTAGCAAAATAATCCCAAAATTACATAAAGCAAAAATATAAAACTTAAGAGTAAAATAGACAAATTCATTCCTGTGCAGGAGATTTTAACATATCTCTCAATTACTGATAGATTGATGACCAAAAAAGAAATAAAATTTCAAAACCCCACCCCTTTTGTAGTACTAGAGATTGAACCCAGGACCTCATTCATGCTAGTCAAGGGATCTACCACTGAAGCACCTGCCCCTTTAAACTTTATTTTGAGAGAAAATCTTCATAAGTTGCCTATTTTGGTCTCAAATTTTTGATCATCCTGCTGAGTAGTTGGGATTACAGGAATGTGCAGCCATGCCCAGACTCAAATAACAAATTTAAAAGTCTGAATGGACACAGAACTCAAGAACATTTAGAGAAGAAGCATTCTTCTCAAACACATATTTATTTACAAAAATTGACACTGAACCAGCCATAAAGTTTCAGCAAACTTATGAGTGAGAAGAATGAGTCCTCTTAACTATTGTGCCTTAGGTTCCGTATCATAGTATATTTTTTTTCCTGGATACTCAGGAGAAAATCTTGTAATATTTTAAGGTATTAGGATAAAAATCAATAATATCAATAAGAAGCTCTTACCCATGCCAACTGTCTTTAGACTGACATGTGGCTTTAGGTTTATTATCATCTACTGCTGCTCTGACTGACGCTCTGATACTTGTGGCTTCTCCAACGGACAGCGACGCAACAGACCTTAAGACAAGAACAAAAGAAAGTTCACTGCTATAGAAAACTGTAAATGAGGAGAACGTATTGCTCTAACCCAAATATCACTTTTAGCAATATCCTTATTTTTTCTAGTTTACATTTCTGAAAAATTCATCAGACTGTAGTATAAATTTTCCTCCAAAATTAAATTTAGAGGATCACTAAAACCCATGATTGCAAAATCACAAACCAAAGAATGATTCTTAAGTATAGCCAGCAGCAGGATATAAACAGACTTTTAGGCTGTTTATCTGGGGCAGATCAGGCCTCACTTTCAGAGAGAATGCTAATGACATCAACCATTTATTTTATGCAGGCAAATCAGAGCTGTGGGACCTAAGTTTAAGATGGGACTAAAACCTTTAGGAGCTCAATCCAACTTTAAAATAAGTATACATTTAAAACAGTATATAACTTTTTAAAAATATTCTAATTTTTGAAAATTCATAAACTTGAAATATCCAGAATTAAATCTTTAGTTTAAAAGTATACACGTGAGGGCCAGGGATTTGGCTCAGTGGTTTCGATGCCTGCTGAGCAAGTGGAAGGATCTGAGTTTGATCCCCAGCACCAAAAAAAAAAGTATACACGTGATATAGTTTCCATTAACAAATTTAAAAGAGAAAACAAAAAGAACTATCCATAATCTCACAACCTAGAACTACCAACATTCACATTTTTTTTTTTTTGGTACTGAGGATTGAACTTGGGTCCTTGCACTTGCGCAGCAGGCAGCAAACCCACTGAGCTAAATCCCCAGCCCAACATTCACATTTTTGATATAAATTCTTCCAGATTTAATACATACACAGACATACACCAACACACACACACGTACTCTTGACTCCTTCTACACATGCTATGATACTAATAAAAATCTTTCAGAAAAGAAATTCATCTAAACTAAAAAAATGTTCACTGAAACATAATTTAAAATAAAAACTGGCAATAACCTAAATATCCAACAACAAAAATATCATATTACATAAATTATGGCATATCTATATGACAAACCATTAAGAATATATTAAAAATTACTTGTACAAAAGAACTTTTAATGATATGAGAGCATGCTTATAATACAGGAGAAAACAGCATGTAATACTTACACGTTATAATCTCAGCTATCTAGAAAAAACTATATGGTACTACGTACAGATAATAAAATGGGTTATGATAAATTATGACTTTTAACTCTAAACTTTGTTTTTGTAAATTTTCTATAATATACATATATTATTTTAGTCAGATATAAAGGATTATGTTGTTTTCTCATAAACATATAGGTATTTGTCCTGATAAGACAAACACCTTAGGAATCAAAACCTGTTGAGCAGGATCATGCTAAATTCCTGGCAAGACTTGGTTCATTTATGAGTCAGTCCCTCAGAAGTCCCATTTATAAACTAGCAACAAGATGAAACTAAAAATGTATGGTACACTATACAAATTTTATTTTGCTTAGTCATGCTAATGATGAACCCCTTCTACTCTGTTTTTTTTCCAGTGTTCTCCAGGGCTCTTTCTCCTCTTATAATTTCACTTAAGGCAGATCACATACTACAAACACACAATTTTCACCCATATATTGTACAGATACTTTGAAGATATTTTATAATGGTCCAAGTAATTTTTAGCACCACCAAAATGGCTTAATTTTACATTCTTATTTCTTACAACATTAACAAAAAAGACTGTATATCAAAAATTACTTCCTTAACACACTAAGGGCTTGAATGCATACCTGTGTGTGTATTAATAGTACTTTCCTAATTTTTAAAGTTATTTTTATATTAGAAATCACAGAAGAATACACTACAACCACAATCTAGAACTATCTGTTTTTCTGCTTCATTTCCATTTCACAAACTAGCTTATCAAAGTATTGACAGAAATGGCAAGATGACCACAGTGGGGAAAACAATGGAAAAATGTTATCGTTTTAAAGTATCATGAAAGCAAATGTCAACATCTACAGTACTGTGCAAATCTATTAACATAAATCTCATTTGTTAGGTCAAAAATAGTGCCAGCAGTAGGCAGATAGCTTTAATAACAACTTCTATTTACTTTTTACTTTATGCTAGGTGTTTCTTCAAGTACTACATAAAGAAATGACTAAGAGGATAGGTTCTGGAGCCAGACTGTGTTCAAATTTTGGCTTCTGTCACTTCTTCCAATGTGACCAACAGGCAAGTGATTAATTTGTGTTGTGTCTCATCTGTAAAATGACAGAAGTATCTATCTTCTAAGGTGGCAGTGAGGATTAAATAATGTGCACAAAGTACTTAACCTAGTATTGAGAACCCAATGAGAGACAAGTATTAGTGATTATAATTACTTGTTGTACAGTCTTCTAGTCAGGTTCCAGTGTTTGGTTTCCATTCATAAAAATTCTTATATCCACTGAAATTGTGAGATTTCTTCTGGCTGGGGCAAAGAATAGAAGCAACAAGAGGCTTGCACAGAACATTTTGCAAAGGGTGAAATATTAACATTCAGACAGCAGCTGGTCTGCAGGTGCTCTAATTAGTCTGACCAAAGGGTCCAAGATTATTGATCTCAGTCACAGAACCCTACTGAATAGAGGTTTCCATAGTGATAGGCTCAGCAAGCAGAAACCATGAAATCAACAATGTCTTCATAGATTTCTATTGGACTAATTCACTTTTGGTGAAAAATACTGTGATTCCCTTGAGAAGTATGAGGTCATCTTTGATGGCATATTGCTTGATAATCCTTGAAGTGGGTTACCTCCACAAAGCTAAAGAAAACCAATGCACTCAACCTTAGGAGTACAAGTGAGCTGCTACTTTCAAATTTAATAGAAGGGTTTCTTTTTAAAGTAAAATGACATGGTGGAGAATTTGGTAGAATGTCACACTATTAAGGTTTATATTGTCTATGAATAAATAATTAGGAATGTAAAAATGAGAAGCTTACTAAGGAAAAGGACTAGTTAAATCTAGTAAACAAATAACTCCAAATAATATATTACATATTTAATTACCCTGATGCATCCACTCTTAATTTCTTGAAAGCAGTTTGTAGACTCTCCTCCTCTCCATCCTTGGCTTCAGATTTCATTGTGAAAGTTTTTACACTTCTATAGATGTTCTCGTTAATACTAAAAAAAAAAAAAAAAAAAAAAAAAAAAAAAAAAAAAAAAAAAAAAAGATAAAAATAAGATGAGCAAAGTGAAAAGAAGTAGCATCAGAAGTATGTCCTCTATTAAAAAAATCTATACTCCTGGCTGGGGATATAGCTCAACGAAATAGCTCTTTCCTAGCACATGCAGGGCCCAGGGTTTGACTTCTAGCACTACCAAAAACAAAACAATAACCAAAACCCCACCTACATTCCTGATATCATTAACACAGAAAATGATTATGCACCATAGCAGAATTTAAACTGTCCAAATACTTGATACCAACACCCTACTACACAGTTGCAAACTAGATCACCTAAAATCTAGCTGCAGTGGTGACATATGCCTACAATTCCAGCACTTGGGAGGCTGGGCTAAGACAGGAGGATTGGAAGTTTGAGACCAGCCTGGAATACATAGTGAGACCTTATCTCAAAATAGTGTTTTTTAAAAAGTCTATGTTTTACTGTACTTTTTAACAAGAGTGAAAATACCACCATTGTAGGTATCTATGGACAAATTAACCTTTACATCAGAAAAAAGAGAAGAATTAGAGAAAAGCTCAAACTATAGCACTTTGATGTTTTAAAATGCTATTTGTCTAGTTTAAACCTAACAATTCTAGTTAGGTATAACTTCATGACACATAACCATTTCTCCAAAGCAATACTGACCCAGACATCAATATGCATGCAGACATATTTGAGAACAAGGCATTATAATCATTGTTAAAACAGATTACAAACTTATTTCAGTGATTACTGATCATGCCATATTCTACTTATAAGTTGATACTTTTTTAAGTAGCTTTGAGTACTGTTATTAAAGCAAATAAACTACATACTTGCAACTCAAGAGATACAGGTGGAACTTTCCTTTAGTTAAGAGCTAAAAAAGTAGCAAGTAAAAAACAAACTACTGTGCCTTTAAATAATCTCTGCTTAACTAGTTTGATTAACCAAAGTTCTTCATTTCTTCTATCTTGATTTTCATATTTAAACAAAGAGGAACGAAAGCCCAACCAAAACAACAAAAGCCTGTTAAACTCTTGAAATCTAGTCTTCAAATTGTTTTACTAAGGGTAAATAGTACCAAATCTTCAAAGACAACAACTACATAAAGCAGTATCCAGAAATAAAAAGGTAAAAGAAAAAAATTTTTTGAAGGAAAGGATATTCTTTACCTTTTATTTCTTTCTCTTTTTTTTATTTACCTTTTATTTCTAATTTGATAATCCTAACCCCACCCCACCCCACCCCGAGGTGCAGTGCACCTTTACCAATCCTAGGATTCTCTCTAATTCCTTATCTGGTCATTCCCCAAGGGTGAATTTGATGGTATTGTGAGATCTCTACCATTCCAAAGGTCAAATGTCATAATATGTCTAATGTAACCAAGAAGTATCACAAAGCAGTGGCATAAAGCAGAAAGGAATCAAGACTCTTCATTCACTTATTTACGTGTAGAAATTAAGGTATTTTAGCCAGATCTCTCTGGAGAAAACTGAAAACATTCTCAAAAGAATGACTAGCTTTCCCCTCAATTTTATAAAACAAAAAATATAAATATACACTCCATATATATTTGGCCGTTTATTTAACCAATACACAAGTATGAAGGAAACATTCATGCAATTCCACATTTTACTGGTCTCTAATTCTCAACTTAGGGTAGGATCCCCCCAAATACACAATGGGAGGGGGAGGGGTGCACAATGCTCACATATTCAGAAGTTCCACAGCATCTAAATATACCTGAAGCTCCACAGCATCTAAAAGGGTGCTACCATAGGTTGTAAGTAAATTCTTCCTGCTGTCAGAACTAAATTAAAAGTTTGAATTATAGTTCTCCTCAGTCACTTTATGACCAAACACTCAGCCTGTGGCCCCTTACAGAATAAATTATCTAGGCCAGTTTCTCCAACTCCGAAGACCCCACACAAACCCTCTTTTGGGCTTCTGTGGAAATCAGTCAATATTTAACTCTACATAACATCTAAGTCTACATTGCTGAATTCTACAGGCAGAAATTCATTCCTTCCACAAATATTTATAGAATTCCTACCATGGGCATGGCACTATACTGGATGCTATGGATAGAAAAGAGTGAACGTGAAATATAGGGGGCCTGAGATCTCCATTCTCTAAAGACTAGAATATCATTCCCGTCCTCTAGGAATTTATAATATAATACTGTGCTAAGAAGCTCTGCATGATATAACTCTTAATTACACAGTGCTGACTTAATAGCTGGGCAGGTGACCACCTTAGGTGTTAATATAAACTTAACATTCTTGTTGACATACTAAAAGACTATCATCTAGGGCTGGGGATTTAGCTCAGTGGTCCCATCGCCTGCCTCGAAAGAGCAAAGACCCGAGTTCGATCCCCCGTACCAAAAAAAAAAAGAAAAAAAGACTATCATCTAAAAACCAAAACAGACCATATAAAAATCTAGATACAGATAAAACTTTAGGAATGAAGTCCTGTGTAAACTATTTTCGGGTTTCCAGCTTTTAATTATTCACCTTTTTCTTCAGTTACTTTAACTCAGAGCCAAGGTGTCTTAGGTATGCTCTTAAGAGCTAGCGCTGAACATGTTTGCAATTAGAAGTTTATTTGTGCTTCTCGTATTTCTAGCTTCCCATTTACTCACAGCAAGAGTTATACAACTAGCTCTGTATAACAGATATAACTGGTTTGCCCTTCTTCATTAGTATTAAATTTGAGGGAGACATTTCTGCCGTTTTCACCGAAGTGACTTCGTGAACAATCCCCAAAGCGATCAAACTTGTAAAGACTTATTAGAAGTTACTTTGCATTAAGTCAAATCACATCTCAGTTTAATTTTGCCTCGGATTTTCCCCAAAACTTTTAAAAAATGGCAGGTAAATTTCGTGTAAGTTCCTCCATCAAAAGGGAAATTCCTGGTTTTTTCTGACTTGAACGAACAGCAAGTATCACAATCTTGTTTACATCTTTACATTTTAACAGAGACCTCCTTAAACCTCAAGCCTAATTCCACATTTCCAGGACCCGAAAACAATCACTGCGGGACCCGCATAAGCTTGTCATCACAATGTTAAAAGATTTCGAAACTTTCCTGGACCACAGGAAGTGTGGAGCCTGAGGAAGAAAACCCTGTCCAACAACTCTCGAAGCAAACAAGACCCCAGGACAAAAACACATCCACGCCTCTCTGCACACAACCCCCACAATCGCACGGCTCCAGCAAAGCACCCTGTTAATTCTTTTTAACCAGTATCTGGGCCTGTCGTGGTTGAACAGGTTGGGGGAATGAATGGTCAGGACCGGGAGGGCTACGAGCGCGGGGAGAAGGCCGCTCGGGTCTCCAGCTGGAAAGCTGCCTCGTAACAGACTCCCCGAGCCAAAACGAACGGCTGGAGTCGGGCGGAGGCGCGAGGAGGTGGGAGCGGAGCCGAAGGGGCGGGCAACGAGAATGGTGCCCGGAGAAGAGCGGGAAAAGGCGGGAAGGGGCAAAGGGCGGCCGACGAGGGGGAAAAGGGGAAGCTACGGCTGGACGGGAGAGCGCAGAGGAGCAGGGCGGGGGCCGCGGGAGGAGAGGAAGGCGGGAAGCGGCGAGAGCGCCGAGAGCGCCTAGCTCGGGCAGGTCCAGGTCGCAGCGGATGAGGAGCTGCGGGAAAGGCCCAGGCCGAGACGGGCCCAGACGGTCGGCGCCGGGAGACGACCCGACGAGAAACCGGCGGGCCCGAAGGAAGCCTCCCGCAGCCAAACCGGACCTGGAGGCCGGGACGAGGAGCCGCGGCCCCTCCCTATCGCTTCTGGGCTCCTACCTCCCCGCAGCTGGGGCGCCCTGGCGATCCAGTCCCGTCAGTTCAGACCGTCTCTCCCCGACCGCCGCGCCTGACTGACCCGGATCCAAACCCGCGGGGGCGGTGCGCGCCTGTGAAGTCGCACTGCGCCTGCGTCATTCAGCCACGCGCTCCGCCCCCTACTCGGGCTCCTCCCACCGCAGTGACTCGGCAGCGCGGCAGGCGACGGTTGCGCAGGCGCAGGGCGATGGCCGCGCCTCTCGAACGCCTAGTACCCGCCCCTCTTGGAAGCACGTGCGCCTTACGTCATTTCCTGTTATTCTTTTCTCTCCCCTTTCCCTCCTCCTTGGGCTCAAAACCGTCTTTTGGGGCGTGCCTGCTTCCTCTTCTGTCAGGTGAGTGGGTGGTATTCTTCGCTGTAGCAGAAATCCGCCTCCACTTTGCTGGGTCTCCTTGTGCCCAGTCCTCCACCTGGAGTCGCCAAGGCAACAGGGTTCCGCGGTGGTGAGGGCGGGGTGTGGGAGTTTTAGTGCCCACGGAGCCCCCTCGGGCGCTTGGCGGAGTCTCTTTGATGCTGGAATCTGGACTGCCTGAGACAGCGCCTGGGCTCGCACCGTAGCCCTCTAATCCTGGGGAATCTTTAGGGGCCGGGAGAGAAGTGAAGAAATCCTGGACTCAAGGCCGGAATTGGAACTGAAATGCCTTCACTTTTAAATGCCTTCACTTTTGGTGTCCCTGTAGTTTGACTTGAGGCAATCGCTTTTTCTTCTCTGGATCTCTGTTCATATAGTGAGTGAGAAAGTTGGACAGTAACAGCGAATGTAGTGTTTTCGGGCTTGGACTCTTGAAGAATGTGGTGAGAAGTACAGACCCTCTTGCCAGAGAAATGCATGGGGGTTTTTTTGCAAAACGTTTTAGGCAGTTTATCCAAATCGGTGGTTTTTAGGGATCATTCCATCTTTATGATTCTGATGGTGGTTCAGATAGCAAGCAGGAAAGGAGTTAACTGCAGCACCTGCTACCGCCTCCATCGCTGGACTGGCTCAGTAGTTCTAGCTAGCAGTGCCTCTCCTCGTCTGGCACTCCTCAGCTCCACTTCTCAGAACCTCGTGGGAGGGCTGGGGATTTAGCTCAGGGGCACCGCGCCTGCCACGCAGCCGCAAGGTCCTGAGTTCCATCCCTGGTACCAAAAAAAAAAAAACACCTCGTGGGAAAAGATAGCTTTCCTCAATAGAGTTGTTTCTGGCCCAGTTCTGCAATGAGGGCTTTGCCCTGAACCCAGACTGGCCGCTCCCACCCCATTCCCCTGTACCACAGGGTGTAGTCACGTAGCTGAGTAGGTGGCTGAAGTCAGTTGAGCTACATTCAGTGTAACTACAGCCAACCAGTGGAATACTTGGACCATGTCTGAAAATGAAATGTACAGTTCGTTGTACAGGCAGTCCCCAACTTAGGCGGTTTTTTTTTACTTTATGATACTGTGAAAGGCATATGCGTTCAGTAGAAACTGCTGATTTTGAATTTTGATCCCCACCTTGAGCTCAAAATACCCTGTGATACTCTTATGATGCTGGGCAGAGGAAGCAGCTGCAGTCAGTCCTGGTCAACCATGTGATCACAAGGGTAAAACCATACTTTCTAGAATACTGTATTATATGTAGTTTTGACTTACTGTGTGTTCAACTTATGATGAATTTCATGGGATGTGACCCCACTGTAAATTAAGGAACATTTGTATAAGGTTGTTAGACATAAAGTATGTACTGAACCCTAAGTAAAACATTTAAATTCCCCTTCATACCAGAGGCCCAGTAACTGACAGCTAATGGGTTAGTTGTAACCCTATGATGCTAATCATAATGGCTACCCGCTACTGAGCAGCAGTTTTGTACATTTTCCCTCATTTAATACTCCTGTGACTTTACACGGTCTACAGATGAGGATGATTGTTCCAGCTCCCCTTGTTCTGTCTCATAGTGCTAGTAAGTCAGAGTTAAACTTTCAAAAGCCTGTGAATCCACAGTTGGTCTTCTCATGAGGGGTTGTGTTTTTTTCTCAGAATTGCCAAATGAATTGCATCAAGATGTTTTTTGCTACCATTTCAAAATATTGCTTGAGGTAAATTTTGTTTTGTTTTTGTACCGGAGATCGAACTCGGGTCCTTGTGCTTGTGCAGCAGGCGGCAAAACCACTGAGCTAAATCCCCGGCCCTGCTTGAGGTAAATTTTTATACATCCTCGAAGGCAAGGACTGTGTCTTGAGTACTATTGAATTTCCAGAGATTAACAGAATTTCTGGGAGGTAGTAGATCCTCAATACAATTTTGATGAATTCTCATTTTGCCTTATTTCCACCCCTTACAACATTAAATGCTAAAAAACTAAAAATTAAAGTGCCCCTTTTAATGGGATTAATATGAGAAAATAGAAAAATAGGAGCAAAATCTTTGTAAATAGGGAGGAATGGAAAGGTTGAAGGGAGGGCTGGGCAAGGGTGAAAAATAAGAACCAAGAGAGATTATGTAAAGGTGCAAATTTCCAATGATGAATGTCATTATATTGTATACCTAAAATGTACCAATGATTAGAATGAATAATCGATAATGCAAAATAAGAAGAAAAGGTCCAAGGGGTAGGGGTAGTGGGAGGGGCAGGGGAAAGGAAAGAAGGGAAAGGAAAAATGCTGAGAAATGGAAAAAATGGAAATAAAGTCTTTGTAAATAGGGAAGGGTGGAGGGGATGAAGGGAGGGCTAGGAATGGGGAAAAAAATAAGAACCGAGATGCATTATGTAAAGGTACAATTCCCAATGAGACGTGTAATTGTGTTGTATACCTAAAATGTACCAATAAAAGAATTTAACAGCAACAACAAAAAAGTGCCCCTTTTACTTAAGTACAGCTCTGTAAAGTTAGATGCTTTCTGAGAACATGACTCATTACCCAGGGAGTACTTGGAAGGGGAGAACCTCTTGGGAACACTGAAGTCTGTTCACTCACACTCATGATATGGCCTCAAGTTTCAAGTTGTTATATATAGGACTGGCTCACCGTGTGGGACATCATGACTTGGAATGAGGTCACAGAACATGTAATCTGAGTGAACAAAAAGCCTGTCCTGCCCCATACACCAACAAGATCTTTTTAGCCGTGGAAAAAACTGAATTTGTATGTGGACCTTATATTCAGGAAATTTTGCTTGGTATTAACATAATGCACATGGTCATTTAATAAGGCTTGGGCCGGGAATTTAGCCCAGTGGTTCCGCCACCTGCCTCGCAAGCACAAGGACCTGAGTTCGATCCCTGGTACCCCCCAAAAATAAATAAAATTAAAAAGGCTATATGGTAGGTATAATATTCCTTAACAGTTCATCCCCCTTATTATAGGTGTTATAAGTGATTAAACGTGGGGGGACTTAATTCCATAAATTATACTGCAAAACAACCACTTTATATAGGAGGATAACATGTTTGGTTTTTGGGGGGTTTTTGGTTTTTTTGCAGTACTGGAGATTGAACTCAGGACCTTGTGTTTGCCAGGCAGGCGCAGCGCCACTGAGCTACATCCCCAGCCGCTATAACATGTTATTTTAAAAACCACCTTCAGAGAGGCCAGGCATGGTGGTGTACACCTGTAATCCCAGTATGTGCGAGGCTGAGGCAGGATTGCCAAGAGTTCAAGCCCACCCTGGGCTACGTAGTGAGTTCAAGGCCAGCCTAAACTACAGCATGAGACCCTGTCTCAAAAAAAAAGGAACTTTTGAGAAGGCAAGTTCAAAGTCATAAAAAATGTATTTCCCCTAAGCTGGACTCAGTTGAATATCATATGCTTTCCCTTACATGAAAAAACTAAAATATAAATAAAGGAGAGGTGAGGGCTGGGGATTTAGCTCAGTGGTTTTGCTGCCTGCTGCACAAGCGCAAGGACCCGAGTTCAAGCCCTGGTACCAAAAAAAAAAAAAAATATGGCCAGGAGAGATGATAGAAGACTGGAAGGTAGACATTTGGAGATAGGGAGAGAATTAGGGGAAGGAGTGGGAGAAGGGGATAAAGGGATTGAAAATGAGGGTTGGGGATGGAGCTCCGTGTCGCCACACTTGGCAAGTGCAGTGTCCTGAGTTTGATCCCCAGTACTGGGGAAAAAAAATGAAAACGAACAAGTTATGTTACATGCATCTGTCAGTTTCCCAAAATGACGTCACTATTTAGAAAAATGAACTAATACATATGTGTATATACATATAACAAAAAGTTTATTCCTCTAATGATATGGCTACCAGTTAGTAATCCAGAAAAGTAGTCCTTTGTTTTTGGTACCAGGGATCGAACTTGGGTCCTTGCGCTTGCTGCACAGCAGGCGGCGAAACCACTGAGCTAAATCCCTGGCCCAAGAAAAGTAGTCTTATATTTTTAGGCTCAACTAAATTAATTTATTCCTTACCTTGATACAATTTTTAAAATGATTGCCAGGTGTGGTGGTGAATGTCTATAATCCCACCGCTCAGGAGGCTAAGCCAGGAAGATGGCCTCAAGTTCAAAGCCAGACTGGCCTAGTGAGTTTGAGGTCAGCCTGAACCACAAACCAAGACCCTGTCTCATAAATAAGTAACTTTAGGGTAAAAGGTGGTGATAACTGATTGTTTGTGTCTTGATTGGCAAGTGCTACCCCTTTTAATTTTCCAAATCAACTTGTAAGTCGGTGTTTTTACTGTGTCCTTTTTACAACTGAGCAAACCAAGGCTCAGAATAGTTAGATAATTTGTTGAAGTTTACAAAACTTACAAGTGGCAGGATGAAGATTGAAAACTACGTGATATGGTTCTACACCCTCTGTCCTGAGAGTTGTTATACTTTTCTTGGCCTCCCCACCCACTATGGTTACCTAACTAGACCAAGGATACCTGCTTTCACCTGGGAAACACCGCTGGGCCTGAGGAGATGGGACTGTGTCCCACCTGTACTGTACTTGCCTTGCCTGTCCTTAAAGCCCTCTTCAGATCTTTTGTATTTGATGAGGCCTCTGCTGGAACATTGCTTATCCACCACTCATATCTTAACAAGTCCCTGCTCATTTCACTTCCCAAAGGGGCCTTCTCTAGCTACCCCAGCAGCTCCTTTCACTGTATACCCCCTTTCCCTGTGTTATTTTTCCTTATGGTACTTATCATAATCTGTCAATGAATATTTATTATCAGGTCCCCTCTGTAGAACAGAAGATACCTGAAGACAGAGACTGTCTCTTTTATCACTGCTTTTTTATTGAATCTAAGATGTATATTTTCCCACAAATTACTACTCAGAAAATCTGAATATATCTTATAATTGGCAGTGTATCCTAGTTTAATTGGTAGTAATTTTTTTTCTTTTTAAATTGCACCTCCAGTAAATGGTGAGCCTTTAAAAGTGACAAAATCTCAGAGTAGGTGAAAATACAGTATATTCCTAGGGCCTGAATTCTTGGGTGGCTCACAGTAATTACTGGCCAAAGGAATTGAATGTTTACTATATTTCAAAGCTATTTAAATATTTTTCTAAGCCCCATAATTATCTTGTTACAAAGTACTTCATGTTACCAAGGCAGTATGGTAATGAGAACTGGCTGTGCAGATCATTTTGGACGGCTGCAGGAACCGAGGGAGCTGCACCAGTCTCTGTGGAAGCACCATGAGACCATGGCATGTCAGGGTCTTGTAGCCTCCCTTATTCAATGCCTGCTGCTTGCCCAGTGCTGTGCAGGCACTCATGAGAAGCTCATGGCTCATTGGAGAGCCACAGAATCTGCAGAGGCACAGCATGCCTCTATTGAATTCTCCTCCAGCAAAAGCCTCCTGAAAGGGAAGGGGTAAAAAGGCCAATTAAAGACACTTGAAATAATGTGGGGCAAGGCCAGATCTGAACCCACACCTGAAGAGTGTGAGGAGGCAACAGGCTCTGCAGAGATTAGGAGGACTGAGTTGCCAGACAGAGGTGTCTGACTTGAGTAGAGCCAGTAGGTGCCACCATTCACTAAGGGAGGAAGACCATGCCTGGGGAGTAGAGGAAGTTTTGGGCATAAGGAGTTTGAAGTGCAGATGAAAGCAGGAATCAGGTCATCCAGGATCTTAAAGGTTACCTAAGATTACTTCGAAGCATTGTGGGAGTTACAAAAGAGAAACAGCCAGGTGGATTTTAGAATGATTATTTTGGTTTCAGCACAGCCTGGCGCTCTGAGCTAGGCCCAAGGAGGCAGTGGTCTAGCAAATGGCAGTTTGGAGAGCAAGTTAATTGCGAAGTTGTGTAGATCAGGCTTTGGGAAGAGATATGGTAGCATGTGAACAGGAGGGGCAGTGAGAGAAAGATCACTGTGACATTTGGCTTTCTAGTTTGACAACTAAGTGGATGTTGTTACCTGTCTCTAAAACCTGTTGAATTCCATTGACAAGGAACAGAGGAAAATAATATTTAATAATAGCTAATATTTGATAGCTCTTACTGTATGTCAGAAAACTCATTTTAATTCACAAAACAATCCTATAAGATTATCATCTTCATTTCCAAGATGAGGAAACTGAAGCAAAGATCACTTAAGCAATTTGCCCAAGGCTCATGGGAAGAAGGTGACAGAACTGGAATCTGAACACAGGTGTCCATGCTCTCTCTTGATAACATGTCTCTACATGATGAGCTCAGTTTGAACATATTGAATTTCCAAGATCAGTGGGCCAGCCATGCAGAGGTTTCCAGAGGTGGGAAAACGTGTGTCTGAAGTTCAGGCAGGAGATCGGGACTAGACCTAGAGATTGTGGAGAAAGCAGGGGGTGGGCATTGGATCTGCAACACAGGGTGAGGACCCCCAAGGACAGGGGAGTAATAGGAGAGAAGAGAGGGAGCCCTGGGAGGCATATATTCCCGTCTGCTAACTAATCAGTTGGCATCTGGTTTATAGATCACCAGTCAACATTTTTTGTGTGTGTGTGGAGGTGAGGGGAGTTTTATTGGAAGTAAGAATAGCTCATGGATTTTCCAGGAAGAGTCCTGAGTGGTGACCACATGACCTCTCAATCCAGAGCTAATTATAGATAAGCAGAGCACAGGAGTTGATCAGTTGTTTAGTGGCCACTAAATGACCAATGGGAACTAAGGCTTCTAATCCAGTTCTTCAGTATTAGGATTTATAGGAAACAGATTTTAGAGAAAATGAAACTGGCTATTTACATTTTAGGCTCCTCTGAATTCAGGAGCTTAGTAGGGAGGGTTGGCTGTACCTCCTCGAGAGTGGGCTGCAGCCCATGTTGCTGCTCAAAGAAGCTCATTCTTGGTCCAAAGTCCTAGTTCACTGTCTGTTCTTATTTTAATTCTTACCAATATAGTTGGTCACTCACCTCTTATCTCAGGCTCCTCCTTAGCTGCCTTGCTCATAAACTAACTAAATAAATTACTCTACATTTCTTCCCTCTGAAGAAGTATCCCTAACTGCCATTAAGGGAGAAGGGGCAAAGACCAAATCTGGCTTCTTTGAGCTGAGAAGGGTTGATCTAGGGGAGACCGAAGTCGAGGATATTCTCCAGAGAGCTGGTCTAAGGTGCTTTGGATAGAAGTCATGTTGGGGTTCAGCAGTTATGGACTCTTCAGAGGGGTGATCTAGGGGACCTCAGTAAAAGAAGTGTGGCACATTTATCACTGGTTCTATCTGTATGACCATGTGGAGTTTGACAGCCTCTGGGCAAGAAGAAACATTTCAATGCATGGCTCAAACATAAGAACCAGAGTAAAAGATAGATTGGGATGAGTAAGGGAAGGAACCATGTCTGGACACTTTTTTTTTTTTTGGTACCGGGGATCGAACTCGGGTCCTTGTGCTTGCGCAGCAGGCAGCGAAACCACTGAGCTAAATCCCCGGCCCCTTTTCTTTTTTTTTTTTTTTCCTTTGGTACCGGGGATTGAACTACTTCGTAAGAAATTAGAGTAAGGATCATAACTAGCTGGGTCTTAGACCTACCTGCTCATAGACGTTATCTTTAAAATCTAATAATTTTTTATTGTCTTAAGGTCTTCTTTCACCTGATGTTATTTATCCAAAGACAAGAAGTTTCATTCACTAGTGTACAAGCCTCTTCAATATCGGGCATAAGAGGACCGAGGGCTCTGCCGTTTTGAAGGACAATTTCAGTTAAGGAATTTAAAGATTCCCGCTGAGCTTCTATAGTTGCCACTATGGCTTTCTAGCCTCACCGAACCATGATAGTAAGAAGAGGTATAGCTGGAGACGGCCAGCAGGGCCAGTGTAGTCATTTATATCTATCCTCTATTACTATTATTCTTTTAGATGTCTTTTTAATTATACTTTGCCGCTGGGTATCTAAGACCAAGTTAAAGTGAGAAATGTAAAAATTGACCTGTCTCTATCCAGATCAGTTGAGGCTCTTCAGGGGTTACTTTTGGGACCATGTGTAAAGCCTCCACACCTCTGTCAGTGTCCTCTGCTAGGATGAGTCACGGTCTTCCTTGAGCATATAGCTTCTCTTGGAAGCATGGGAGACATTTCCCTTTTTGGTGACCCTCCTTTGAGCGCAGTGTACCTTGGTTGACTCCTGACCTGTGGGATCCAACAATCTTTCTGCTCAGGAGGTTGGGTGACTCTCCTAAGTTGTAGAATCTTTTTAGAGCCTCAGGTCCTGGATCCTCATTGACCTTGGAGGGCCAGGGCCAAAATGTTGGTTGTCCTCTTAGCCCAATTATCTTTTTTAGGTGTGGTCTTCAAGCCTCAGTTGTTGAACTTCCACGAATTCAGTTATGCCAGTATTGAAGTGGAAGAAGTAGGTGTAACTATCATGATTTTATGTGGATATCAAGCACTTTAAAATATAAAGTATGGCCAGAGAACTTATTTCTTTACTAATCATGGTTGTCTTAGAAGTCAAATTTCTGTTGAATGTTAACAGATAACAACTATAAAGCTTTACAGGGAAAATTTGAGATTAAGGAAAGCATAGCATTGTAACATATCATGATGACATTACTATATTAGAACCATTAGAGTTTTATCTCAAAATACATTTAAATCCTCATTTTAGTATAAAATAACTTTTTAGTCAGGTGCCTTTATCGAATTACAAAATATTAAATGACATAAATTTTTACCTAAATTTGTTATCTTTTGATAGCGTGCCATTTAAAGTAGAATGTACTGGGCCAGGTATTTAGCTCAGTGGTTCCAGCGTCTCCCTCGCAAGTGAAAGGTCCCGAGTTCGATCCCCGGGAACAAAAAATAAATAAATAAAGTAGAATGTACTTGTTTATAGATGCACTTTTTAAGTTATTAATGCCTAATCTGTAATCATTAGAGTGACGTCTGGACTGCAGTGTTTAGGTACCTCTTAACTGTTCTAGCACAATCATATAACAGTCACACAAATGTAAGCCTAAGTATTCACATATCTGGCTGTCTCATACTGGATTGGCATGCACTTTTCATCACAAGTAACTGGAACACAAGTAATGGAAAGTCAGGTGCTTGAGTCTGAAAAAGTTTACCACCATAAACACCTTTAGTCCAGAAGTCACCAGTATGATAAAATGTTTAAGTGTTGCATCTTTGAAGGCCTGTACGCTTGGGAAATACAAATACATTTAATGTATTTTGAGGTTAACAATAATTAGTGTCATAGCTATATAGAAATCTTTATATATATTTACTTAGTTTTTACTCTTGGCAAAATTTAGGCTCCTTTAACAGGTTTACAGGCTATGACTACTCACAAAAAGGACATCTTTAGAGCCCTTATAAATTTAGGAAACAGTGTTAATAACTGCAAATAGACTTATTACCCAATAGATAAATGTATCTCATTTGTAAAATGCTTGTTTAATCAAAGCCACTAGATGTAGATAAAGTTTTAAATGGCAATTTAAATGAATTTAAAGACATGCCAAATCTTTATCATTTTACAGTGGTACCTCAGTTCATGAACTTAATTTATTAGGGCATGAAGCCCTAAGTTTGACTTCCAGAATCAGAGAAAAAAAACCATAACTGGAGACTGTTGATTCCTTCAGTTGTTGATTTGAGCAGCAGGGCCTTTCACTGCTGTATCTTTATTTTGCGGTAGAAGAGGTAAAAGGTAGGCAAATAGAGATTAGCTGCTTATACAAAGTCTAATTTATTTTTGGTGAGGTTTTTTGGTACCGGGGATCGAACTTAGGACCTTGTGCTTGTGAGGCAGGTGGCTGAACCACTGAGCTAAATCCCTGGCCCTACAAAGTATAATTTAAATGGTGAATGGTATGACTTAAACAGTGAATGTTTAAATTCAATCCCCAACTTGAAACTATACTACAAAGCTGCTCTGATAAAAGTAGCATGGTACTGGCAAAGAAACAGACCTGAGGATCAATGGAACAGATTAAGAGATGCAGGAACAACTCCGGACACACTCAGCCACCTCATCTTTGGCAAAGGAGCCAAACACCCTCACTGGAGGAAAGATAGCCTCTTTAATAAATGGTGCTGGAAAAACTGGGCTTCAACTTGCCAGAGATTAAAACTAGACCCATATCTTTATTTAGCCATGCACTAAACAAATCAAAATGGATCAAAGATCTAAATATTAAAACAGAAACACTAAACCTGCTGGAAGGTAGGGTAGGTAGAACTCTTGAAGACATTGGCATAGGAAAAAATTTTATGAACAAAACCTCATTCGTATGGGAACTAGCACAAAGAATCAGCAACAGTGGTTTCATCTTATTAAAAAGCCTCTGCACAGCAAGAGAAACCACCAACAGAGTGAAGAGACAGCCCACAATGTGGGAAGAAAATATTTACCAGCTGTTCCTCAAAGGACTATTATCTAGAATATATAAAGAACTTTAAAAAATTAGATCCTCCCCAAATTTAAAGACCCAGTCCAAAAATGGGCATCTGAAACGAACAGACATTTCTCAAAGAAGTAGAAACTGCAAATGAGAGATGCAAATGAAAACAATGCTGAGATTCCACTTCACTCCAGAAAGAATGGCTGCTATCACGAAATCGACCAATAACACATGCTGGCGGGGCTGTGGGGAAAGAGGAACCCTGCTCCACTGCTGGTGGCAGTGTAGACTGGTGCAACCACTGTGAAAATCAGTGTGGGGATTCCTCAAAAAACTAGGATTAGAAGTCCCATTGACCCAGCTAGTCTCCTGCTGGGTATCTTCCCAAAAGAATGAAAAGCATCATACCACAGCAATATATGCATGTCCATGTTTATAGCGGCACTGTTTGTAATAGCTAAATCTTGGAAATGGCCCAAATGCCCATCAACTCGTGACTGAATAAAGATGTGGTTTTTTAAAATAAAATGGAGTACTACTCAGCCATAAAGAATGATAAACTTAGAGAAATTTATAGCTAAATGGATGGACCTTGAGACAGTACTCTTAAGTGAAATAAATAGGACACTCATGTGAATACCGAATTGTTTCTCTGGTGTGAGAAGCAAAGTATAAATGAGGACCAAAATGTATAATTGATATTGTGAATAGGAAGAAAAGGTTCAGAGGGGAAGGGGAGCTGGGGGAAGAGTGGGGGAAAGGAAAGAAGGAAAAGAAAAAAGAAAAGGAAAAATGGAAACAAAGCTTTTAAATAGGAAGGGGTGGAAGGGTGAACCAAGATTATATCATGTACAGGTACAAATTCCCAGTGATGAATGTGATCATAATGTATACCTGAAATGTACCAATAAACGTAATAAAAAAAGAATTTATTACAGTAAAAGACATTGCTGTTAATTCCCTTAAAAATACTTCTGCTTGCTCAGAACACACTTGACCTATAATTCTTGCCACTTTCTGAAGCAGTTCTGGAAGCCCATTTATGTCTTTTTGTGGTTTCTTTGATTTCATGGTCATTTTTTATTTAGGGGAAGAGCCAGAAGTCTCATGGTGCCAGGGCCGGGGATTTAGCTCAGTGGTTCCAGCGCCAGCCTCACAAGTGCAAGGTCCTGAGTTTGATTCCTGGTACCAAAAAAAAAAAAAAAAAAAAAATGCTTGCATCATGGTGCCAGATCTGGTCGATGAAGTCACACAAAAATGTTTTTCAATGGTACCTTGGTTCATGAACTTGATTCTTTTATGATCTGGTCACAAACCGAATTGGACGAGAAGTGAATCAAATTCAGTGGTTAGGTTCAATATTGACATTGTCCTTATGGGGAAATTTGATCCAGTTCTCGTCGAGTTCAGTTTGTGACCAGAATTATGCAGAGAATTGAATTCATGAACCAAAGTACCACTGTATTTGATAAAAATTGTGGTAAATGTTTTGAATCAATTCGGGACATCCAAGCAGCTACAGAAAGACACTCATAAAAGATTTCCAGAACTGCTTCAGAAAGTAACAAGAATGATGGGATAAGTGTGTTCAAAGAAGAGGGTAGTATTTTAAGGAGAATTAATAACAATGTGTCTTTTAGGGTAATAATTATTTTAGAGCTGCGCATGGTGGCACATGCCTGTAATCCCAGCACTTGGGAAGCTGTGGCAAGAGGATTGCCGCGGGTCTGAGACCAGCCTGAGCTACATAGTGTATTGGAGATCCTGTCTCCAAAACATATAATAATAAAATAATAATACTTTAAAAATTTTTTATTTAAAACATTCACCACACATACCTGCCATTCTTTTCATATCCTCCAAAGGATATGAAATATCATGTCCAGATATGATACTGTAGTCCTTTATTTTTTTTGTAGTCTGTAATTTTGTTTTTGTTTTTGTTTTTGGTACAGGGGATTGAACTCGGGACCTTGTCCTTGCAAGGCAGGCGCCGAAACCACTGAGCTAAATCCCCGGCCATGTAGTCTGTGATTTTAATAGCTGATTTCCTGAAATGTTGAGGAACAGACTATGGAATGAAGGGGAATTTTGTGATGCCTTTACGAATGACCTGGCCTCACACCTGGAGCTGAACTCCAGTTCATTCTCGGAACACCAGAAGGGCCCTTTTCCTGGTAGCTACTGATGGCCAGCAGGGGGCGCACTATGAGCGCAACTTGAAGAGCCAAAGGTTCTTGAATCCCATGCCTTATTCAAATTTTTATTCATTTGATAAGGATTAAAATGAATAATTGATAACTTGAAATAGGAAGAAAAGGTCCAAAGGGGTAGGGGAAGTGGGAGGGGAAGGGGAAGGGAAAGGAAAAATTATGAGAAAAGGAAAAAATGGAAACAAAGTCTTTGTAAATAGGGAAGGGTGGAGGGGGTGAAGGGAGCACAGGGAAGGGAGAAAAAATAAGAACCAAGATACATCATGTGCAGGTACAAGTACCCAGTGATAAATGTAACTGTATTTTTTGTTGTTGTTGCTGTTGTTGGTACCAGGGATTGAACTTGGGTCCTTTTGCTTGCGCAGCAGGCAGCGAAACCACTGAGCTAAATCCCCAGCCCAATAAATGTAAATGTATGCCTAAAATGTACCAATAAAAGAATTTAAGGAAAAAAATTTTATTCATTTGAACTTTGCAGTTTAAACTACATGGTAACATCAGAAAGATTTAAGGTGGAAAAATAGAATAAAAAAGTAAAGCTACAGAAGAATAAAGAGTCCTGTGTGTTGGAGACTGCAAGGTTGTATTGATAAGGGCTTCTGGGGTTCTGGTAATATCTGTATCTTAATCTATACTGGTTATAGAAATGTGTCCAGTTTGTAAAACTCCATCAAATGGTAATGTATATGTACAGTTTTCAGTATGTGTATTTAAGCTTTAATAATTATTTTAAAAATCTTTGAAATAAACTCTGTATGCCACAAGATAGGTATTGGGTTAGAGCAAGCTGATCTTTTTTTCCCCTATAATTCTTAATCATATCTGAGTGACGACTCCCTGAGAATGTCACAAACCCCAAGTAAAGAGCTTTGACAGCCGCAGAAGAAAAATGAGCAAAGAATACAAACCAGTGGTTTGTAGAGAAGGAAATACAAATGACCCTAAAACATATGGAAAGATGTCCAGACTCACCATGTGTGGGTAGCATGTGCCTGTAATCCCAGAACTCTGGAAGGCTGCAACAAGAGGATCATAAATTTGAGCTCAGTTTAGGAACTTCGTAAGACCCTGCCTCAAATTAAAAAAAGGGCTGGGGAATGTAGTTTAGTACAGATGCCTGGGTTCAGTCCCCAGTTACACACACACACACACGCATGTACATGCACACACAAACACCTCAGCCTGTCTTCAATAGAGGTTAGCAGGGTACTGTGGCTGGTACCTATAATCTCAGCACTCAGGAGGCTGAAGCAGAAGGATCACAAGTTTGAGACTTGCTTGGACAATTTAGCAAGATCCTGATTTGAACCTCTTCTCTCCCACAAAAAAAGATAAATGCTTATTGAAGGTGCACTAAGATAACTATTCTTAACCTCTCAGATTGGCAGAAATCTCAATGTGAGAATGGGGTGGGAGGCAATGGCAACAAAAACATCAGGACACAAGGAAACATCAGGAGCTCTGGCCCCATCTGAGTTTCTCGTTTATTTCTCCAGTGTTTGTTTATACAAGTACAAGGGGTACAAATATATATTCTTGTAATAATATATATTTAGCTCAGTGGTGCTGCTGCCTGCCTCACAAGCGCAAGGTCCTGAGCTTGATCCCCGGTACCAAAAATGAACAAATATATATGCTTAGCTGTCCATCTTGCTTTTTTCACTGACACTCTGTCTTATAGCTCTTTCCTTATTACGTATGTTTCCTCCCAAGTTTTTTCAGTGACACAGCATTTCAATGTGGATGCCCCAAGCTTACCCCCTTTACCCCTGGCAAAGATGGGCAGTCGTTTCCAGTCTTCTGCTTGCAACCACTGCTGCAATAAATAACCTTTTACCTAATGTCATCTGTGGGATAAATTAATAGACTTGTAATTCTGATAGATATTTCCAAATCAACAGGGCTGTGCATTTCACAGTCCTACCAGCAATGTCTCAAATTGGCTCTGTTCGTTGTTGTTTTGAGACAAGGCCTCGCTATGTAGGTCAGGCCGGCCTTGAACTCACTATGTAAACCAGGCTTGTCTTGAACTTGCATCGATCCTCCTGCCTCAGCCTCCCTAGTGCTGGGAATTACAGGTGTGTGCTGCCACACCTGGTGGTGTGTTCTGATTTTTGAAACATCAAAAATCTGTGCAAAACAAAACAATTTGAAGAGACCCTGCTCTAAAGGCTGTGCTCAGAGCCCTTGGGCATTCCTTCATGCTTCTTAGAACTGCTCCAGTTTTGACTGGTTGCGTGGCTTTGTTGCAGTACTTGGGATTGAATTTAGACCCTCATGCTCTACCACCAAACTACAATCCCTAGCCCTGGATTTGGTTTTATAACTTGAATTAAGCTGTATCTTAGTAAGAGTCTTCAGCTGATTCCACACTTGACAGGTTTCTGATTCAGCTGAACTCCGAGAATTCTTGTGTGTTTTCTAAACCAGTCTTCCCCCTTCACTGTTGACACTCAACCATAATTTTTCAAGCATTTCATTCATATATTTACGTATACGTGTGTGTGTACATGTATGTATATATAACACCAAGGGAAAAAAGAGCAGTTTTCACCCAAAAGGTGCACCTGTGTCCATGGACTCCTTACACAGGAGATCCTTCTCCGTGTCTCCACATCTTCCCTCCTGTCTGAGACCAGACCCTGCTCTGACATGACTTGAATTTCCCCCAGGAAACTCATGCTGTTTTGTGTACATGCAAATACATCATGTCTTCTCTCATCTTTTGGGGGTTTTTGTTTGAGGATGGTTGTTTTAGTTTTGCATTTCTCAATTGGCTTTATTTGTGATTCCAGAATAGGGCAGCAGCCTGATCTAAAAAAGGTTCACAGTGCCTCACTCTGCCAGGTAGACAGGATTTATTTATAGCTATGGAGCTTCTCGTATCTTTTTAAAAAACAAAACAAAATTTTAAAAAAAGGCAAAACTCAAACTCACAAAGCCCTCTTTCTAATTTCCTGTAAAGCTCCTGTCCTCTTTTTCCTCCTTAGAGCCGTAGTCAGTGTCTGCCTTCTCCCCACTCCCTTCCTCCAACTGGAACCAGACTCCCCCCTCTGGAGCACTTCTTGCCGAGGCTGTGTTAACCTTGCTGTGGAACCCTGTGCCCCTGGACGCAGCCTCTTCTCCACTCTCCTCTCAGCCTCTGTGGTCACTGCAGCGGGGCCCTTGTCTCCTCCTTAGGCTTCTTTTCTGCTGCCCATCTGCAGATCTTTAGGGACCCCACATCCTCTTTCCCATCTTCATTCCCTCGGATGGATATAGAAAGCCTCTCGGACTTGCTTGAGTGAAAGGAAGTTACTGCAAAGCTACCAGGAAGCTCACTGAAAAGGGACCTGTCTCCTCATTGTCTAGACCCTGGGACACTGCGCTCAGAGCTAACTGTGCCACACTCCATCCTGGTGTTGCCCCTCTGTATGAGCCTCTGCAGCAGGGGCAGATCCTACCCACTCATCCTCAAAGGTGTGAAACCAGTTCAGCCTCCTTCGCATTTTCACCTGGTCTCGCTTTCCTCAGTCTAGTGCTCTTCCAGCTTGAGGGGTTACTTCAGCCCCCTTCGGGCACACAACACTCTGTTTTGTATATATATGAGATGTGTCAGGGTTTCTTTTCTCTCTCTTGCATACTCCTGGGATGAGGTCTGGATGCGTAAGAGGGTGACAGGTGAGCTTCATGGCTCACATACTATCCCCTAACCTTGGCTGGTCTTCACTGTCATGTGGCCACTCCAGACTTGTCCCTAGATGTCATGGATTATGAAGGAACCCAGCAAGACAGGATTGACCTGATTTAGATCCTGAGCAATGCTTTGACCTCCTTAGGATCCTGAAAATTGCAAATGTTTCTAGATTCAATGTCCTCGTGTGCCATATCCTTCACAGCTTGTTGGCTGGACTCTTCATCTTTTGGTCTACTTAGGACACTACTGGGGTATTTACACCTGCATGACACCCACAGTTCAAGGGGAAATGGGGAGCTGGAACTGTCCACAGCATCTCCCAAAGCAGCTTTTGCAGCTTAGGTCCAGCTTGGCGTATGGCATGGTCATTGGGTGGCTTAGTGCTGTCCTTGGCTGTGCTTGGGGATGCAGATACCAGAATCCTCTCGGTCTGCCTTGGTGCCTCAGCCTCACATGGGGAATTTGACCTTCAGGGAGGCTGGACCAGAACACCTGCATCCGAACTTGTCTTGCTTTTCTCCTTGGCAGTGCCAGGAGGCTCTTCCCCTTCCTGCTCTGCGGAAACCTGTCTTTAATGTTACATTGTGTCATCTGTACCCTGTGACTTACAGAGAACCCCTGTCCCCTCACCCCTAAGTTGATCTACAAAGGAAATGTTTCTGAAATTAGTAAACCTTTTTCTCCCTTAGCAAAGCCAGATTTTAAGATTACGGTGTATTATCTCATTGTGGACTCAAGAATATCACTTTCTAATTTTAGAGCTGAGCAATGGCTCCTTGAGGGACAAACGTCATTGATTGAATGGCTGGGGGAGCTGCATGCTAGTCTAGCAATTAGGAATTATCAACAACAAAAGTATGAGTTTTTAATCTTAAGGAATATTCTCCTTTACACCTATCTTGACAGATGTGCCCCCTTTTTCAGTGGCAGGGCACTTTGACAACTCTGGGTGAGTAGTTCCCCTAAAGAAGACGTGGTTGCTGTATTATCTGCCGGCTGCTGATGCCACATCTGTATCTCTAGCCCATTGTCTCCTCAATGCCACATCTCTGTGTCCAGTATCCTCTTAGCCAGTTGTCCCTAATACCTGGTGAAACATGACATGTTTCCAGTTGAACAGGTTCTCCTTCCCTCTAAGCCTAGTCTTCCAGCCTTTGCAGGTGCCTTGCAATTTAACTGAGTCAAATTTGGACTGATCCACTGCACCTCTCTAGCTGGCTCTGAGGTTACATAAGACCCTCCCCTTGGAAATACTTTTGGTATGTTCATGTTTTATAATTAAAACTAATATTTTGCAGTAATAGGAATTGAAACCAGGGCCTTCTACTAATGCATCCCCAGCCCTTATTATTTTTTTAAATAATTATTTTTAATATGAATTATTATTTTAAATACTTAATATTTTAAATGTTGAGACAAGGTTCTGCCTGGGCTGGGCTTGAACTTGCAGTACTCCTGTTTCAGCCTCCCAGAGTACTGAGAATATAGGTGTGTGTCAGTTAAAACTAATTTTTTTCTGGTACCAGTGATCAAACTCAGGACCTTGCACTTGCAAGGCAAGCACAGTGCCACTGAGCTAACTCCCCAGCCTCAGTTAAAACTAATTTTAACAAGAGAAAAATATGTCTCTATTGAAAATTTAGGAGAGGCAAAGAAGAAAGTCACATGCCCTTTGGCCCCAGCCCTCAAGGATGACCAGGATCAGCATTTTGTCGGAGTGTTGTAGAGGGCTGGAGAGCGAGGGTGGCCCTGTTAGAAGCTCCACATCGAGATGCCCACCCCTCTGTGTGCCTTTGGACACACTGGCCACGCCCCTGTGCCTGTTTACTCTGAAAATGAGGATGACAAGGCCTCCCTGAGGGCTTGCAGAGATTGAAATGAGCCATGTGATTGAACACTGCCTGGCTTGTGGCATCCAATGAGTTTTGGCTACTGCTGCAATTGTTATTATTATCTTAAATGTGTATATGTTATTTGCTGATAAACTGTGTAAGGCTTATATCCTGCTTTTTTCATTTGCTATTATGAGTATTTCTTCATGTCAAATATTCCTCAGAACATTTTAATGGTTGTGTAATACTCTCATTTAAATATATTCCTAATTTATTCTGTAGTTAACTGTTCCTCTACTTTCACTATAATGAACTGTGAGTTGCAACTCCTTGTGTCACTACAAATATATAAGAATATGTGAATATGTACATCTATATCCACATCTGATGATGAAGCTGATGATTTTCTTAGGCTGGAAGTTTACACCTGGAACTCCTGGGCAAGAAGGTATGTGCTATTTCCAGTGTCCGGTGCACACTGAAAAACTGCCTGACGGAACAATTACCACGTGCACGCTGAGCAGCGGCCACCACGGGCCGCCCCACCACCCTGTCTCTCACGGTGAGATGAGCCTTCTCAGTCACTCCTGCTGCCATTTCTTTACAAGCTGAGTTTTGCCACATTTCACTGGGATAGTAGGAGTTGGTCCTCTGCTCACAGTACCTACTCCTTTATTACTTCTTATATTAGTAAATTTGCATAGCAGTCTCCAAAACCCTATATGACACAGTAACCTGCTTCCTGCCTGGTGTGTCTTGCTGTGGGTGGAGTATAATCTCCGGCGCTGGTTTTTCTTGTTTCTCTGTTCTCACTGCCCTCAGTGTTCAACACTGAGGCATCTCTCTGGTGACACTTCGGGTTCCCTAAGCCCATTAGTAGGTTCTAAAGAAACCTGACTGGGATAAGGAAAAACTGAGATGGGCTGACCCGCTCTCTGAACTCTGAGTAGCTTTCCCCACATTGTTGGCCAGATCAGATTTTTTCCATTCAGCATCGTCTCACTTGGGGTTTCCCTACTAGTTTTATTCTACCTTCCCAGAATGAGAGCTGGCGGTTTGTTTGTTTATGACAGGGTCTCACTCTGTAGTTCAGGCTGGCCTCAAATTTGCAGTGATCCTCCTGCCTCAGCCTCCCAAGTGCTGGGATTACAGGCATGCACCACCACACCCAGCATAGAGTTTTAATTTGTAAAACCAGCCACTATTGTAACATGCTTTATGTTTTAGAAAGTGCATCACACATACTCTTGCCTAGCTCCCACAGTCAGTTGCAGGAGGTAGGCTGCTTCTCTTCAGGCGAGCTCCAAGAGGGAAGCTGCCATGGAGTAGGAGCAACATCATCCCTCCGAAGTCCTTGATCTTTATAAAGCATGTTGCCTTGAGAAAAGGATATCCAGAAAGATACAGGTGACTTCGGAGAGAGAACACCAGGTTTGTGTAGTGGAAGAAAAGCTGAGAGAGTTGGAGGAGTCGAGGCCCAAGGCCTCAGACGGGATGGGGATGGGTCCTTAGGTTTTCAGCCAGTGGCTGGACCTGGCCCCATTCCTGGGGGTGGCAGTGGGGACTCAGAGACCTAGGCTTCTCCATCTCTCCAGGGCCACCACTTCCTGTGGGCCTTTAACAAGTCACAGCACTCTGAGCTCAGTGTCCCCAGCTACAAAGTGGACATAACTTAGCTCTCTCTACCAGATTAGAAGAATTGCTTTGGAGGTCTGCTGAAACGGTTTGTATGATGCTGAGAACTTACTGTGTGGAGTACCCACGACTCATTAAACTGGGCTTACTCACCGCAGGGGAAGGGGACGGGACTCCAGTGAGGTTTCTGTTCTTTTCCTCCTTTTTTGCTTTTCTACCTCTTATTTAGGTTTATTACTTTACAACATTCTTGGAAGATTACGTAAGTGATGATAAAATAGAGCTGAAAAATTCCACGTTCTCCCTGTTCTGCTGTCTTACTCTGCAGGGGCCTGTGAGGGAGACAGGAGAGAGAAAGACAGTTGTGGCTTCATATACCTCTTTCCAGGCTTTAAAAAGTTCCTGTGTATATACATCTTCAATACATATACACGTATACATTTGTTCATACAGTTTTGTTCTTGAAATTTTTTAAAATCTGGGCTGGGACACGGAGGCAAGCCTTGAAACCAGGAAGGTATTCTCAGTGAGCTTGCATGGTGGTGCAAAGGGAATAAGGCCAAAGGGGCACGAGACTACAGAGGGATCTCAGGCAACCGACAAGCCATGTATTCTGCTTCTGCCTGCAATGGATCACAGAGACACGGACTTAGCTGAAGACTACCAGTCCTCGTTTGATTTCGATTCAGGGGTGAACAAAAACTACCTCTACCTGTTCCCTAGGGGGAATTTGTTTCCACCTGGATGACCTGACCTGCTCAGAAATTTGGTTTACTGAGGACAGACTCAGTACCTGAGGAAGGAGAAGATGTGGCAGCTATGCTCAGTGCCACCAAGATGCTCTGAGAAGAGCAGGACGAGCTGAGAAGAGAGCTGGCAAAGGTGGAAGAAGAAATCCAGACTCTGTCTCAAGTGCTAGCAGCAAAAGAGAAGCATCTAGCAGAGATCAAGTGGAAACTTGGGATCAGTTCACTTGGGAGCTAAAGTGGAACATTGCCAAAGGGGGCAGGATGACAGCCACGTCTGCATACAGGAGGACTTCTGAAACCTTATCCCAAGCTGGACAGAGGCTTCAGTGGCCTTTTCATCTGTTGGCTGTGTCATCACCAAAAAGCTGGAAGCTGTAAAAAAAAAAAAACTCACAGACTTTCAAGTCACTTGAAGAAAACATCAAAAAGTCTAAAGTAGGAGGAACCAAGTCTGCTGGCAGTGATTTTGGAGAAGTCTTGAATTTTAACTGCAGATGCTAGTGCCACTGCCACGGAGCCACCTCCAGAACAGACACAGGAGAGCTTGTGAGATTGCTACCTTTGCTCCCCTACCCAGTGCCAGATGCTGCAAGCAAGATCCAAGCATATCTTGTCAGGATTTATTGTGATGGATTTCTACCAGATGTGCTTTTATTTAGCTTTACATATTTCTTTGACCAAATAGTTTGTGAATTAAAATTAAAATATCTTCACCTCTACCCCCAGGAAACACCTTGCATGTGCATTCAAGAGTCAGGCATATTGGTAGCTTGAAATATGAGTGTTCTCATCAATATTCAGTTCAGATACCTGAAGTGTTTTAGGTCTTGATAGCTGTAAACTTAGTAAGATCAGTCACATTAGGGGAAGCATAGCTGTCAACATTTAATCTATTTAGCACCTTTTAAAATAAACATATAGTTATAACTGATATAACTTGAACATTTTTATACTAAAGTGTTGGTGATAACTCCTTAAGGTGTAATTTATTAATAAAAATCAATTCATTCTCTACTTGTTTGCAATGTTAGAAATGCTACTGTAGATATTGCTCCTACTTTGAAAACTGGGTGTCCAGGCTAGTGAATCAAACCTTCTGCATAGAGGCCAAGGTCCTCTAGTACCTCTAATAACTACTGATTTAGCACCAGCAGCACCATTTCCTTGTGCTATATGTTTATAGCCTACAATGTTATCTGTTATTTATCAAGTTGTGATTGTTTTATTGTTTATGCCAAATGTTAATTGCCAAGCTTGGAGTGACCTAAAACAATTTTTAAAAGGATGACTAGATTTACTTGAAAATAAATTCTTCTGAAAACCAAATTTGAACAGCCACAGTGCTGATTGTTATAAAATGACAAGCTGCCATTCTTGATTGCTAGAGCTTTTGTTAGCACTTTGGATGCAACTGAAACTATGCTCTATTGCATGTGCAAAGCTTAATAAATTCTGTAGATCAGTATAGGTCTCAATAGTTATTATGAAGCCAGTGATCTGGAAATAGCTTGTTGTATTAAAGAGTCATCTAGAGCCAGGGATTTAGCTCAGTGGTGCCAACACCTGCCTCGCAAGTGCAAGGTCCAGAGTTCGATCCCCGGTACCAAAAAAAAAAGTCTTCTAGTGTCTGTACCACTGAGCTAAATCCCTGGCCCCGTGTCTGTACTTTAAAAACAATATTTTACTGTCAGTTTTAAATCACTGCTTAATGAAATCAGGCTAACATTTTAAATAATTTCCTTCTAGGTGCTTAAAGCAAAGGTTGTTGACGTTTTGTCCCAGAAGAGCAAATCTGTAGAAATTTGTCACTTTATAGAAATATTGTAGTTATTTAACATACCTGTTAAATTAGTTTTTCTTTCAAGGTGGGTTTTTTGTTGTTGTTCTAACATCTTCTCTTCATCATATTGTTTCTTGGGTGTCCTGCTCTGTCCCTATCTATCAACAATGGCAATTTATTTAGGTAAGAGAAATATCTTCAACTCTTTCTGTACACCATAGGAGGAAAAATGATAAAAATAGGTGTGGGAAGTGGGTTGGGTCTCTGTAGGTGAGAATTGGGGATAGCTGTAAAAGAAATGGGAAACTCCCTTTCTTAGACACCTTCCTAATATAAAATTATTTAATCTGTTATACAGTACTCTGCTCTTAGAAGTAAAAAGAGGATGAATTCAGAAAAATAAATATGGATTCAGAAATATTATTCACAGCGTTCTTTGTGGCAGATTTAGTATTATGAATTCAGGTATTTAAGAAATTTGAAACAGTGATTAGTAGGACTACCGGAAAGTAACCCTGGCTACTCTTACAGTTTTGTGTTTAACATTGTAACAAAACAGGAAAGAGAAATCTGATATTTATGAAATCTCAGATATTTAAGGACTCAAAAAGTGTAATCGACGAAAATACCTCCTTACATAAAGCAGTCGTCTTAAATTATGGAGTTTGTGGGAAATAAGCTTATGAGATCAAAATAATCATGATGACAACTCATTAAGTGGATTATCCTAGCAACTCAATTATTGAAACATAGAAGAAACATTTACTTTGGATCATTTGTGGATCTGTTAAAATATACATAGTGTATTTTTGTATAGTATTTTAAAGCAGTAAAAATTCTATAATTTGGGAAAAAATAATAAATTTTTTTTAAGAGTAGGAAAATTTATTGAGAGAAAGATAGCTTCTAAGAGAGACAGAAGAGGGACCAGAAAATGGGTTGCCCCCTCACCCCATTTTTCAAAGATATTTTATACAGCAAAGCCGTGTGGTGAGGCGGGTACAAAGTGGGACAAAACTTTTAAGACCCAATGGAAATTTACAAGGTGGGCATGAGGTGGGACAAAACCATGACCAACCAGTAAGATTACGAGTACAGTCACCCAGGTAATACTGATTAAATGGGGATCCAATGGAGAAACAAGTCATGTAGCAAGCATACAAGGAATGAGCAAGGATTTTCGGTGGAAGGGTTGGGTCAGGGATCTTTCTTGGAAGATTTTTGTCCCCCACCCAGGTGATCGATACCTATTTGGAATATCAGTCACTGCTATTCATCCTACGTGGATGTGGTGATTTCCTTTTACAATTCTGGCCTTCAGTGAATGTGTCTTGATCTCCATGTTGGCTCCTTCTGGGCTGGCCCTGTCTAACTGTCTACAAATATCTAATTAACTTGCCTATCTCCAATATTCCCCCCTCTGAAGTAGTACGCCTAACTGCTGTGAGGGGGCAAAGGACCCTCTTTGGACCCTCTTCCTCTGAGGAGGATCGTAGTTGCAATCAGCAGTTAAAGTTACTCTGCAGAGGGTCTATCTAAAGACCTTCGATAGGTGCCTGGCATTGTCATCTTGGTAGCTGTATAGCTTCGAGTCTGGAGGAGACAAAGCCAAAGAAACAGTTAAGAATACATGGGCCAAATTATAAGGTCAGCAGGAGTGCTATGAATATAGCCAACAAGTGTTTCCACTGGGAGGAAGTAGATAAGGAGCAGGTCCAGGAGACTTCAAAATACAACATAGAAGCCATATCGTATAGTTTAGCAGTTATAATCTGTTTACGAGGTTGATCTGGTGGATTCCGGTAAAAGAATTCTAGCACATTTGTCATGGTTTCATTTGTATGACTGCTTGGAGTTTGGCAGCCTCTAGGCAAGAATAAACAAAACTTTTAAGAAATTAGAGCATGTATAATCTAAGCATGAGCACACTAGAATGGAAGGGCAGGTTGGGGAGAAAGTCACACTTAGAAATTGAAATAGTGATTGTAACCTGGTGGCTCTTAGATTCTTTCAATGATAAAGGTTATCAATAAATGTGATAACCTATCGGCAAAGGTATTTTTCTCCCCTATGCAGATAAATGATGAAGACCATGCATGCGGGGAGAAAAGATTCAGGTAGCTTTTAATCTATCGAGGATTCAGGGTTTTTTACAGTTGTCTACAGGTCTATCTTAATAGTAGTAGAGAAAGCAGTCCAAACCTGTAGCTCAACTCTATTTATTTATTTATTTGTTTGTTTGTTTGTTTTTTAGTTTATTTTTTGGTGCTGGGGATTGAACTCAGGACCTTTCACTTTCAAGGAAGGCAGCAGAGCCACTGAGCTAAATCCTGGCCTATAGTTCAACTCTTAACAGAGCCTTAAGAAAGAGCTCTGATGGCATTGTTTCAGAACACTCTGAGACAGAGGATGTCTGATGATCACTGGCAGAGTTCCCCTTTCACCTCACTAAGGAGTCCAGATAGGGACAAGATGTGGAGATTTTCTGCTGATTACCCAGATGGGCTGTCGGGAGCTAGTTTCTTCTGAGGGACCTTTGGGTATCTGCCAGAGAGTAGCCCTGGCCATGAACCCTCAGTTGTCACCTCAGTTTCTGCTAGTTCCATGCAACCAGAGATCTGTCTCTGAAAGGAACCCAATTACCTATCTGGTCAATGTTCCACCCACCATTGGTGTCAGTGGGAGTGGCGATTCACCAGAGGACAACTGGAGAAACCTGTTCTCTGCTTTGAGAGTGGCAGCTGCCCTAAAGGTACTTACTAGCTGGCAGAGTAACCACTGTTTGGGATTCCATAAGGGACAGATAAAACCCTGAACTGGCTTTATCTGAGATGATTTTATAAGAAACCCATTTTACAACATTTTTAAGCAACTGAGTCCAAAATACAACATATACAAAACAAGAATAAAATGTAATTTTAACAAAAAACATTGCATAAGAAAAACAAGAAATTTGCAAATATTTAAAACATACAACTTAAAATTAAGACACTTTTGAAACAAAAGCTGAAACAAAGACCAGAATGTATGTATGTATGAATGTATGTATGTATGTATGTACGTATGTATTGTGTTTTTTTGATACTGGAGATTGAACTTGAGACCTTGAGCCTGTGAGGCAGGCACCAGAACCACTGAGCTAAATCCCTGGCCCGAAACCAGAATTTATGAAGCAAAAACCAGAATCTATGAAACAAATAGCCACAACCTATGAAACAAAAAGTTACAATCTATGAAGCAAAAAGACGAAAGTTAGAACCTATGAAAGAAAACTCTTTCCTCCGACCAGTAATCTCGGTGGAAGACCTCCAAAATGATATAGGGGAAAGAGATGTAACTCCCAAACCTACTAGATATCTGAAACACGAGTTCATGTTCTCTAAAATCAAAGAATGAATTCTAGGAACAACAGAGGTTAAGAACAGGAGAAATTCATTGAGAGAAAGAAAGCTTCTAAGAGAGACAGAAGGGGGACTGGAAAGTGGGTTGCCCTCAAAATAATAAATGTTTTAAAATGCCTCCTTGCTTTGAGCCCTTTAATAATTGCATCTTGAAGACTTCTCTGCATCAGAGCTACCCAGTTCTTTTCTATGTCTGAGCATTTTGCATATGCATATATCGATATGTATAGATATCTCCAATTACCTACCAACGTCATTCATTTTAAAAATTAAAATAATAAAAATGATATATTAAAATGTTTCTCAAGTTTGTACTCTGAAGTGAGGTTGCTGATGACACACATGTTAATATTTGCCAGATACACCAGGCTGCCAGATTCCACGCCCACAGATGTGTTGGGGCGCACACTTGCCTACAGCAGCCCTCCTCTCGGCAAGAGGGAGCATTTGGCAGTGCTTGGAGAGAGTACATGGTGGCCACAACCTGGATGCTAACTCTCCTATAATAAATAGGACAGTGCCCCACAACAGAGAATTAGGTCAATAGGGCCAATATTGAGAATCTTGGCCAGTGCTAGATATTGCCATTCTTTTTATTTATTTTTATTTTTATTTTTGGTTTTGGTTTTTTGAAACAGGGTTTCATTATGTAGTTCAGGCTGCCCTTGAACTCACTATGTAGCCCAGTGTCGTTCTTTTTAATCTCACCAGTGTGGTAGTTTGAAAAATGAGGCCTAATGTCATTTTATGCCTCTTTAGGGTAACAGAGTTATTTTTACTTCTTCATGTATTATTTGAATTTGTTATAATTAGCATGCATTCTTTTTGTAATTCTTTCAAAAAGCCTTTAAAGATTTAAGACTCCACATGTCTTGTCTTTGACTATTCTTTGCAGTCTGTTCTTACAATTTGATCAAAAAAGTGCCTACTTGTTTTCCCTTGCAAGGTTTAGAAAGAAGTTCTCAGTGCGGGCCTCGCACTGCTTCTGGTTCAAGACTCCCTTCCTCTGGCCCTCAGAGTTTCTCTGTTGCTCTTCCAAAGCACTTTCTTTCTCCCAGTGGCCAGCCAGACCCAGGAGCCAGCTCTCAGAATCATCTCACCCCAAAACTACACCCACCACAGACCAGAACTCCAAATCAGAACGTATCCTGTGGCCAACCTCAGGGAACTCAGAACACCTACCATAGACTAATCTACCCAGACATCAGATGAAGATCTTCACACTCATTTCTCAGCTTTGAAAGCTGAGGTCCAGGCACTCAATGAATTTCCTAAGCTGTCACAGCTGAGCTGAGTCCCCTGGTGTTTGCCCAGAGCCTAGAGCTGCTGGCACAGGCCCGAGTGGGGCACGAACATGCTCTCACACTCCATGGCCTCCCCTCGGGACCATGGATGTGGCTCGAGAGTGGGACCCAGTCCTCACCTGCCTAGCACAGCCGGTGTCAGGTTGATAGCCTGACCAGTCACCAGGGGATGCCTGGTTGCCTGATGAGGGGACAGCAGGGCATTAAAGAATAATATACAAAGAACAAGAAATAGGGCCGGGGATTTAGCTCAGTGGTTCTGCCACCTGCCTCACAAGCACAAGGACCCGAGTTCGATCCCCAGTACCAAAAAAAAAAAAACAAAGAACAAGAAATAATAATGAACAAGAGTTTATTATTTCGGGGGCTGGGAATTGATTTGAGGGTCTCTCTTGGCTAAAGACCACCTGATCTTAGCTCTGTCATGGGTAAAACCCAAGCTCTAGATCAGTCAGTATTTATGATTGTACAACAAGAGGGCATGAAGGCACATTTAAGGAACAGCAGAACTAATGCACTTAATGAGCCAGGCTTGGGAAAAGGGGAGTAACTATGTATACTCATGAAGGACAGGTCACAGTTAATGAGCCACCTGTGCTATCTTATAGATCATAGCTAATGAGCCACCTGCATTATCTTAGCTAACATTTGATCTTTGAGAATGGTTGCACAGAGTTGTAATTCCTCAGCTCCAGTGTTCCTTGCTATAGAGACTCACAACCTCATCGATACATTGAGACCTCAATTGTGGCTATTGGCACAGGGAAGTCTATCTCCCAACACCAGCCGAAAGGTCAATCAGCAATTCTCACTTAGGCCTTGGAGTGACTCATAGTTTTACTTAATAGCCAAATTATAAACCAGATCAATAATATTTAAAGCCTGCTCAGTGTGGTTTTAAACTGGTCTCCTGCAGCCAGGCTCCTGGAGTTGCCCTAGTCCTTCCACCTGGCTCTGAGCAAGCTAGAGCCAGCCTTGAGGAAGTGTCCGTGGAAGACTTGAGGACATGACCTGGATGTTCCCAAGGAAATGTCTCCAGTGGCAGGAATGGCACAGTAAATGCCATGGAGCAGAATCAGCCAACAGCAGACTTGCAAAGTGGGCTGATGTCTCCTGGCTCTGATGCAACAACAGGACTTCTGCCAGCGGTTCTGAGCATCTGATCTGCAACCCAGTGTGCTTTTCCCAGAAAGCAAAGGGATATGGCGGTGGCCTGGTCGGACAGCTCTCTCCGCTTTCCTGAATCCTCACTAACTAGGCCAGTGGAATGGAGTGTCCAGGATAAATGAGACATGTCAGGATGCTTGAGACTTCCTGCCATTGCTGATTTAGAGGGCAGCAGGAGGCTTTTGGTGGGAAGGACATGAGTGATAGCTCACCTGACCTCCTTGGGCTGCAGTTTCCTCACTAATTGGTGATTGGAAACGTTTGCTTTCATTTTCAATCTGCAGTTTTCCAAAAACATTGCCAACTAGATAAAGCTGGCTAAAATGATTTAGGGATTTAGAGTTTGGAATAAATCCAGTTTTTGTTAGCTTTTATTTGTAAGTAATAAGTGCTCATAACAGTGAGGAAAAGGTAGAGCCAAGCAAAAAGCAATTCATAAAGAGCACCTGTGATTCCACCCACCTAGACACCATGCTGTTGGTATTCCTCGGTTGGGTTCTTCCAGATAGGTGTTTCTTCCCCTGGATTGGTCAATGTGCTTTAGGGACAGGGAGCCCTTGTACCCACTAAAATTGTAGTCTTGGGTTTTATAACTCTCAATCTGTTCTCAGGCTCCTGACTCTCCTCCAAATAAGAAACACTGTCTTGGTTTTTTGTTTTTGGCTTTTCGTTTTTGTTTGTTTGTTGGCAGTGCTGGGGATCAAACCCAGGGCCTTGCACACACTAAGCAAGCGCTCTACTGCTCAGCCATATCCCTGGCCTGGTCTTAGATATTTTTAGGTGTATATATTAAACTTACTTTTAAATGGGATCTTACATTACAGGCTGTTTTGCAACATGCTGATTTCACCTACTAATATATGAGCTTGTTTCTTAATACTCTGACAATTTGAGGAAGCTCCCTGCCTCCATCCCAGGCCCCTAGGGCAGAGAAGCTCAGCCAGTCCCAGCACCCAGAAGGAAGCTCCCCCACCGTCATCCCAAGCTCCTAGGGCACAGAAGGTGAGCCACATGGGCGCCAGAAGCACCCCCCACCCTGTGGAAATGAGAAAACACATAAGCAAGCCTCAAAAACAGAGTTCCAGATCACCTACAGCAACCCCAAAGGGAAATGAGATGGAACACTCTGATACTCAACCACCTGGACTCTCTGAACTGGCAACAA
>NW_004624790.1:10135390-10196381 GCF_000247695.1 Heterocephalus glaber | reverse complement strand
AGGGGAAGGGAAAAAAGGGAAAGGAAAAAATATGAGAAGAGGAAAAAAATGGAAACAAGGTCTTTGCAAATAGGGAAGGGTGGAGGGGGTGAAGGGAGGGCAAAGGAAGGGGGGGAAAAAACCAAGAGACTCATGTAAAGGTACAAGATCCCAATGATGAATGTAACTGTATTTTATACTAAAAATGTACCAGTAAACTTAATGGGGGGGAAAATACTCTTGACAATTTGTTTCATTGCTTAGCTAACTTTGATTTAACAATCCCTCTTTAGTGGGATATTTAGGATATTTTTGTTGTTTTTCTCTTACAAGGAATGAAAAGTAGATACAAGCTGTAGGAAGAAGGAAGTAATGAGAAAAATGAGAAGAAAAATATGGAAAATATAAACACCTGAGAAAAATGCTTTAAAGGGCACAAAAGCAAACCAGGTTGTCTACAGTGCACAGGAATTACCAGTAAGAAACACACAAGAGGGGGCCGGATTTAGCTCAGTGGTTTCGCCGCCTGCTGCGCAAGCACAAGGACCTGAGTTTGATCCCCAGTACCAAAAAAAGGACACAAGGTATTAATGCTAATTTTCAGCTCATTACATTTAAGTCAACAAATACATATTGGGCAGCTGCTGTTACAAGGCTGGACTCAGCACCTAAGGCTGTGGACCCGACAGCAGCCCAGCTACTGGCCTCACAGAGCTTGTGAATAAGGGAGCAACATGGGACTGTTTAATACACACGCAATGATTTGAGATTAACAAGCTGACTTGACTGACCAGCTCTGCAGTGGTAGCACCCTGAGTTACCACACTCCCTGTCCCCTTCTGGTTCACCATGGGACTTTCTCCCTGCCTTTGAGGAGGATGCATGTTTCAGCCTCAGTAGAGGTCAACTTTAAGCTCACACTCAACCCAGTGCTTGCATTCAATGTCTCTGAATGAGGCATTCGACTCTTCAGTCTCTTCTAGAAACAAGAAGCCCATTACTCTCTGACTGAGCCCTTTCCTGCTTGTTTGAAAGTTTTCCTTATCCAACTGCTACCCCCTCTGTGTCTTCCTCTGATTGGTTCAGAACCTCACAGAACAAGTCTGTCATGTTCTACAGCCTGCAGATCTAAGTAAGACCTGTTAGATCTTCTTTGGGTGACACACCCAGTCCCACAATCTGCTCCTTCAGTCTGTGATGACCTTCCCTGGCAGGAAGGGCCTGGGAGCCCCTGTAGATTTATCAAACTAAGCACACGCGCAGACCTTCCCACAGAGAACCCATGGACAGATGGCCACAGCATGAGGCAGCAAGGCCCAGGTCTGTGAGGACAGACCGTTCTGGTGACACCGAAAAAGGCTGTACAGCTCCCAAAAGTGGGCAGGGATGGAGAGGAAGATGGACCAGCCAAGGGTGGGGGACCTAATCTTCTGTCCTTCCAACATGAGCCACTGTGCCTTAGAGCAAAGTTTCTAGCACCGAAGCGCATGCTGATCACTTGGGAATGTGGCTGGCCTAGGGGTTTGCTCCAGTAGATCCTGGGTAGAGCCTGAGACTGTAAACCTAGTGAATAATTTAGATGTCAACTACCATATACATATTTCAAAGACTTTTCTTACATTCTGACAAATTTTTCACCTAAAAGACTAGGCAAATCCACAATGTCTTATCTGAAATGGATTTTGGAATTCAGATTTCATGAAATTTTAGAAATGTAATACAGGGTTATACTGTATAATATGTATCATTCCCAGCAAGGAAAGCAGGATAAACCAACTGAAAATAGCTTCATGTCAGTTCAGGTCAGGTCCTATCACCAAATGAATTTGTCTCACACTTACAGGGTAGATAGAGAAGGGAGACTTTGGTTTCATAATTTGTTGGATTTTAGAATTGCAAGTAGGGAACTATTGGCTCCTACAACTCTTAAATCCATAGTGAGCTGGGCCTTTATGGCTGCTTAAGATAGTATTATGGGGACCAGGGATTTAGCTCAGTGGTCAGTGGTTCTACCCCTTGCCTTGCAAGCGCAAGGCCCTGAGTTTGATCCCGGGTACCAAACAAAAAAAGATAGTATTACAGTTTGGATCTCAATTGACTTCCCAAATCTCATGTACTAAAAACTTGGTCCCTCTTAGGAGGCGCTGGAAATTCTAGGAGCTAGAGCCTCACTGGAGAAAGTGGGTTATTGGTGGCAAGCCCTTGTTAAACCTATCTCGTCCCAGAACCAATCACTGGAGCAAGCGAGGGTGGGATCACCCTGACTGGCTTCGACCCCTGGAGGCAGGAGTAGGGAACAGCCCTCCTACACAGGCTGCAACCTGCTGGGCAGTGGGGGTAGATGGAGAGATTATCCCAGTGTTCACAGTGCCCATTTTGCTATGAATTGCTTGTTTACATCCTCTGTCCTTTAAAAAAGTTTTAACTGGGCCGAGGATTTAGCTCAGTGGTTTTGCTGCCTGCTGCACAAGCGTAAGGACCTGAATTCGATCCTCAGTACCAAAAAATAAATAAATAAATAAAGTTTTAACTACTTTTGATTGGTTTGTAAGAGCTTTTATATATAATGAATATTTCTCTCGTGTAAGTTGTGACTATTTCGCCTAGTCTGTTGCTTATCTTTTAACTACATTTCGTGATGATTTTCATGCAACAAAAGATGGTGAGCTCTGTGTGTCAAATTCACCATCCCTTGCTCAACTCCTTTAATCCAAGCAAGAACTGAAATGTCTGGTCAGTGAGGAGGGAAATGAAATTGCAGTATCCTCCGAGACTTTGGAAATAATGTCACGGTTGAGAATTAGAGCTATGCTCAACAAATGGGACGAGTGTTCTAGAAACAAGAATCAAGAGACTAAAAATGTGGAATGGAAACTTCAGAGAGATGGAGAATCTCTTAATTGTCTCAGCCTTCATTACCTTGTTAAAAATGACAATATTGACAGGCCCAGGATTTAGCTCAATGGTTCCGTCTCCTGCTTTGCAAGTACAAGGTCCCGAGTTCGATCCCTGGTACCAAAAAAAAAGACAGTATTGGGTTGGAAATATAGCTCAGTGATAGAGAGCTTGCCTAGCTTGTGCAAAGCCCTGGGTTCAGTCTCCCACACTACAAAAGATGAGGAAAGAAAAAGAATGGTGATCTTTACTTTCTTGGGAAAACTGGGTCTTGAGGAGCACTGCATCTTTTACACCCTCTTTGGAGATACCTCTTATGCCCATGGTTAAATCATATGAGGCTTTGTCGAGGACCTTTTTAGATAGACCTTCTGAAGGGTATCCCTGACTGCCAACCACAACTACAATCCCCTTCAGCCTGAAGTAGTCAAGTGGTCATCGTCCCTTGCCTCCTCAAGGCAGTTCAGGATACTTTTTCAGAGGGGGGAATATTATAGATAGATGAGCTAGGTGGAAATGTAGGGCCAGGCATTTAGCTCAGTGGTTCTGCCGCCTGCCTTGCAAGGCCAAGGATCTGAGTTCAATCCCCGGTACCAAAAAAAAAAAAAAAAAAGAAGTATTATAGGCAGTGAGACAGGGCTAAGTCCTGGAGAAGGCCAGGACAAAGGTGAAACACATCACAGCACCACATCAGTTAGACTTCCTGGCTGTACACGCAGGGACAGACCAACCTAAGCCAACAGGATTTGCTGGAAGGGTATTGGAGGCTCTTGGTATTGCAGACAGCTAAGTTAGTTATAAATATTACAGCCGGTTATACAAGGCTGGGCCTTCAGCACAGAGGACAAATGTGGCCCAAGGCACATCACTGAAGGTCAGAATTGTAAAAGGAAACTACACACCCTGTGCTTCCCCTGGGGATAAATAGCAGTGACTGATATTCTAAATAGGTATCAATCACCTGGGTGGGGGGTCAGGGTCTTAACCCAGCCTCTCCAGGAAATATTCCAGTTCCCGACCCTTACAGAAAGTCCTTGTACACTTGCTACATGGCTTGCTTCCCAATTGGACCACCGTTACCTAAGTGACTATGTGTTTAACCTTATTGGATGTTCATGGCCGTGGCCCACATTGTTCCCACGTGGGTTTCGCCCTATAAAACTCCTCCTGCCCCTCAGGACCTTTCTTATCAATAAATATCTTTCTGGGCCAGGGATTTAGCTCAGTGGTTCCAACGCCTGTCTAGCAAGCACAAGGTTTTGAGTTCAATCCCCGGTACCAAAAAAAACCTAAACAAAACAAAACAAAAAATATGACATATCACAAAATGTTTAGGGCTGGGGATTTAGCTCAGTGGTTTCGCCACTTGCTGCGCAAGGACCCGAGTTCGATCCCCAGCACCAAAAATAAATAAATAAAATTAAAAATAAATAAATATCTTTCTACTTTAAAAAAAATCATATGAGGCTCCCTGGCTTGGAATCACAATAAATGTAGGTGCACCTTTGCATATTTGGACTTTTACATCTAAAATTATTTTTGTTAAAGAGCTCTCACCCTACACAACTATCCTATTGGTATCCCTGGGAGAGCTTGACTTAAAAAGAGAAAGTACGAAAGTGAATGCTTCCTTTTAGTACGCACTCTCCCAAGAAGAAGAAAGCTCTTGCACGACTCCTCCCCCGCTCCCCTACATCTTTTCCTCATCCCAGCCACAGCGCTGAGCACACTGCACTATAACTGCCAGGATTCCCAAAGGAAACACAGGCAATTCACTGGGCAAGAAATTAAAATGACTTTTAAACATTTGAAAGGATGGTCAATTCACTTATAATTAATGCAATTCAAGTAAAGAATGCCAGCTAAGGAACGCAGATGAAAGAACGAAATTAGAAAATCATCACCCCTTGATCAGGGACTCAGTCCAGGTTATCAGTGGTTAAGGGCCTGGATATCTAAAGAAGTTAGCCAGAGAGGAGAACTGGACATCTACCAGGGAGGGATGTGTTGTCACCGTAACCCCACATTCAAACTTGGCCTTATCAATAGTGGGACACCAAGGCCTTGAGTGTGTACTCCTGACGGGGCATAACTTGAACCTCACAGCACCACCAGGAGGTGTCCTTAAAATTCTTGCCCCCATAATGTTTAATCCATCCTAGTTTGTAAGAAATAATAGGAGGGCTGGGGATTTAGCTCAGTGGTTCTGGCGCCTGCCTCACAAGCACAAGGTCCTGAGTTTGATCCCAGGTACCAAAAAAAAAAAAAAAGAAAGAATAGGGATGGGGGATGGGGGTGTAGCTCAGTGGTAGAGTGCTTGACTAGCACATTTATGGCTAAAGGACACACACTAAAGGAGTCAGAGTGGGACATTATATAAGAACTGCCCCTGGCTCCTCACGAGTCAAGGTCGTGGGGGGAAAAAGAAAGCGAGGACCATTCTAGATTTAAAAACGCTTAAGGAAAAACAAAACAAAACACTTAAGAGATGTAGCATGGCGGAGGCCCTGGGTTAGTTCACCAGCACTGCAAAAGACAAAACAAAATTAAAAATATGCTGTGTTGGTGAGAGTGTGGGGAAATAGGCATTTTCCTAGATTCTTAGTGGGAGCATTAGTTGGGACATTTGACAGAGACATGTCCTTTGATACAGCAATGCCGTGTCTAGGAATTTAACATGCAGGTTATACTCAGATGTGTTCAAATATATTACTAAATCACTGCAGCTTTATTTTTGTAACCGAAGATTAGAAATAGCATGTATGTTCATCAGTAGTTGTTATGTTAAACTAATTTTTATGGTTCATCCATATAGCAAAAATGTTAGAAGGTATGGGTTAGATCTTTTGTGTTGTCAGGAAACTCAGATGTATTGCTAAATGAACAAAGCAAAGGTCAGGCCAGAGTCTATCTCTGTATCAGACACTGGTCCATGGTTAACATTAGTCAAGGGACTGGATACACATATGAACGTGACTGCTGTGAGTCAGGCTTTCTGGAAGCAGTCAGGTTCAAGGTAGAGAAAGAGGCCAGATTGTGCACCTCTTTCAGATGTCTAAGGTCATACTTCCTTGGATTCATATATTTGTACCTTCCCTCAAGATGCACCATGTCTTGTAAATTATTGAACAAGACACTCTGAAGAGACAGAATAAAAAATTTCATAAAAGAATGACAAAGAGGGCCAGGGATTTAGCTCGGTGGTTCTGCTGCCTGCCTCGAAAGCCCAAGGTACCGAGTTCGATCCCTGGTACCAGAAAAAAAAAATGACAAAGAGAATTTGCTGACCCAATGTAAGAACTGGGACTTAATAGAAAATGTAGCTCCGAGCTTCCTGGCAGCCAAGGCAAAAAAGGAAACCCCTGATTTACAGAACTTTTGTTACCTAGTAGAAGGAAGGAAAGATGCTAATTCCTTATGAGCCACGCTTGCAGCCTGGGAGGTGATGTGCTTAGGAGTCCCTTAAAGCAAACTGAGAAGCTTACCTTCCTAGTTACATTTGCAGTCACGTGTTGCCATAGGACAGCCACTCAACAGTGGACCACATAGGGCCGGAGATTCAGCTCAGTGGTTCTGCAGCCTGCCTTCCAAGTGCAAGGTCCTGAGTTCGATCCCCAGTACCAAAAGAAAGAAAGAAAGAAAACAATGGACCACATATATGATAGTGGTCCCATCAATATTTCTCATCATGATGTTGTAGTTACCTTCAGTTGTATAAGTACACTCTGAAAGGATTGCACAATAATAGCATCACCTAATGAAGCATTTCTCAGAACTTATCCCCTCTTTGTCTACTGTCTCAAGAACTGTGCTTGCTCAGTGGTAAATTAAAGAATGGTGCTTTAGTAAGGGAAGCTTGGGTGTACGGAGGAACTTGATGTAAAATTCCCATGAATTTTTAGGGTAGCCCAAGGTGAAGACATTATAAGCTTTCTTTGGGCCCTTTGATTAGGTCTCAGTCTCCTGGGTAAAGGGGTGACCCTGGACCAGTCACATCTCTGGGCTTCATTCCCCCCATGGGGAAAAATGATTATCGCAGATAAAATGAGTTGACGCAGGTAGATTGCTCCAGCGGATAAATGCTTTTGCTAGCTGCTATTGACATTATCATCATGTCAAGACCTTAGGGCTACACATACACTGACTCTGGAGCCAGATTGCCGGGGTTTGCATCTCAGCTCCACCGCTTAGTGGCTGGGTGACCTTGGGTAAGGTCACTTAGTGTCTGTGCCTTAGTTTCCTCCTCGGTAAAATGCAGGCTAAATGGGCTGAGGACCGTAGAGCCTACAGAGCAGGGCCTGGGCACACAACATGCGCCTTGTGCTTATTAAATAAAGCCTGGCCTGTTTCCTTCTACCCTTTGAGGCCTTTTAGAAAAAAGAAAATGACAGGCTCAAAGAAGACCGGCTATTTCCGACACTAATTTTTTAAAGGTCTGGATCGCTGTGATCTCAGCCATCCCAGGAAGACCGAGAAGGGCCAGTGTGTTTTAATGGTGGCGTCCGTGGCAGGTGACCGCGGCAGGCGCTCCGGGGGGCGCGGCCCACTCCCCGGTTCCCGCACCTCCCTGGAACCCGCAGCGAGGTCCGGAGCGCGGGCGGGGGTGGGAGGAGCGCGGAGCTCCCGGGATCCCCCCTCCCCTCCCCCACCGCCCAGTGAGTAATGACATTCGCGGGGGGGCGGGGGGGGGGAGAGGGACAGGCTCGGCGAGGCCATGTGATGCTGGGCGAGCGAGCCGCCGCCGCCGGAGCCGCCTTCTTCCTCCTCGGATCGCGGCCGCCATGGCGACCCCCAACAACTTGACCCCCACCAACTGCAGCTGGTGGCCCATCTCGGCCCTGGAGAGCGATGCGGCCAAGCCGGCCGAGGCCCCCGACGCGCCCCAGGCCGCCAGCCCCGCCCATTGGCCCAAGGAGAGCCTGGTTCTGTACCACTGGACCCAGTCCTTCAGCTCGCAGAAGGTAGAGCCGCGCGGGGAGACGACGCGGGGGGACCCGGGGCTTGGGGTCCTGCGCGCCGGGGAGGGGTCCGACTGGCCCTGCCTGGGCCCCAGAGCAGAGCCCCCAGTTCTGGGAACGTCCATTCCGCCTGTTCCCTCCCAGGAAGCGCCGGCGCGTTGGGGGCTTGGAAGAGAGACCGAGACAAGGGGAAGGGAAGGGGCGCCGCTGGGAGCCTCCGGAGGGAGGGGAAGCACTTTCCCCAGGGTCCAGCCGTCAGCCTTCCCTCCGCCGCTGTCTGGGACACAGCGGCCCCCTTGTCACAGCCCCTCTGTCCTGGCTGGGGCTTTCTCTGGCTGGCGCTGGGAATGTCTGTCCCCAGCCGTGCCCCCTTCCCCTTCTCTGGAGGTGCGAAGGCAGGAGTTAACGCCGCCCCTCGGGCCAGCCCCGCTCGCCCGGCGGATCCGCGGTGCTCTGCGCTTAAAGGCACAGACCGGATGCCCCTGAAACCCTCTGGGCCCAGGGGAGCGGGGGCGGGGAGCAGTTGGAAATCCTGCCTGGTGCTAAGCTATCAGGGTTCCTGCTTCCGTCGAGTGAGCCCCAGGACCGACCATCTCCCACCCGGTCCTTTCTCTGGAGCACGCTTTAGCACCATGGCCAGAGCCCAGCGGCCGCTCCAGCTGCCTGACCCTCGGACTTTCCCTCTCCTTGGAAGAGCCTTTTGTTCCATTCCCTCGTTTTCCGGATGGAAAGACAGATTCCGTGCAAAGAAAGGGCTTTGGAACCTAAAGACTTGTTTTGGATTCTTGGTCTAGGCAGTTTCATCGTCCAGAAAATAGGATGATGCTAATGATAGTAGCCGCTTCGAATTCCAGCCCTCTGGAGAGGGCTTCGAGTGTTGAAGGGGTGGCATAACTTGGTGCTCCCAACGGGTCCTACTCACACCTGAGCATGCATTAGAATTACCCAGTGCTCCCAGGTAAGACTCTGCCTGCTGGATTTGGCCCCAGAGGTCCTAGTTCCATGGCCTGGTGGTCAAGGCACTGCCTCTCCAACAGGACCCTGGGTGATGCTGAGGAAACTGGACCACTGGGCACCTCTGATTAGCTCGGTTTAGGGTCGAGACTCTGAGGCCAGAAAGACCCCAGTGGGAGGGCCTCTTTGTGGAGCTGTGCACAGGTCACTCTGCCTCTCCAGAGCCTCAGTGGCATAATCTGTGCCATGGGGCCAGTGCAGTCACTTCCACAGAGGGCTATTATGAAGGTGAAATGGCATGGCACACAAAAAGTGCTGCTACTGCTGCTGCTACTACTGCCTGGAGAGGGACACAGCTCTGTTAATAATGGGTGTTATGCACGCCTGCTTCTCAAGTGCAAGGTCCTGAGAGTTCGATCTCCAGTACCAAAAATAAATAAATAAATAAATAAAATAACGGGTGTTACGATGTCACTAAAGTGCTAGATAGTGGGGCCGGAGTCCAGCTCAGCATAGAGGTCATGGTTAGCATGTGCAAGACCCTAGATTCAATCCCCAGTGTGTGCATGTGCGCACACACACACACACACACACACACACACAATGCTAAGTAACCAAGGGCCAGCATCACTCAAGGTCATCCTGGAACTCATCCATAACTCTGCACATTCTTGCTGAGCACCTGCTGCACACCAGGCCCTGTGTAAGGCACTGGGCATTTTCAGATTAATCAGACTGACCTCCAGATTCCAGAACCTCCTTCCATCCAGACCGTCAGGAATCAGCCCCCAGTTGTTGGGCCTGGATGGGAGCAGGGAGAAGGGATCTCCCATCTCCATCCCCTGAGGGAGCCTCCTGCTCTTCCCTCACAGAACATTTCCTATTCAGTCTGAGCTCAGGGCTCGAGTGGTGCTGTAGTCGGGGATGGGACCGCCCACTGCAACCCTACTTTTGACAATGTCTCCACCAAGCTAGCCTAGACATCCTCCTACCTCCCCTGCCTGGGTCTCCCCTGCAGGAATTCCAGAGGCAGTGTCACCTGGCAAAAAAGGCATAGGCTCAGCACTCACAAGGCTTTGGGTTCCAGTCTCATCTTTGCTGTTCACTGGGTGAATGACCTAGGATAAGTCACTTCATCTGTCTGAGCCTCATCAACTTATCTGGAAAAGGGGACTTTGCATTCTTCCCTGCTTAATTCCTGGGGATTTTAGAGAACACAGGCAGATATTAAGCACCTGGCATGCAGTAGGAGCTTAGCAGGCAAGGTTCTTGCTTTCCCTCCTCCTGGAAGAGGCTTGCTCACATGCATATATGCTCCCCATTGTGAGAAGCTTGTCCTGAATGGCACATGAGCTATTAATAGCACTAAATAGCTCACCTGCAGGTGAGATGGGCAGTGTGTTAGGTATCTGGGGGCTGTTCCAGACCCAGAGGGCATCAGAACAGTGCAGGGGTCCAGAGCCCCAACTTTGGGGCCAGATAAGCTGGGCTTCAAGCTTAGCTCTACCACTGACCAGCTGGGTCATCCTGTGCAAGTAGCTTAAACTTCCCTGCTTCTGTTACCCAGTCTGTAATTGAGAATAACAATACTGCCTCCCAGACAGGATCTTTGCAAGAATTCACAGAAGGACACAAGCAAATCATCTAGAATAGCATGCAGTAGACAGGATATGCTCAGTAGGCACCAGTGCGGGTTATAAGACATGGGGTGAGGGATCGGCCAGACTTGAGGCCCAGCCCCACCCTGCTGCTTCTCGGCCACATGGCCATGTATAGTATCTTCATCTCTCCAGGTGTCACTTTTCTCGGCTGGGAATGGCAGGGCCTTTCCTGATCAGAGGGTGTGTGAACTGAGTGACATCATCCACGGTCACATTCTAAGCATCACACTTTACACAACAGCTCCTTAACAGTGAATTTGCTCTTTTTTTTGAGACAGGGCCTCACTTTGCAGTTTAGGCTGGCCCTGAAATCACTAGGTAGCCCAGGCTGGTCTCGAAGTTGTGATGATCTTCCTGCCTAGCTGGGATTACAGGCATGGGCCACCGTGCTTTTAACAGTGACTTTCCAAGCACCGTGATCACAGGTGACAGTTTGGGGCCACTGGGTCTGCAGGAGGCTCCAATGTGTAGTGTTATGTGAATGTGCTTCCTGCCTCGGCCTTCTTTACTGCTGGGAGCAGGAGTGAGGTGAGAGGGACAAAGATGCTGGGAATCGAGAACAAGACTGTAGGGCCGGCAGCCCCACTACCTGGCTGTGCGATCTGGGCCATGTGATCTGGGCCATGCGATCTGACTCGCTCTGCTCCTTGGGTTCTTCAGTGGGAAAACACACTTGAAGCCAGGCATGGTGGTGCACACTGGTAATCCTAGTGCTCTGAGACTGAGGCAGGAGGATGGCAAATTCAAGCCCAGCCTGGGCAAATTAGCCATATCCTCTCAGTAAAAGAAATTTTAAAAGGGCTGAGGATGTAGCTTAGTGTGAAGGGTATGGATTCAACCCGTAATACTGCTAAATTGGTTAATTAGGTACTTAATTAAATGCATTAAAAGGAAATGCACTAGATTTGTGATATAACCTGCCTGGCTGCCTCTCTCCAAGCATGGAAACGGCCCTTGCTGTCTGTTTCCCCTGCCTTTTGTACACCCTTCTGTCCTCACACTTTCCAGCTTTTTAGGAACCAAGATTGCTCCTTGCTAGCTGTGTGACTTTGAGCAGGTAACTTGCTGTCTCTGCCTGTGTCCTCTTTTGTAAAATGAGGATATTGGTAGCTGCTAGTACCCACGTCACTGGGTGTTTGTAGGGACTAAAAGTGAATTCATTAAAGCTCTTGAGAGTGTCAGGCAAGCAGAAGTGCTCTGTGGACCTTAGCTGTTGATACGTTGTGATCTCCACCAGACTGTGTCTCTCAGGGCATCCCTGGCTTCCTGCAGCAAGCCTGGCTCAAGGTCCCCTAGCCCCATTCCATCCAGTTCTGCCATGGTCTAAGATGGACCTGTGGGAGCCCCTCATCCAGCCTTCAGCCCCCAGGGCAAAGAGACAGAGCGAGGTCTGGTCCTGCTAAGGACCAATCCTGACTCCCAGGCTGCAGGAGAGCAGCAAGAGGTGGAGGCTGACCTCTGTCTCCCACCTCTGCCTTGCCTGCCACACTCCTGGGCTGTACCTCCCAGCATTGCCCCTGCTACACTGTCCTCCCCTGCCAAGAAGAGGCCCATAGGTGAGAACTGATAGGGCAGTGCCAGCCACCACTCTCCTGCTCAGGAGCCTGCAGTGGCTCCTCAGTCCCTCCAGGAAAGCACCAGGGTCCCACAGTGGCCCTAGGCCCTACTGCAGGTTTCTACCCTTGGTTGGATCAGGGCAAAGTCTGGGAGAACTTATAGGCCCTTCTCAGAGTGTCTCTAACTGAGTGAGATATAATGCATAGGACGGTGAGGAAAAAAAGGAAACTAACCATATTGAAGTACAGCTATCGAAATATTTTAAAAACAAATGTGTTACATAATGACATGGGTGTTTCTGCGTTAACCCATTATATAACAAGATCTAGCGGCAGGTCTGCTCACTGCTGGCACGCAGAAGTCGAGATGAGTGTACATATTTGGAGGCAACTGCAGCAACTGTGAAGTGGGGCTGACACTGCCGTACTTTGTCGCTCACATCTGTAGCAGAAGAGCAGGCCTATGCCAGCTTCCACTACTGAACGTGGACATACAACCTCCCAGCCCAGTCCACAGACCACCTGAATTTCCTCAGGAGGCTCTTGGTCTGGTTGAGAGTCTTGATTAAAAGCCCTGGTGCATGATCCCTTCTCTTTCATTCCTGCAGTCCTGGGGATCAAATCCAGAGCTGCTCTACCACTGAGCTACATCCCCAGCCCTCTTCATTTTATCTCACTTAGATCCCCAGGCTGGCCTTGAACTCGTGATCCTCTGCCTCAGCCTCCTGAGGAGCTGGGGTTGCAGGCCTTTGCTACCACACCCGGCTCATTGTCCTTTCTGAGTCTGTTTCTTCCCATCTCCCAGTCTCCCATCCTCTCCCATCTGCCCCGCTGCAGCCACGGTGCCTCCTACTCCGGCTTGCCAAGGGCCTTTCCAATGGCCTTCTCTCTGCCTAGAACTCCCCTTCTAGCGCCCTGGGTGACTACTCCCTCACCTTGCTCAAGCTTTGGCCCAAATGTTGCCTCCTCAGAGAGGCCTGGCCTGACCAACCGCCCTATTTTAAGCTGCAGCAGACAGTTTCTCCCTGCCACTCTGCCACTCTGCCACTCATCGTGCTCTATTGTTTTATCATTTTAACTGCTTGTTACCTGTCTCCCCACTGGAACTCCAGTCCCCTTGGGGCAGGGATCTGAGTTTCTTTCACTGCAGCCTCCATTTCTTAGAGCAGGACCTGGCACATAGTCAGCACTCAGTGATTAAGTATTAAAAGCGATGCATTTGTAAGCCAGGAGGTGTTACATAAAAAAGCTATTTGAGGGCTGGGGATGTAGCTCTGTGGTAGAAAGCTTGTCTAGGATGCCCAAGGCCCTGGATTCTATCCCCGGTACTGAAAAGGTATGGGGTGGGGGGTGGGTTGCTTGATTATGAAATTTACAGCTCCTCTTAAAAAAAAAGTTGCTAAGTTTTTTGGGAAAAAATTATTTGTGATAAATAAACTAAGGCTCAGAGACTCATAGTGACTTTTATGAAATCACACAGCAACTACATGTCTGGGCAGAGATGCCAAAGCAGGGCATTGTGTAAACAAAGGCTTGGCTGAGGGGGGAGAGCACCCGCATAACAGTGAATCACTGACGGCAATTTCCAGGGACTCACAGGGAAGTGCTTCCTCGGCGATGGTCAAATCTGGTCACTTGGGGTGGTGACTGCCTAAGTCTGCCACTAGGAGGCAGAGATGGCAGATGGCTTTGGTGGCAGCATGCCCTTCCCTCAGGCTTGGCTTCCTCTCTAGGTTCCCCTCCCCTGGAGGACGGCACATGGCCCTGGCCTGCAGCTCAGCTAGAGGTGAATGTTTCCTTGGCTACCTGCCAGGGTGACTGGGAGCTGCAAGCAGGGCTGCTGTGCTTCTGAGGACAGTCCCCCTGCCAGGCCGCAGTCACACCTACCCCTTCCTGGGGCCGAGGGCCCTGGCAGGGCAGGAGGCTGACCATGTGACCTGCCAAGGGCAGAGACCCAGGTCTCTCCACCCATGCAGAGGCCCTGCATGGCCAGGTGACCCGCAGAGCCTGACTGGATGTCCCTATGGAGCTCAGGGGGTGGCTCCAGCCCCTCTAGCCCTGTGCTCTGGGGCGTTGGCAGGGCACACACTGCCCTGGAGCCAGGTGCATGCATCTATTCACACTCTTGCTCATGCACACTCACATCCACACAAACACATGCAGTACTTGAGCACCCACACTTGTGCACTCATCCATGCATACCCACACTCCTCACAGCCAGACCCAAATGGATGCCGCCCCGGGCTGCCCCCTCTCCGGGCAGCACCCTGTCCCTGCCCCCGGGCAGTCCCACAGCAGCACCACAGGGCACTTTCCGAGGGTGGCTAAGCCCCTCCTTTGGCTGATGAGGAAAAGGAAGCTCAGAGTCGGGCAGGGACAGCTCCAAGGTCACACAACATTGCATGGCTAAGCCAAGATGCCGAGCTGGGTCCCCACCAGCAGCCCAGGGGCTCTGCCCACACCAGGGACCTCACCTGTCGGACTCTCTGGCTAATGGAGAGAATAAATCTGTAGGTGCTGTGTATTCAGGGCCAAATTACCTCTCCCTGCAGTCTGCCAAGCCAAAGGGGTTGTTCATGGTAGCTGTGATGTGTTAGCACCAACCAGGAGTGTGTGTGTGTGTGTGTGTGTGTGTGTGTGTGTGTAAGAATAGTGATGTTAGATGTCAGGACCTGTGTACTAACCTCCTGTGCTGTTCTGCCCTCCCCTGGAGGTGCAGTGAGGCAATCAGGTGGAAAGGTGTTTGGAGGACATAATGGGCTCAACTAATGTTGGCAAGTTATTTTGCACCTTACTTTGCTTCCTACACAATAGGAGAAATATAGTTATTGATTCTGATGGTGATCAGAATTTCTGTGAATTTTCCTGCTTCCCTCCACCCCTGGAGGCCAGGCTGAGTGCCCTATCACAATAACGATCATCATGAACTGAATGCCACCTAAGCGCCAGACATGGAGTTGACACTATTAGTACTCTCAATTTGCCAATAAAGAAACCGAGGCCCAGAAAGTTGCTCACATTCACAGGGCCTGTCTGGCAAGTGCAAGGTTCTGAGTTATATTCCCGGTACTGGGAAAAAATTTTAAAAATCAATCAATAAATAAACTCACAGGGCCAGAAATCCCATCCCGCGGGTGTCCAGCTGTAAAGCCAGCCCCTACCCACCAGACAGCACTACCCCTTGTTGCAGCGCAGGGCTGAGCTCCTCCCAGCGCCAAGTACATCCCCTGGGACCTGCTCCCCTCAGCCGGGTGCCCGAGAACCGGCTGAAAGCAACCATGTCCCCCTGTGTGTGACCTCTGACCTCCCTCCCTGCACGCCCCGCCCGCCCGGGCAGAGGGTCTCCTGTGTCCGCCCGCCTTCCCCCGCTCTGACCCTGGCGCCTGCAGGTGCGGCTGGTGATCGCCGAGAAGGGCCTGGCGTGCGAGGAGCAGGACGTGAGCCTGCCGCAGAGTGAGCACAAGGAGCCCTGGTTCATGAGGCTCAACCTGGGCGAGGAGGTGCCAGTCATCATCCACCGCGATAACATCATCAGCGACTACGCCCAGATCATCGACTACGTGGAACGCACCTTCACCGGAGGTACGGGCGCGCCCGCCGCAGGCAGGGTCAGTCGGGGTCCCTGAAGCTTGGTAAGCCGGCGAGCTCCACGGGGGCCAGGGGCAGGGCCCAGGCTTCCCAGAAACAGCCACGGGACACAGGCCGGGCTCCCTGCCCCAGGAACCACAGAGCCACGGGCACAGCCAGACCTTGGGCCCAGCGACCTCTGACCCGGGGCTCTGGGGCTGTGGCCCCTTCCTCAAGACCCCCGAAGTCACAGGCACAACCACAGACCCTCAAGTCCTTTGAGTCCCCACAGGCAGCATCCAGCTCTCCCAGGGGATTCAGCTCCCCGAAACCTTGATGCACAGTTGGGGCCAGACTCCTGGGACCCCGTAGATATGGTCTCAGACACCGCAGAACCCCTCAGACAAAGGCAGGACCCTGACACCCTCAACTTGCAGGACCTGCTGTCCTCACCTTCTGCTTGGCTGGCAGCCACCGAGAGGGGTCCGTTGGCAAATGCAGGGTGAAAGAAGGTGAGGGGTGGGGCTGGGGGCGCTCACCCCACTCTCCAGGCACTGACCGGGTCCATCCCCACCACTGCAAAGGAAAAAAATACAAAGAATGTGAGTCATTTATCAATGATTCCAAACCAAAGAGACTTAGGTGTTTTTAAACTCTAGGCTTCCAGTCTCTTGAGATCCGGTGACACTGGTCACAGACCCTACTTGGCCATAGTCTGAGTCAAGAGCAGCTGGCCCTGGGGGACAGGTGGGCACAGCCCAGAGAGGAGAAGCAGCCAGTGGGCCACCCGGGTCCCCGCTCTGCAGTGGCTGAGTCCGGGAAGTGAGTGTGCCTGCCTGGAAGCTCTGGGCTTGATGCTGTGGGGTTCTGGGTGCTAGCGCTGGTGGTTCTCTGCAGAGCATGTGGTGGCCCTGATGCCCGAGGTGGGCAGCCTGCAGCACGCACGGGTGCTGCAGTACCGGGAGCTGCTGGATGCGCTGCCCATGGACGCCTACACACATGGCTGCATCCTGCATCCCGAGCTCACCACTGACTCCATGATCCCCAAGTACGCCACGGCTGAGATCCGCAGTGAGTGCCAGGGGTGGCGGGAGCCCCTTGCTCTGTGGACAGGAGTCCCCTCTTCTACACCCTGTCCTCCCGTGTCTCGTATCCTTGTTGTCCTCCCCTCCTCCCCCTCCTCCTCTTCCCTTCCCCATCCGTCTTCTAAATCCTGTTGCTAACCGAACGTGCCTCTCTCACTCTCTAGCAGTCTCTCTCTCTCCCCACCCCAAGATCCTGCTCTTGTCCTGTCACCCTATAGAGGGTGCCGGGCTGTTGGTTCTCCAGAGGCTTTTGTTGTCCTGAGGATCTAAGGACCTCTCACAGTAATCCCAGAGCTAAGGAAGCTGAGACAGGAGGATTGCTGCAAGTTTGGGGCATAGTGAGTTCAAGGCCAGCCTGAACTACATAGTGAGACCCTGTCTCAAAAAAAACAAAACCAATTTTTGCATCTAGTCCAACCAGTGTGATCAGGGCCGCATGGAGGCTGTGGACCACTGAAGATGCCCATCCCAGCCCATGGGGTCATGGTGACATCCAAGAACGAGGTCAGAACCATGTCAGGCTCTGGGCTGGGGAGCTGAAGGACATGACTGGTGGCAGTGTAGCTGAAAGGGGTGGCAGAGCATGTATGTGAGATGGGTAGCAGGTATGGCAGAAGAGGGATTTCATCCAGAGGACAGTGGAGAAAGCTTGCTGGGCAGTGACAGTGCAGATCTGCATTTTGCAAAGAGTGGACCGAGCCACTGGGAGGCCCTAGCTGTGATCCAGTTGGGCAGTGATGGTGGCCTGGCCTGGGGGGAGCAGTCTCACGTGCTTCTGGGCTGGGCACTCCCCTTGGCCTGTCCTGAGCCATCCGAAGAGTCTCAAAAGGGAGAAGGGTCCAAGGCAAGCCCCACCCTCTCCCTCCTTTGAGAAAACAGAGAGAATCTGAGGACTCCAGCCCGGATGACAAGGAGAGACTTGGAAGGGAACAAAGGGGGCAGAAGCCGCTGCAGTGACCCCACCCTAGTTGGCCCGAAGTCTTCCTTTGGCCTGGCCTACCCTCCTGAAGTCCACAGAGAGCCGTGTGGGCAGCCCCAGGGGACAGGCAAGAGGGAAGATGTTACACTTGGCCTGCACATTCATGAAACATCAGTGACACTTAATATAGCCCCAGAGCTGGGAGAAGCCGGGAGTTGTTTACCGGGAAGTGTATCAGGCCAGGCTGGTGGGTGGTGAACCCCAGAGGGAAGAAACTAAATGACCACAGCATCTCACTCCCTCACTCATTCCATTCCTTCCCTCAATACTCACTGCACTCCTGCTTGGTGCCAGGACTGTGTTGGCCTTTAAAGGGAACCTAGGTGAACCTGACAGAGCTCTACTCTGCAAAAGCTTGCATGCTCTTGGGAGAAATACGCATCCAGAGATGACTACATTAGCATCAATTTCCCTGTTCAGCAGGAGTACAGGTCGTGCACTGCAAAGGTGCAGGGGGACTTTTTGCCAGACCCCAGGTGAGTGGAGTTGTGCCATGGCAGCTGTAGCTAGGGTGTGCGCGCTTTCTTTGGCAGAAGTTTGTAGAGAGTACACTGGAAACAAAGGCACTGAAGGTCTGATGCCCTCGAGGGTCAGGGAGGTTTCATGGAGGAGGTGATCATCAGCCGGACTTAGACGGAGGTTTTGGGGAATAGAGGATATGGCTATCTCCGGAGGAAGAAGCGGAACAAGCAAAGGCCTGGAGTTTTGGAATGGCCTGGCACACTCAGAGAGCAGGAGCATTTGGGGTGACAAATGTGCCATCTGAGGGCAGGGACCACTGGGGAATTTGTGGGCCAATGAGAGGGGAAACACATATCCCGCATGTCCCTTGGAGGCACATGGAGAGCGGTGACGCTGTCTGAGGGAAGGGGTGGCTGGGGTGAGCTTCCCACAGTGGGGGCCAGGCTGGGGGTCTGTGAGGAAGGTGACCCACGGAGGTGGGAGGGAACAAGTGAACAGAGGTCTGCACTAAGTAAGGACCAGAGGCTTGGAGAGGAGGAATGAGAAAGACAAGGAGGGCAAGTGCTGGGGACCTGGGGCTGAGCCTAGGCGAGGAGGAGCTAAAGACAACCCTGGGCTTGGCTTGGCTTTGTGGGGGGAGGGGGAGGCTTCTTGCCCCCTCGCACTCCAGGTAGCAGCTCTCTGGGTCCCACAGCTTTGTGTTCTTCCTTACCGATGATCATCAGTGTCATAGGACTTCATCATGGGTCTGTCTCTCCCACTAATGAGTCTGAGCCTTGGGCAGGCGGCCTCTCTTCTGTCCCGTGTTACAGCCTATGGTGCTTGCTGAATGTTGGCTGTGGACACTTACTTCCGTGACCTGAGTTTGGATGGACTGACTCACAGCTGTGTGGGGGAGGGGAGACAGAGGCACCGGGTATCCGGGATGGAACCTTTCCTATTCTCTGCCCAGGACATTTAGCCAATGCCACCACAGACCTCATGAAATTGGACCATGAAGAGGAGCCACAGCTCTCTGAGCCCTACCTTTCTAAACAAAAGAAGCTCATGGTGAGTGTCCCCACCTGCTGGTCTCCATCCTCACCCTCCATTCCATGGAAAGGGAAAACTGGGGAAGCTGGCAGGAAGTTGAGAATCAGCTGAAGGTTTGTGGTGGAAAACCATGGGCTTGCTTTGCCTATTTTGTCTCTTCTGCTATTTACTGTCACTTTGACCTTGGGCAAACCACTGTCACCTTGGGGCCGCATGTCTTAGTCTGTGTCTCTGCAGACAGGGCATTAGACACAGGTTCTTGATAAGAAGGTATCAAGAGAGTGCTCTGAGGAGCTCAGTAAGGACAGGAGGGACAGGCAAAAGGAAGCAACCAAGCCTTAGCAGCCTCATGGAAAGTTCTGGAGCATAAAAGGCACCACACAGTGGGTCCACCTTGTGGCCACATTGGCTGGCATTGGCTGCAGACTGCCTGTCAGGTAGGAGGTCACCTCCCCCATGTTTCTGAGCAGGGAAGCTCCTCATTGGCTGCGAGCAACTCTCTGGAGAAGTGCAGCTGTTGGTCCCCTAGCAAGGGTGCTACCTGCAGCTGGAGATAATGTGCCAGCCCCATGGCAGAGATCTGAGAAAGGCCAAGCTCATCAGACAGGCATAAGCACCAGATGAAGGCACTTTTTATTTGGAGCCTAAGCTTGAAGAAAGGAGTTTAGGCAAAGTTTCCTTCCTGACTCCAATGAGGCCAACTCAACCTTTGACCCCTGCCTGTTCTGCTGCAGGCCAAGATCCTGGAGCATGATGATGTGAGCTACCTGAAGAAGATCCTTGGGGAGCTGGCCATGGTGCTGGACCAGATCGAGGCCGAGCTGGAGAAAAGGAAGCTCGAGAATGAGGGTGGGTGCCAGCCCTGGGGTGGGTGGAGCTATAGCCTTCCAGCATACTCTATCCTGTCTGCCCAGCCCTAACCTCTTTTTTCCTCAAAGAGCTCAGAAGATCTATCAGTTGGGATACGGGGTCAGATAGATGTAGGTTCAAGCCCTAGGTTGGCCACTTACTAGCTGAGCAACCTTGGGAAAGGTTCTGATCTTTCTGGATTTCACTTTCCCATATATAAAGTGGAGATAATAATAGGACCTTCCGCAGAGCTGTGGAGGCACTGACATACATGCAGGGTGCTTAGACCACAGGGCTTAGTATATAGCAAGAGTTTAATAAAGGCTGCAGGTGAGGATAGTAGTGGTGGTGGTGACACTATCCACTATACCATCTCACCTTGCCCCGTGCAAGAATGCATTGTGCTTCCTTTGTGCTGCAGCCAGACATCCAATTTCACCCAGACTCTCCAGTGTTGGCTCTTCCTGCTCTTGAGCAAGTCCCTGATCAGACACCAGTTTCCTTCCCACCCCACACCTTGGTTCCTGCAGCCCCTCCAGCTGAAGTCCCTGTTCCACTCCAATCTGCTCCATTTGCCTGTGACGCCCATCTTTGCATCAGCCCTTCTTCCAGTCTTGCTCTGAACATTTCCAGCTTTCTCTATTTTTGGAGCCCCATTTCATCTCCTTGACATGGCAAATGTTTGTAGCACAGGCAGCATGCATGGTCACACTCCCAGCTTCCTGCATGGGAGCTGCAGAGCAGTGTCTGAAAACAGGGGTCTAGGTCAGACATATTCCTGTAATTCTAGCTATTTCAGAGGCCTTACTCCTTTCTGGAAAACGCATGGTGTAGCAATCTCAAGGAAGAACTTTCTGATTTCTATCAGAGTGCGCTCAAGGGCACCATTAAGAAGCGCTCTGAAGGAACAAAAGTGTAGAGGGTCCAAGGCTGGCCTTTGAGGTCAAACAGAATCTCAGCTCCATCCTTCTTTGGTTGGTTCACCTTGAACCTCAGACTTATGTTATTTCCTTATGTATTAGTTTGTCAGGGGTGAAAAAACAAAATCCCAAGGATGGGTGGCTTAAATAGCAGAATCCTATTGCTTCACAGTTCTGGAGGCTGGAAGTCCAAGTTCAAGGTGTCAGCAGGGCTGGTTTCATCAGGGGTCTCTCCCTGACTTATAGATGGTACCTTGTCACTGTGTCCTCACATGTCCTTCCTCTGTGGTCCATATCCTGGTGTCTCTGAGTGTCCCGTTTGTTCTTAGGAGTACATCAGTCAGACTGAGTCAGGACCCACACTAACATCTTCATTTTGAGTTAATTACTTCATTACAGGCCCCATCTCTAAATACTGTTACATTCTGTGATACTGAGAGTTAGGACATCAATATGTGAATTTGGAAAGAGAAAAAATTTAGCTCTATCTATAACTATATAAAATTGTTTAGTAATTTTATTGGTTTATTTGTTTTTGAGATAGAGGCTTGATAAGTTGCCCAGACTGGCCTTGAACTCACAATCCTTCCATCTCAGCTTCCCAAGCAGCCAGGTTACAGATGTGCACCATTGTGCCTGACACAATTTATGTATTTAACAATACTTACTGTGTGTCAGATGCTGTTCTAAGCTTTATAGATTTCAACTCTACAGTTTTTTTATTTGTTTGTTTCTTTTTTGGTACCGGGGATCGAACTCGGGTCCTTGTGCTTGCGCAGCAGGCAGTGAAACCACTGAGCTAAATCCCCGGCCCAACAGGGCTTTTTTTAACCTCCATTATTTTTCATTCATTTATTCAAATATTTATTGAACACCTACTACGTGCCAAATCCTGGAAGTAAAATTGTGAGCGAACACAAGATACTGTTCTTCTTGGGTAATTTGTGATCTTGGGGAAGAAAAAGACATTAGTCAAATAATCCCATTTGTAAACACAGAATTACAAACAGCAATAAGTGTTAAGATCAAGAGTAAATGGGCAAAGGTCAGGAGTGTAGCTTACAGGTGGAGCGCTTGCCTAGTATGTGCAAGGTTCTGCACCCAACCTCAATACCAGCAAAAAGAAGAAAGAAAAAAACAGAGTAAGATAGGCAGGACAAATTGCATAAAGCTTGACAAGGTCTGACAAAGTGACATTCAAAGAGACGTGAAGGATGAGAAGGAGCCAAGGGAGGGAGCAACCACCCAGACAGAGAAGATGCACGAGGGTGGCAGAGAAGGAGGGCCTGTGGAGCTACTGGGCAGTGCATGGTGAAGAGAGGGGCGTGAGCGAGGGCAGAGCCTGCCGGTGAGGCCCAGATGAGATCACGGGCTGAACCCGTATTACAAGGGTTGTGTTTACGCTGGGAGCAATAAGATGTCCTTAGAGCATTTTGAGAAGGGGATTGTGTCTGTTAGCTTTGTGGCACAATAAACCAGTCCAAGTCTGAGTGACTTAAAAGAAGAACTATTTTTTGGTTCATGATTTATGGCTTGGCAGTTGAGCTGGGCTTGCCTGGGAGCCTTGTCTGTCCCCCTTGGAGTGACTGGCTCCACTCCTACAGTTGTGAGCAGGAGCATGAAGTGGGCTTGCTGGCCTGGCTGAGGTTGGCTGGTACAGCCTGGGCCATGGATGTAGCTGGGCCACCTTTTGTGCCTCATCCAGCAGCTAAGCCAGGCTCCTTCAGGCAGTGGTGGGCACAGAGTCATGAAGAATGGTTGGAGCCCAAAGACCAGATGTCTAAAACTTCTTGCTGCCTCTGCCACAGTTGCAGTTACTGAAGTCCCATGGGCTACAGCAACTGACCTGGCAAAACCCAGATTGAAGGGGTTCATCAGGTCAGCCTCCTGGGGTAGACAGCATGGAGAAGGGGGGATCTAGAAAGGCACATGGAGACACAAGGCTTTGGACAGGCACAGAGGACTGCAGAGAGATTGACCTTGGGGTGGGCTGGCATCAGTGGGGTGATGGAAGGCAGAGGCATGAGCCTGGGCGTTTTCAGGTTTTGTGGTGGAGACTGAGTGTTTTTTGTCTGATAGCTGCTATTTTCTTTCTTTCTTTTTTTTTTGGTACTAGGGATCGAACTCAGGTCCTTGTGCTTGTGAGGCAGGCAGCAGAACCACTGAGCTAAATCCCCAGCCCAGCTGCTATTTTCTGAATGAAGCATGAGGTGATGTCATCAGCTGAGAGGGATCTAGGGACATGGTTTGAGAGGTGTAAGGAAAAAACATAAAAAGATATCAAAGTATCTCTGCAAGGAGCGAGGAAGTGGGCCTACTGGATAAATGTAAAAGGATCCTGCAGTGCTCAGTACACTTGCAGGCTTTGCTGTCCTGAATTTACAATATAACTGGATGGTTCCATGGCGAGAGTCTGTTGCAGGCACAGCTGGCAGCCTGAGAGAAGTGGCAGGTGTGCTTCATCTGGGCCTGCGCCTTTGCAAAAGGGATGGCCAACTGGAGGAGAGGAGGGGTAAGTCGAAGATATCAGGCTTCTGGAGCTACACCGACTGCTGCCCGGCTGGCACACATATGTGGTCACACAGAGTAGTACCTGTCATATTTGCCTATAGACACACACACGGGTACTCCCTACACATATACATATCCCATGTCTGCTGGAGAACAGCCAGATACACACCATGTGTTGCACTTACACAGGTGGTAAACCACACTAGGTGGACACCATGCCCACATGTCCAGATACCCACAGGCATATGAACAGTTGGTGCACGGACCTGTGCAGGTGACCCAAGATAAGCACACAGACCAGGCAGGACAGACACATGGACAGCATGCACCTTGAAAGGGCATGAGTAACGGTGGAGACACTTCTATGTTCACGCTCATCTGCATGTGAAAAAGAGCAGCATAAGGTATTAGTTTAGGAGCACAGACTCTGGAAACAGAGGGCTTGGATTTCACTCGAGGCTCTTCTCTGCCACTCGCCAGCTGCATGGCTTTGGCCAACTTACTTAACCTATCTGTGCCTCAATTTCCTCATTTGTAGAATGGGGCTAATAATCACACCTACCGGGATTGTTGGGGATTAAGGGAACAATACCATACTCTAGGGTGTTTTTCCCTCTCCAGCTGTCCCTTCTCTCCTGGTCGCCTGGTTTTTCCTTGCTGCCCAGTCTCTAACCTGTGGAGGGCCACAAGGCTCACATAATCGTGGCCCTTTCCTCAAGCCTGTGTACACTTGCTCCCTTGCCGACACCATGCAGTCCGCAGCTGGGGAAGTCCACGCCTCAGTCCTGGCTCTTCCCACTGTCCCCACCCCCACCAAGCTCACCTCCCCAGTACCTCGAGGAGTCCCCTGATCATCACCAGGAGCAACTCCTGCCTGCCCCATGTCCCCTGCCCTTTTCCTGCTTCATGCTTACATTGCCAAACCTCAGGCCCAGTTAAACCCAACACAGCATCCATCCAGTGCACCTGTATCTCTGACCATAAGATGGCTGTGAGTATGGCTGGGGGACTCACAAGGATGCTGACTTGAACTTGTGACACGGGCCTCAGGTGACCTTAATGCTGACTCAGCCCCCCCCCCCACTTCCAGGTAACTCCTTTGTCCTTCACCTCTACCATTTCCTCCAATCCGCTCTCATAACTGATTCTTCTCTATGTCACTGAGAAAGTCAAAGCATTAGGAAGAGGTCTTCATAACTATCCACCACCCTCAACTACCCACCACCAGTCACCGAATACACACACACACACACACACACACACACACACACACACAGTGATTTAGAAACTTAAAATGCATCTTTGTTAAATCACATCTTGATATCTCTGAAATTGGAATGTTTCTCACAACCAATAGTTTATCTCTCTGATTTTTGGGTGGGTGTCTTATATCTGATGGCAACTTAGATTGAATGACACAGAGTAGTATGTTACCAAGGATGAACTGTCCTTGAGCTATCTAAGACCAGTCCTTTTTCTAGTGCACTGGGCCCCCTCCATGCTCATCCATGCAATGACACATTAGGGATTTTTGCCACTCTTTCCTATAGCAGTTTCCCCCTCTCCGATGGACCATTCCCATCAACATGCATTTTCATTCCACCCACTTTATTTATTTATTTAATTTTATTTGGGGGGGGTACCGGGAATCGAACTCGGGTCCTTGTGCTTGTGCAGCAGGCAGTGAAACCACTGAGCTAAACCCCCGGCCCTCCACCCAATTTATAAACATGCTCTTGACCTAGCTCATGCTGTTGGCCCTATCCTTCCCATTCCAGCAAAACTCCTGAAAGAGTTATCTTTGCCCACCATCTCCAATTTCCTTTTCCCCTTTCTCTCTTGAACTCCTTCCAATCAGGCTGTCATCATCAGCATTCTATTCCAACTGCTCTTGTCAAGGTCACCAGTCACTAAATGCAATTGCCAGTGTCTCAGGCCTGCTTGTATTTGACCTTTCTGTGATATCTGAACATGGCCAGGCACCCCCTCCTCCCTGGAATACCTTAACTTAGCTTTGGAAACACTGGACTCCTTAACCCCTTTATACTATGTGTTAACATTGGCCCCTTTGATTGAATATTTTTGATTAGCACATACCCTTGTACATGATGATTACATTCATTGTGAGGAAGAGTAAGACATGCATTTAACATATCTTAATTCTCTTTCTTTCCCTTTCCCTCTCTTCTCTCCTCCTTCCACCTCGAGGTGCCCTTCCCATTTATAAAAGATCTAGCTCCATGTTTCTTATTGTCTATACTTTCTTTTGGACTCTAAGTTATTCATACTTTGGAGCCAGGCATGTTGGTGCATACCCGTGACCCTAGCATTCCGGAGGCTGTGAAAAGAGGACAGCAGCAAGCAGCCAAGGCCAGCCTGGGCTACCAAGTGAGTTCAAGGCCAGCCTGAATCACCTAACGAGACCCTGCCTAAAAAAGCAAAAGATATTTATACTTTGAGTTTCTTATGTAAGAGAAGTTATGTGATATTTAAGCTTGTGTATCTGATTTATTTTACTTAACATTATGGTCTCAAGGTGCATCCATTTTCCTACAAATGACTCAAATTCATCTTTTTTAAAGGCAGAGTAATACTCCATTGTGTATAACACCACATTTTCTTTATCCATTCATCCATCGATGGGCATAGAGGCTGCTTCCAAGATTTAGTTATTATGAGTTGTGCTGCTATAAGCATGGGTATTCATGTATCACTGTAATATAATGTCTTTAACTCTTTTGGGAAGATGACTAGAAGGAGAATAGCCAAATTGCAGTTTCTCTGTTGGTTGTTTCTTCTGCTGTACAGAGGCTTTTTAATTCTAAATAATCCCATTTGTTGATTTTTGATGTTATTTCTTGTGCAATCAGGGTTGTTTAGAAAGTCCTTACCTGTGCCTATGTCTGCAAGAGTTTTATCTACTTTATCTTCCAACTGCGTGTTTTTGTTTTCATATCTAGGCCTTTGATCCACTTTGATTTTATTTTGGTGCATGGTGACAGATATAGGGCAAAATTCAATCTTCAGTGTAGGTGTAACCAGTTTTCCCAGCATCATTTGTTAAAGAGCCTATCTTTCCTTTATGTGTGTTTTTGGCCCCTTTGTCAAAGATCACATGGCAGATGTGCTTGGGATTGTTTCTATATCCTCCATTCTGTTCCATTGATCCACGTGTCTGTTTTGGTGACCGTACCATGCTATTTTTATCATGTAGCTTTGTAATATAATTTGAAATTGGAATTGTAATGCCTCCTGCTTTGTTCTTATTGGCCAGGATTGCTTTGCTTTTCTAAGTCTCTTCTCGTTCCGTATGAATTTTAGGATTATTTTTTCTGGTTCTGTGAGGAATGCTTTTGCTATTTTGATTGAGATTGCAATATATCTATATATCAATCTTGGCAGGATGGTCATTTTGATAATATTGGTTCTACCTATCCAGGAATAGGAGATATCTTTCCATTTTCTGATGTCCTGTATTGAAGTTTTCATTATAGAGATCTTTCACTTCCTTTGTTAAATTAATTTCAGTAAATTAATTAATTTTAGTAAATTAATTTACTAAGTATTTAATTTTTCTTAAAGCTATATGAATAGTATTGTTTTCCTAATTTCTTTCTTAGTGAGTTCATTATTGGTGTACAAGAACTCTGATTTTTGTGTGTTGATTTTGTATCCTGCTACTCTGCTGAATTTATTAGTTCTCGGAGTCTTTTGGTGGAATTTTAGGGTCTTCCATGTAAAAGCTTCCATGTCATCTGCAAATAATGGTGGTTTGACTTCTTCCATTCTTATACAAATTCCTTTTATTTCTTTCTCTTCTTTTTTTTTTGGTACTGGGGATCGAACTCAGGTCCTTCCACTTGCGAGGCAGGCGCCGGAACCACTGAGCTACATTCCCAGCCCTTCTTTCTCTTGCCTGACTGCAGCAGCTAACCTTTTGAGTATTATAATTGAACAGGAGTGGTGAGAGTGGACAGCCTTGTCTTATTCCTGACTTTAGAGGAAAAGTTTTCAATTTTTCCCCATTTAATATGATGCTGGCAGTAAGTTTATCATAAATGGCTTTTATCAGATGGAGAGAAGATCCTTCTATATACTGATTTTCTGTAGAGGTTTTATCATGAATGGATGTGGGATTTTGTCAAAGGCATTTTCCTGCAACTATTGAGATGATCATGTGATTTTTGTCCTCACTTCTGTTTATGTGATATGTTACGTTTGTTGATTTGCATATGTTGAATCATCCTTGCATCTCTGGGATGAAGCCTACTTGGTCATTATATATGATCTTTTTGATGATTTCTTGCATTATTTCCCAGTATCTTGTTTAGGATTTTTGTGTTTATGTTCATTAAAGAGATTGGTCTGGGCTGGAGATTTAGCTCAGTGGTTCTGCCGCCTGCCTCTCAAGCGCAAGGACCCGAGTTCCATCCCTAGTACAAAAAAAAAAAAAGAGAGAGAGAGAGAGATTGGTCTGTAGTTTTCTTTTTTGTTTGGGTCCTTGTCTGGTTTTGGGATCATAGTAATGCTAGCTTCCAGGAATAATTTGGAAGTAGTCTTTCCCTTTCAGTTTTGTTAAAAAGTCTGAGTATTGGCATTAGATCTTGCTTGGAGTTATTGTAGAATTCAGTGGTGAATCTAACAGGTCCTGGGCTTTTCTTAGTTGGAAGGGTTTTTGTATTCTGCTTCAATTTCATTTTGGCTCCTTTCTTAAAAGCAGAACAGAACAAGTTTTGGGCTCATTATTTTTGTGGGCAGTAGTGTCCAGGCGAAACTTAATGACATCTGTTTCTGTTATGCTTCCTTTTATTATTTCAGAGAGCTTATGGGAAATGACATTGTTCATTCAAGTTATTCAGTGCAGATTTTTTTCAAGTGTCTACTGCGTGGCAGGTTCAGGGCACACAGCAGCAAACAAGCCAGATCCACATCCTTGTTCTCATTGTAGGAGAAGACATCAGATGATAACAAAATGAATCTGTAAGATACACGGAGCCGCAATCGTGATAAGTTCTAAGGGGGAAAAGAAAGCAGGGGAAGGGGTGGTGACCGTTGGGGTTGGGGGCTTCAATTTTAAGTCAGTGACCCATGAAGCTAGCTGAGAAGATGCTATTTGAGCAAAGACCTGAAGACGTGGAGGAAGGAGACCTGGGGCTCCACCAGGCAAGCAAAGCAGCAAATCCAAAAGGCTTGAGCTGGGCACGTGCCTGGCGTGAGGACTGCACGGAGGCCAGTGTGGCAGGGAAACACGGGAAGATGGGAGGTCTGGAAGGGACCTAAGGACCACCCGCCTGGAGCCTGGGAGGGCTTGAGGGGCTTGGCTTCTCCTCTGACCATGGCAGGACATCTTAGAGAGCTGTTCATCTTGTAGGTGGCTGTTGTTATTGTTTTGTGGTGCTGGGTATCAAGCTCATGGCCTTTTACTTGCTAGGCAAGTGCTCTGCCACTGAGCTACATTCCCAGCCCTTGATTTAAGTTTTGTGGTTTTTTTCAGGTTTCAAATGCATTTTTTATTTACTATTTTTGATGACCATAAAGAAGTGTTTCCACTATGGAGAAGAAAGTTAGCACAGTACATTTTCATGACTGGGGAATGGATTTTCAGAAGTCATCTTCAATGGGGTAAAAACTTAGAAAACCAAAACAAAAATGGCCTGAATGTTGAGATTCAGTTCTTTTATATCAAGTCCCTTGATATAAAAACAAAACAGAATTTAAAATAAAACAAAAAGAAGGGGGAGGGAAAAATTTTAAAAAGAAAAACTGAAAGCAAAAGGAGAGAAGTTAAGAGGACTCATTGCTTTTCTGACTTCTCTTCGGTCTCCTCTCCAGGGTCCTTGTTCTCCTCCTCCTCAGAGAGAGCGTCTAGCTTTTCAGCGACTTTTTCAGCATTATCATTTTTGCCCATTCCTTTTTTCTCTCTCTCTTCAATCTCTTTCCTGCATTCTTCAAACTTTGTTTTAAATTTTTGTGCTTTCTCGGCATTTAGGAAGCGGACGGCAAGCAGCTCCGGCTTGGGGTACTCATCAGCGAAGTCAGCTTGGGTATTGCAGACCCAGGCACGGCCACTGCCAGCGTTTGGCTTTAGCTCCATCCTGGGCGTGATATAGCGGTTGGCACATATCTGCAAGGTCTTAGCCCTCCTCCTGAGGAGGCCGATGGTCCCCTTATCCTTATGCTTCAGGAGCTTGACGTCACTGGCGGGTGCCTCATTCCTTCCATTCTGGACTCTCATGCTCTGAAGCAAATCGGAACAACTTTGCTCGCGTTTTTAAAAGTTCCTCCTCATCTTCCTCCAGCGTTTTAATTTCTTGCTCAGGAAGAGAAGCTATTGGTTCAAACTGGGGGTCGCGGTTGGACTCGTCTGCCTTCTCAGTAGAGGGAGGTATCGCGGTCCTCGTGAGTCTCCTCGGCGGCCGCCAGGAGGGCGCGGTGGTCGCTGACTCCGCGGCCCCTAGGCGGCTACTCGCAGCTCCTTTCCTCCGCGTCTAGCCCCTTGGTTTAAATTTTAACAGGATCTCTCTGGCAGTGTGCTGAGAGACGGGACTGCAGGGGCAAAGGGCCAAGAAGAACTTAGAAGGGACTTGGGGATGATTTGGGTAGGAAATAATGGTTATTTTGACTGGAATGGTAAAAGTGAAAATGACATCAAAGTTTAGATCTATCTTGAAGATAAAGCTGATGAGAATTGCTGGCAGGTTGTGGTGAATGAAAGAAAAAGAATTCATGGTGGCACTGAGGCTTTTGGCCTGAGCAATGGAAAGGCTAGGGTTGCCACTATTGAGACAGGAACAAGTATGGGTGGGCTTAGGGGTGAAATCTTGAATTCTGTTTTGGACATGTCAGATCCGAACCTCAGAGTGGATGCCCAAGTAGACCTGTCAAAGAGGCAAGCGGGTGTGTGGGTCTGGAGTAAAGACGTATCTGCACTTTAAATGTCAGAGGGCTGGGGATGTGGCTCAGAGGTAGAGCACTTACCTAGCACAGGAGAGGCCCTGGGTCCCACCCCCACCACTGAGGAGGGGGAAAAAGCAGCTGCTTTACAGAAAATTAGAGATAGTACATGCAAGGATAGGGCAAAAAGTGGTGGAGGGATGAATGGTACAGGGTTAAAGTGGGACAGGGATGAACGACCTTCAGGGACACGGGCAGGCAGACCAAAGTCCTGGGCTGATGGGATAAAAATGAGTGTGTGGCATCTCCTCTTCTCCTTCCTCTTCAGGGAAGAAATGCGAGCTGTGGCTCTGTGGCTGTGCCTTCACCCTGGCGGATGTCCTCCTGGGGGCCACCCTACACCGCCTCAAGTTCCTGGGACTCTCCAAGAAATACTGGGAAGATGGCAGCCGGCCCAACCTGCAGTCCTTCTTTGAGAGGGTGCAGAGACGCTTTGCCTTCCGCAAAGTCCTTGGGGACATCCATACCACCCTGCTGTCAGCTGTCATCCCCAACGCATTCCGGCTGGTCAAACGGAAACCCCCGTCATTCTTTGGGGCATCCTTCCTCATGGGCTCCCTGGGCGGGATGGGCTATTTTGCCTACTGGTACCTCAAGAAAAAATACATCTAGAGCCAGGCCCAGGGCCTGCTGTCGACTGTCGGTGTCTCTGTGCTGTGTGATTCCTAATGACCTCTCAGTAACTCACTGACCCACGAACAGTGGATGGCACTTCCCCCCTTGTTCTGAGTAATTCTATCATCAGTGTGAAAACATTCCATAGTTTAGAAGTAGACGTCGCCAATGCTATGACTTGAGGCCACGGCTCTACTAGAGGAGAGAAAGAGTGAGGCAGTGAGTCAAACAGAAACGAAACAGGAAGGCCATTTCTCTGCATTCAAGGTCTCAAGATGGAACTGTGAGGACTGGTTAGGATCTGAGGTGAGTCCCAGGATGTTCCAACCACCAGGGCCCAGGTTCTGGGAGGTGCTGGGGCTCAGAGGGCCTGACCCCTCGCCTCCTCTTCCCTCTTGCCAGGGAACTCTTCCACAGGACAAAGCCAACACCAAGACTCGACTCTTCTAACCGGTACCTCTGGCTGGGGCTGAAGAGCCAGAGGCCCCTGAAGATCAGAAGGGGCTTCGTTCTTCTCCTGGACATAAACTGAGACAGCACTGGCTCAAGCCAAGGCAGTGATACCCCAAAACCTGGCCATGGCTGGGACCAACAACATGAGCACACCCTCTCACTCCCCTCCTGATCTGGCTGGTGTGTTCGGCTTGGCTCTTCAACAGAAACCCCTGAAGGCTGCATCCACCATCCACTTCCTACCTTGAGTTGAGTTTTCCCACCCTGTGAGGTGGGACTTTCAGCAAAAGCCATGTTGACCTTCTCGGAGAAGGTCAGTCCCAGCTCAAGTGCAGGGGTGGGTCCCTCTCCACCTCCTTTTACACCCACCTTTCCCATTATTCCAGGGGCTCCCTCATGCTGCATGCACAGGGAGTTTCTGCATCCATGCTGACTCCCTTGGTCAGGTCTCACTTTCCTGTGCCTTTTGCATGCTGGGAAAGGGTCTGGGTATCACCGCTGCTCATGCATAGAAACCAATGAAAGCCCCCAATAAAGCATCCAGGAGGAGCAATTGCTTTTCGTTTCTAAAGCTGTGTTGTTTACCCAGCTCTCATTTCCAAAGTTGGGGCCAGAGGGCTGGGAACACAAGGTTTGAGAAATGGGACTTCACAAGGGCAAGCAAAAGTGGAATTCAGGTCCCCAGGTGCTGGGTCTGGCCAGCTTCTGGATAGCCTTTCCAAAGCTCTGACCTTGACACAAACCCACCTCACTTGGGCACAGTGTTTCCCAGTTTACAGAGTATGTTCACTACCATATGCTTACATTAACCTTCAGGGTGTACCCAGGGCACATGCCCTTTTCCTGAATTTCCAAGTAGGAAAAACGTTAAAATGCTCAAAGAATATTAAACCAGGAATATAAGGCATAGTTTTATAAATTTTGAAAAAACTATAAAAAACATATACATGTTTTCATCAAGGTAAAAAGTAATAAATAGCCAAGACCAAGATAATACCAGGGTAGAACTTGAAGACCACACTGTCTACCCATTGGGTTACCCAAACATCTATGCAGACTCTCCCTACTCATAACCAAAGAACACCTACATTGCACTTAGCCTACCTAGCAGGATCAACTGCCCTTGTAAAATGAGGACATGCTTATTCTCTCTCCAGAAATGGGACTCACAAAGCCCCGTCAGTGAGTTACCTCACTCTGGAGAAGGTGGGATTCTCTTCTCATTGCTCCTCAGTTTCAGATATCAGTCGTACCTCAACATACTATAGTATACAGATTAAATTTAAATTTAACCATCACCAGCATCCCTTCTATTCAGTGTGCACACACATGACAACAAAGAAGAAAACCTTTTTGGCTGCTATATTCCTCTTTCTGAAATTGATCTCAAGGTTATTGTTGACATTCCTAATCTCTCTTTTTTCCATTGGCTTTTCTATGTTGTCTTTGCCTCAGATAGCACTGCAGCTGGCTGGGGTAGTTTAAACTGGTAAAATGACTCCGATATAGGTGGTCCTTGAGTTGCTGTAATTTTCTAGTAGTTTTTTACTATTGGATGTGCAAACATTATGGGGCACTCCAGAGAATTCTGTTTCCACACATAGTCTTTCATGCTACCCACTGTATAGGATCAACCCTTGTGCTCTTGGTAATCTGCATCAATTCCCTCAGCCAGTAGATACCTACTTCTTTGCCTATAGTTTCAATGGTATGACCAGGTCAAAATGGCCAAGCAACGGTCTAAACTTCAAATTCAATTGAACCATTGATGTATTCCTTGATTGAGGCATTTCTCCTTCAGTAACTATAATTTCAAAATCCCAAGTTTCAGGTTTGGGCAGCAATAGTTTTATGAATGAGTCATTAAGTATAATGGAGTAGTTACATTCCCTTCCACCTTAGCACTGCTTGACCCACATTTTCTGGTCATGAGAGAAATAACTGGTTGGCTCAAAGCACAGTATACACTGCTCCCTCTAGGGCAGTATCCAATACTGTAGTTTCTTCCAGCTGGCACTGTAACAAACCCAGAAGTAGCCCATTCATTGTCCTGGTAAGTCCAGTTGCTTCTAGATAAGAGTATATGACAATTGCCAGGGATTTAGCTCAGTGGTTCCACTGCCTGCCTCGCAAGCACAAGGTTACGAGTTCGATCCCCAGCATGAAAAAAAAAAAAGTATATGACAAGACCAGAAAATTCCTTAGATACAAGCACACCACTGCATTTCTTTTGCTGGGATATCAACCCTTTGTTCAGAAGTAATATCATGTGGTATGGTAAGACTGCAACCAAGGTAATCATAAATGCATGCATGCAGTGGTCAAAGAAGGCAAATCCACTTAAAGAAGTAGTACACACTTCTCCCTCCATAGTGGAAGTGGTTCGGTGTGGCCAATCTGCCCCTGAAATGGCTACTGTTTACGGTGAATGGTGTCATATCAGGAACTCTAGGGAAGTTGGCTACTCAACTTAATTAGCTAAATTGGTCTTGATGACAGGAAGTCCATGTTGTCCCGTCCATTATAATTGTAGCTCAATTACCATGTCCAGACTGTATATGAACCTATTAGACAAGCCATAGGTGGATGGGGAAAAAGAATGACTGACGTCCACAGAAAATACCATCTTGTCTGTTGGTTTCTTGGCACATGGTCTCTGCAATGAGCGCTTTTTGTAGAGTATTGACATAGTGCACAATTATTCTCCCATCCAGTGCCCCTTGTTAGAGGTCCATTCATATAGCTTGCCCTACAGACTTCCTTATTACTAATCCTCCAGTCTTGTTCTTTCCATGTTCCTGATCATCCAGCCAAGCCTTCCATTCCATGCATATGTATAGGTTCATATTCTGGACTTCTGTATCCATCTTGGTAAAGCGAACAACCAGATATACTGCTGAGAACTCTGCTCACTGAAAGGATTTACCTTTGCAGAGTCTTCCAGAGCATTTCTATAGTGATGTGAGTACCTACTTCTACTTGGCGCCAGGCCTGAGCTTTTTCTTCCTGCATCAACTGATTACAGGGACTCCACCACCAGAAGACCTTAGGTGTTGTCTGAGGAAGAGGCAGCAATGTGGCAGAAGAGATGGCACTGTCTGCACATATCACTTTCACTTGATAAAATACTGCTGTATATGCATGCTTAGCATATGGCTTGATGAATCAGGTGACACCCAGGTCATGATGGAGAGCTCAGGTTGCCAATCACTTGGTGTCTCATGGCCAGGTGTTCAGTCTCTATCAGGGCCCAGTGGCAAGCCAGATGCTATTTCTCAAAAGGGCAACTATTGTTTACAAAAGATGACATAATGTTATTCTGTGTAATAGTGGGAGGCATTGAGATTTTCCTCTTAGGGCTTGCTGGAAGCTCCAGAGTGCATGCCTGTCTCATAGATAATGTCAGTACCACTGGATCTACTGGGTCATAAGGCTCAACTGGCAGAGTATCTTATATGGTCACCTAAATATGCTCTGAGACCAATTCAAACCTGGCAGCCCTATGGGTTATTCAGTAAATGGTTTGGAACAGCACATACAAACGTGTATATGTTTCCTCCCAAATCCAAAGAAGGCCACCAATTTTGTCTTTTTTCTTTTAGTGGTAGTTGAAGCAACTTGTCTTTCACTTGGAGGGAATGTTTTCCATCTCCAAAGGATATTTTAACCATTTCATTTCCAGAGAGAAGGCAGAGATGACTGTCTTGGCGACCCAAGAAGTTGAGCTTGGAAGAATGTTACACATTAGTCTCTTCTGTCTGCTGAAGCAAGAGCAATGGCAGAAGAGGAAGATCCCTGGCAGGAGGAGGATGAGGAGAAAAATCCATTTACAAACTCTCCTGAGCGCCTACCCTGGGCCAGTCTCTAAATAAGACCTAGTCCCCAACTCCAGGGGAGTTGTGCTGAAGGAGAGAGCAACATTGTTTGCAGGTCAGGAGAACTCTAGCAGCAGGACTGGAAGCAAATGAGCACAGTGTGGTAAGTGAAGGCTTTCCCTGGCTTCTTGGGAGAAGGGCTGGCTGATCAGCAGGAAGAGGGGGAGGTTTGCTGATCCTGCTGAGACTCAGATTTAATTACTCCTAGCAAAGCCAGAGAAATTCTGTTTCAGTTCAGAGGCAGAGAAGGTTTTCATCTGTAAGAAGAGCTCATTGCTCTACTTAGAACCTGAGGAAAGACTGCTGCACAACTGAGCTGCATCTCCACCAAATGCACAACACACTGCAGTTTTCCTAAAGGTATCTGCATGGAGACAGCAAGGAATCCAGGCCTGGAGAAGTGGAAAGAAACTAGATGGGGTACAGGAGGTAAAGAATATAGAATTGTTAGGGTGAATGCTGAGCTGTTTTAACAAAAAGAAACCCCAAGACCTGGAAGGGTAAAGGTTATCTTCCATTAACAAAGCGAGTGGGATACATTGGTGTGGAGCCTACTCCCTGCCCTCATTCTTTCCATGCTGTGGCTCCATTTTCCAATGCCCTATCTTCACCTACATGGTCAAAACTCAGTTGGAGAGGCTGGGGTGTAGCTCAGCAGCAGAGCACTTGCATAGTGTGTATGAGCCCCTGGGCTCTGCACCCAGCACTCCTCCAGGAAAACTAACAAACCCTCAGTCGTGGGAAGGCCAAGTTTTATGTGATATGATAGGGAAGGAACAGTGGGGGAGCAATGTGAGGCCTAGACTTGAACGAGCATCCTATCACTACTGCCCACTTAAGCAAGAACTTAATTACAAGGCTGGGGGCTGGGGATGTGGCTTAGTGGTAGAGGGCTTGCAAGGTCCAGGAACTTCAGACCTGTGCTACAGCTTGGGGACACGGTTTTCTACATTCATTGCACAATTTACCTAGGAGTCGATCTAAATTGAAAACATGGCTTCAACATATGGTTTTGTGGGTCCCCCCCTTGATAAAGTGAGTGACAATAACAGAGGCACATTAGGACTTACCGTGTACTTGACATTTATATCATGCCTTCCATACACTAGCCCCTGTTCTAAGCACTTTGCAAGTATTAATTCATTTGATCCTCATAACCTTGTGAAGTCAGTTCTATTTCCTGTTTTACAAATGAGAAAACAGAGGCACAGAGAGGTTAAGAAATTTACTCAAGGACACAAAGCCAGTGTGTATGGCACAGCCAAGATTTGAACCCAGGCTGTTTTCATCTTTTCAGTCCTTGGCTTCTCCAAGTGCTTTATGAGCTGTGACATTGTCGGGGTAGGTTGGGGGACTCTGCTTTTGATGCTCAGGACACAGTTTGGAGCTGCTTGCTTTGTTGTCTGTACCCACTGAAGGTAGATCCATGTCTCTGAATTAATGTTGTGCCCCCTGTGCCTAGCACAGAGCCTGGCACACTGCGTGTTCCTCAACTACTATGCTGGTGACTGTGCACTGAGGTGAGGCAGTAGCAATCCCGCCTTACACCCCAGAAACAGGCTCAGAGGCTGACCCGGTTGAGGACACACAGCCTGTGCCCACCTCTTTCTGCCTCCCAACGTCATGCTAGATATAATATTGCTCATTCTTTGAAGGGACTGTCTCAGATTACTACATGGAGTTACTATAATTTATGTGACTGACTGGCATTTGGGTTCTTGACAATTTTTCACGTTTGCAGACAACTGTAATCAAATCTTTCTAGAAGTGTTTCCCCATGCAAACTCCTACACTGAGACTGTTGGGTCTGCGCATTTGACGTCTGAATACTACCAGGTCACCATGTAAGCAGGTGGTACCCACCTGCAGTCCCTTCCCCTAGGGGAGAAAGCGCCTATTCATTGCTCTCGGTGTTCAACTTTAAAAGCCCTCTATGAGAGGTCACTGGGGAAATTTCTAATGATGTCTAAACTATGGGGTTCTCTTAACAGAAGCTACCTCTTTTGTTTTCTTTCTTTCTTTTTTTTTTTTAGGTGGGAGATGGGACTCAGTCTTGCCCAGGCTGATTGGAAACTCCTGGGTTCAAGTGATCCCCTTACCTCAGCCTCCCAAGTGCTGGGATTACAGGTGTGTGCCAATGTGCCCAGGTAGAACTTATCTTCTTGATACCTATTACAATGTTTTGATTTCAGAGACTTTTAAAAAGACCCCTGCAGCTCACCCCTCTAGGAATTAGGTTCATGTCCCATGTCCAATAAGCACACAGAAACCCATACAGTCGGTCCAAAATACATTAGTGTCCATGCAGAGAAAAAGGAGGTGGCAGTGATAAACTGCACCTGAAGTCAGCTCGCCTATCTCTCACTGAGAAGCCAGCTGCCACCTCAGCCCTGAGTGGGAGTTTCTTTTCATGTTGTTCTCCAAAATAAAAGCCATAATCAACTTGGGAAGAACTTTTTGTCAAGCAGAACAGAGAATAAGAGTGCAGAGGATTAGAAGGCTGGTGAATAAAAAGGAAGGCTGGTGAGACTCTAGTCTATCTACACTTTATCAGATGAGACTGAGACTCGGAGATGTTCAGCGACTACTTCAAGGTCACAGAACTGCAGAAAAAGCAGAGGCAGAACCTAATCCAATCCAGGTACAGAATCCTACCTTCTAGCTGAGAGCTCCTTGTATTGTGGCAGGGCACATTCATGGTCTCCACTGACAGCTCTTTAAGTCTGAGATTCTTCAATCTTGATGACCTTTAAAAATGACAGGAAAAGCTGGGCACAGTGGTACAAGCCTATAATACTAGCTACTAGGGAGGCTGAGGCAGGAGGATCACAAATTTGAGGCCAACCTGAGCAATTCAGCAAGATATAACTAAAAATGAAATTTTAAATAAATACTGGAGATATGGCTCAGTGGTGGAGTGCTTGTTTAATGTATGTGAGGGCTTAGGTTCAATACACTATACCATCACCTCCAAAGGAAAGTTAGGTTTCCCTTGGAAAGGGCTATATGAATAAAAATATGAAAGCTGTCTATGATGTGCCTTTGCATGTGCTATCCCCAGTGCCTTGGCTTCCTTTTCCTACAGAATTGCTTGGTCTCTTCTTTATCCTTCAATACCCAAAAGAATTGTCACTTCCTGTGAAAATCATACCTGTTTCTCTAAGGCACTGCTTGTTCCCTACTCTATGTCCCCAGGCCCTGACTGGTACTATATTTGGGTTCTGAGAATACTTAATGGTGGGACTGGTTCCTCTCCATGAGAGTAAAATTCTCAAATCAGAGATGTGTTAAATTCATCTTTGCAAACCTAGATGTGATGGTTGATCCTGATTATCAGCTTGATTGGATTGAGAAATGTCCAGGAAATTAGTAAAGCACACTTCCAGGTGGGTCTGCAGGTACCCAGAAACAAATGCATCGTGAGGGCTCCAACCTCATCCGTGGATCAATACACTGATGAGGTCATAATTTGATGGCATCATTGGGAGGTAATGGAAACTTAGGAGGCAGAGCCTCACTGAAGGGAGTGGGTCATGGGGACATGGCCTTGCGGACTATATCAGGTCCCTGGCCCCTCCCTCTCTGGTTCTTTCCCCCCTCCCTGCTTCCTGGCTGCCAGGAGGTGGGCTAATATTCTGCCTCACCTCAGGCCCAGAAACAATGGAGCCAGCCAACCATGGACTGAAACCTCTGAAACAGTGAGCCAAAATAAATCTTTTCACCTTTGACTTTTCTTCTCAGGTATTTGACCACAATGACAAAAGCTTACTAACACCCGTACACAGCTTAAGCTATGAAAGGATGGGCTTTGGAGCATAAACTCCACAAGGGTGGGATCTGATCATCTTACCCTAGTTCCTAGCTCATAACGTGAACCCAGGAAGGGGTTGTTGCTGCTGAAGGGGTGTGAACAGGGAAGCTGTGCAGCGTGAATCAATTCAAATTCTGGAGCCAGGGAGATTTCAACAGACACTGCCTAGAGGTGCCAAGCTGGTGAGCCTGGCAAGTGAGAGAGCAATAAAAGGCACAAGAAGCTGTCATGGTTAGTGGCCTCCAGGGCCACAGACCACCTGCAAAGGGGACCTCACCCCAGTGAACTTTGTCACTGCTCTTCAGCCTTCCTTTTGTGAGGTTCACCTCTCTTCTAACATGGCTGACTCAGCCCTCTGGATCATAAGACAGAGGGAGGAAGGAAGGCAGGCTAAGAAATAGATATACAGATCTACAGAGTCCACCAAAAAATGTATACACACTTCAGGAAAAGAAAAATATTATGACGTTTTTTTCAACGAATGGTGTTACCTTCATATGGGGGACCCTAGAGAATGTTATCACAGAAAACCCACCACACTGCTGGCCCTTAGAGAAGAAACGGAAAATGCATGTGGAGCAATCTCAATGACCAAGGTTACCCAAGCAGCAGTCCACCATAGTAATGAATGTCTGGAAGCTAATGGCTACCATTTTGAGCACCTCTTGTAATTGTAGAGGACAAAGGTAACTTGTATTAATCTCATGATGTCTCAATAAATTTAGCATTAAAATATTTATACAAGTTTTTCTTTTCTTTCCTTTTTGGTGTGTGGTACCGGGGATCAAACTCAGGACCTTACGCTTACCAGGCAGGCACAGCACCACTGAGCTACATCCCTGGCCTATACAAGTTTTTCTTTTCCTGAAGTGTGTATATATTTTTTGGTGGACTCTGTAGATATCAAGACTTAGGCGAGAGAGAGAGAGAGAGAGAGAGGAATACCGGCCATGATATATCCTATATGTAACAAATAATTCAAGAAAGAAACACCTACTCCCATGGTCTTTGGTTTGCTGGGCCCTGGACCTCCTTAGGGTGTTGGAAAGGAACACACACAATGCTGGAATGTAGGGTTTGATTGTCTCCATTGTGTTTTAATTTGCTTGTTTATACATGGGATCTGTGTGTATATAACAGTGGCAGGAGCCATTCTCTAAATACAATCTGGTACCCAGACGATGACAGATGAATGTGGAAATGAGGCGTCAGTGAAAGAACCTTCACATAGAGGAAAATAAGCACGGCAGAACCCTATAATCACTTATGCTCCGAAACCTCTAGTTGAGCACCTGGGGACAACAGATACTTTTCAGAAGATGAGACTATTCCAACAGACCCAGACTCTGAGTGGCCCCCAAAAGATGTTAGTTTCTCTGCCTTCTCTAGAGGAACCAGAACATTCCCAAAGTCATCGAGAAGCAGTGGCATGGAGATTATCACCTGTTAAGTACATATGCTCAGCACTTTCTATGCATCATCTCCCTTGATCCTAATGGTGCCATCTCCACTTTAGAGATGAGGAAGACAAAGTGTGGGCCACAATCGTATGGCTATTGCAAATGGGGCCAAGATCTGAACCTACATCCCATGTTTGCCTGAGCCCAAACTCTCACTTATGCATGATTTTTCTGAAGAAAAGGCAAGGTGCTAACGGGGATGGGTGTAGTTCAGAAGTAGAGGGCATGCTCAGCATATACACGGGCCTGGGCTCCATCCCAGCACTCCAAAAAAGAAAAAAAAATGGTGCTAAGAATGAGCAATTGGTGGAAGCCTAACCCATACAAGGCTGGATAACTGACATTTCCTATATATAATGTTAAGCCTAGATCAGACCTCATACGAAAAATGTTTGGAGACTGAGTTGTGACAAGTAAACTTCTGATCACCCTGTGCCCTCTGGTGCTGATCACCCATTCTCTTCTGGTGCTGAACATGGAACTTAGGGGAGACTTCAACCCCTTCAACAAGCCCTGGGCACCTACCCCAGCCCCACTCCCAAGCCTCCTGGACTGATGGAAACTTGAGTGTGGAATGCCCCTCTCTAGTCCACTTGTCACATCTTCCATAGCACTGTGGTGACACCTCACTGCCTGTGTTTCTCCCCGTTTTGGAACAACATCTCACATCTCCTGTTTTGATAAAGTTGGCCCACAGCTCAACAGCATATAAAATACATATTTTAAATATATTTCTTTTTCTTTTTTTTTTTTTTTTTTGGTACCGGGGATGGAATTCGGGTCCTTGTGCTTGAGGAGCAGGCAGCAAAACCACTGAGCTAAATCCCCGGCCCCTTTTAAATATATTTCTATATAAAAAAATTTACCCTGAAGATGTGCCAAGCTCCTAACAACCTTGGGTTGAGTTAAGCCAGTCGAGTGTAGAGCTTATCAGTTAATGGTATTATCCAGCGTGACTGGGGAAGGGGCACCAAAGCAGCTTCAAGGGCAGTTATTTATAAGGCAAGGGGCTCAGTCTGAAAGGCCTAAGGAGAAGAGAGGGGACATCTTACAAAATGTGGAGCTGTGTCTTGTGGGATGGAGGTGACAGGATTTCTAGCCCTCCCCAGCATTCTTACCAGGAAGGCTGGAAACTGAGAAGTACTGCAGAGAAGAAAGAAAAGATGAGCTGATTCCAAGGCCAGTGAACAGGCCCAGGTTTTGCACTGGTTTGTTGGTGGCGCAAGTAAGAGGGCATGGGGCCAAAGTCATGGCACCATCTAATAAGGATGTCTTCGCAACAAGGCTGGCTTCCGGCCACTGGAGGGAGACTTGACTTCACTTCTGAGATATTATAATCATGTCCAAAGGTGAAAATGACTTGGCCCACACCATAGGCACTACTGCACTTGTCCTGTGACCCTGAAACGCTCTTCTGTCTACACAACTGATATGTGGTCAGGAAAGTTTCAGTCCAAAATAGACATTTTGCAAAATTACTCTGACTCAGTTTTAAACTCACCAAATTATTAGCCTGATTTCTCATTTCATTCTTATTAGAATAACCCCATGAGGTGAAATTTAATACTATAAGCCAAGAGTCTGGTTTATAAAAAGTAAATTAGTGTTCTAGGCCGGGCATGGTGGCTTACACTTTAATCCCAGCCCTCTGGAGGCTGAGGCAGGAGGATTGCCCTGAGTTCGAGGCCAGCCTGGGTTCCATAGTAAGTTTGAGGCCAGTCTGAACTACAGAGTGAGACCCTGTCTCAAAAAAAAAAAAAAAGAAAAAAGGAAATCAGTGTTCTAAAAACAAAACCCTCAAAACAATCTACATGTGCCAAAGTGGAACACTGGAGCTCAGTCATTTTCAGGAGTTTTGTCAACAAAGAACAAACGCCATAGTTGTTATTAAAAACTATAAAGCAGTCACTAAAAATAGAGGAGGGAAAAAAGGGTAAACCTTATTGCTCCAAAATCCAACATACAACAATAGACAACATGGACAAAAATTACCATTGTTCGGTTCGTTAAAATCACCCAGTGCTGGGGCCGGGGATTTAGCTCAGTGGTTTCGCCGCCTGTTGCGCAAGCGCAAGGACCTGAGTTTGATCCCCGGCACCAAAAAAAAAAAAAAAAAATCACCCAGTGCTCAGTTATAGAAGCACTGCAGCTTAATGGCTCATTTTAGTGGCTGATCACAGCCAACTTTGATATTCAACATTCTCCTGAAGAAACAAATACCATAACCAGAGAGTGTCTTTCAGGCACTGGGGTGTTTTATACAGAACCCTGCCAGAAATAAATGCTTATGGCAAAACTGACCAGAGGGGAATACTGTTTAAAAAACAAAAAACAGGGCCGGGGATTTAGCTCAGTGGTTCTGCCGCCTGCCTCGCAAGTGCAAGGACCCGAGTTCGATCCCCCGTACCAACATCAAAAAACCAAAAAAACTCCCAGAAAACAAAAACCAGCATCAATAGCCACTGAAATCAAAAGACAACTAGAATCAGGACGAGGGCAACTGAGGAGTCCTGAGGTTCTGGCCTCTCCTTGAGCCACGTCACAGAGCGCTTCATAATTCTGTCTCTTCACTGAGCTTTCAGCTTTACCCTCTAGAGACAAAGGGTGTTCCAGATTAAGATCAAGTCTTACCAGGGACAAAAACAGTCTGGTGGGAATGATGGTTTTGGTGAAACAGGCAATATGCCTAGAAGAATCTAAGGACTGAACTCACACCCGAGACTCCACCACCATTCCCCAAAACTGCCCAGTAAGCTTCCTCTCTCAAGTGGAACCATTAATTCTGCCAATCACTAAATAAATTAAGTGGAAAATACATTAGCCATCGTCCTGCCATCCCACCTTTTGTTTCTCTCATTCCTTGTGACTGTCTTGCCTCAAATTCAGGGAAGAGCTCTGGGGAGGAAGTCCTGGAGAAAAGGATTTCTGATACCAAAATCTGTATGTCCCATACCAGCCCAGCAAACCAAACAAGGTGCCAGACACCTTCTGGGACACATCATGGAAATAAACGGCTGTGCACAGAAACATCCACATCCAAATGAAGGTCAAGAGGCCCAGGGCGACGACCAAGGTGGTAATGGCGGTATGGAGGCAGTGGCTCCGATCTGTCTTCAGCTCATGAAGCACGGCCATCTCCTCCACAATCATGAGGGCGCAGAAGGTCAGCAGGAAGGAGTGGCCTGAGACGTCAAAGCCATGCCAGAAGCCTCCTTCCCGGTGGCAGTGCTGCTTGCTCCGGTGCTCCTCTCTGACCCCCTCCAGGGCTGGTGAATGGTAGCAATTGCCTGTGTAGTGCTCGATGTTGGAGAAGAGGGCTGTGCAGATGTACCAGATGGCTGTGCCCACAAGCAAGGTGCTCAGCCGCCGTAGGACCAGGCTGGCCTTGCCTGTCAGGTGGTAGTTGGTGAGGGCAATGAAAGGCAGGAGGAGACAGAATGTCCAGGCCCAGGCCACTTTGACAAAATACCTGACAGAAGAGGAAAGTAGAGTGAAGAGGGGACATGGTGGTGAGAAAACAATGTTATGACTTGGGTCTCTGGGCTTCCAAGAGAGAGAAAATGAGAAAATGTGGCCAAAACTATAGATCCTAAGAGCTATTATGTTAAGTCCTACTATGTGCTTCACTTACTAAGTGAAGTTATTTAGTCTTTAAAGGTATGAGGTAGGTGCTATTACGAGCCCCCTTGTACAGATAAGGAAACTGAGGCACAGAGAAGCACACTGCCAATATGGAGGTCTTAAGTAAGGAGCTGGGTTCAAACCCAGTCTTGTTTTTAATACTGTGTTATTTGCTCAGGGGGCCAATAATAACTGAGCATCGACCAGATGCCAGGAACTTTTACAAACATTTACTTGCCACAGGACACTCATAATTGCCTAGAAAGAAACATGCAGTATTGTCTGTTTCATTTTAGCCCAGAATCTTGAGGCTCAGAAAAATGCAGTTCCTTGCCCAGGGCCATGCTCACACACAGCAAACACAAATTAAAACATGGGCAGAAAAAGTCTTTGAACACGGAGCTTTATTTCAAGTTTGAAGACCCAGGATTTGAACCTGACTCTGACTTCACTTTGCATACATCTCTCTAGGCATCAGTTTCCTCTACAGGGAAATCAAGTTGTGGGGACCAAATAGATTCCAAGATCCCTTCCAGATCCAATGACTCACCACTAGTTTCCTCCCATTAATTAACACAGTACCTTGGACCAAAACGCCAGAATCCATGGCTACCACCAAACAACAGGGACTCATTTGCCACTCTGCTTGGCTCCTAGCTTGCCCAGGCTAGATCAAGCAGTGGTTCTCTTGTCTGTCTCCCCCGTGCTCATGAAAGGTGGCTGACCTGGGGGCTAGCTGCAGGAAACACACACAAAAGAGACTTGAGGCTACTGCCACTCTCATAATCTATTCTTAGCCCAACAGGGGAGGGTGGGTGAGGACAGAAGGTCGGGCAAGGACAGAATGCCTCTTTCCTAGGTTCCAACAGTTTCTCAGCCACCACCCAAGAGCCTGTCACTAAAGTCTTCACTGGCACCGATTAGGAGGTGCTCGCCAGAGCCAAGGCTTGTTGGGCATTGGATGGAGCTGCCTGGGAGAGAAACTAGGGTTTAAGTAGATAACCAAAGTTGGACTGACTCTCGGGGGATTCTGGAGACACTATTTCTGAAGAACTAGGTTCATATCAACAGAGAAGTTTCATCTTTAATTTTCCTTTATTACTGCAACAGTGTTTTTGTGTTATAAATTTACAATCCAGGAATTAAAAGAAGTGGGTGGGTGTAGTAACGACGTGTCCCAAAGAGCCCTGCTGGGATTGCTTTTCTGGACCATTGCCATCCACTTTGGGTGGCTGAGAAAGTCCAAGGAGATCCAGGAGAAAGGTCAGAGAGTGGCGGGTTCCACTCCTCTACCAGTATCTTGGAGTGGGGATTCTGGCACAGGCCCACGAAGGATTCTCAAAAGGGCTGGTGGTGGCGGTGGGGTCTTTAAAAGGTGGTGACTGGATTCTGTGAGCGAGGATCTGAGACAGGCAGGCAAGAGGGAGGTGACCTATCCCAAACAGGGAAGGGACAGCTCCTCGTTCCAAGGAGAGGTGGGTGAGGCTGGTTCACCCTCCCATCCCACTCCACACTCCTACATACACAGACACTACGCACCCCTGCCGTCCTGCCTGCCCCGTCAAACTCAGGCTGCCCTCTCCGAATCTACAAACACGAAATGCCAATGATACTAGCTACTCCCGGGTCTCCGAGTCGCGACAGCCACGCAGATGCCGCTGTCACAGTTGGAAGGCTCGCCCGTCACGGGAGCTAACCCCAGCTATTCGGCCGAGGCCACCCCGAGGTTGTGGAATAATGGGAGGACCCAGGGCGCACTCACACGTTCAGGACGTTGCGCTTGTTGCTGAGGTAGCTCTCGGGCAGCGGAGAGAGCTCTTTGAGGAGTGAGCCCGCCAGCATGGAGGTCACCAGCGCCCACGGCAAGTAACGTCGCACGGCCGCCCGCACTAGGGTCCCCCGGAGGAACCACTCGCAGCGCTCCAGATGCTCCATGCCGGACCTCGTGGGCCACCGTCCTCCTCCGGGTCCCCTCTCGGCCACCGTCCTGCCCTTCTAGGCTGGCCCCACCACCTCCCTTCCAGCGCATGCGCGCCATTCGCGGGCCCCACCCCTTGCAGAGCGCTCAGGTTACGGAACCTGCCCACGCCCTCTTGTGGCCATTGCGGGGCTTTGCAGCGTGCTTGAATGTGACTGAGCGCCCCAACTCTGCCGCTTCAGTGTTGCACCGCCAGACGTCAGGCTTCGGCTGCTGTGGTTCCCCTTGGTCTCTAAGTCTTGCCCAGATGTGGGAAAAGGCGTTTGTGTTTGCTGGAAGTTGAGGAAGAATTAATGTAACCCTGAAGTAATTGGAACAGTAGTTACAGCATCATTTAGCATCTCTGGGAGACTTGGAGAAAGTGCCTCCGTGTGCGCCTTAGTTTTCTCATCTGTAGAAGGGGAGACAAGAGATCAGCTTTTCCCAAGAGCTAGTTTATGAACTCAGGGATTCCTTAGGGTCGTCTAGGTATAAAGGGACATGAGATGGAATTTCATTGGAAAGTAAATCTGTAAACTAATTAGTAAATTTTAAAAAATTAAATGTATTTTCTTTTTTGAAATTAAATTAAATTTATTTATTTGGTTCCGGGAATCAAACTCAGGACTTTGCGCTTGCCAGGCAGGTGTGGCGCCATTGAGCTACATTCCTGGCCCTAAATGTATTTTCATTTAAAACAGTTGTGCTTATTAATGAAAATGCTGGATCCTGGGGGTTAATGGAACTGACACAAGGGTGTTGGTGACTCCATTCACCACAGAGATAAACCTTCACCCCCTGGTAACTTGGGACATCTAAATCAGGGTTTCCCAATGATGAGTCAGTCATTCCTTTGCCTTTGCATTCCTTTCCTGTGGCGGCTGTAAAAAATTACCATAAACTTGTTGGTTTAGGACAGCAGAAACTCTTTCACAGTTCTGGAAGCCTGAGGTCCAGAAACCAGGTGTCTGTAGGGTGGGCTCCTCCTGGAGGCTCTGAGGGAGAATCTCTTCTCTGCCGCCCCGACCTCTGGTGACTACTGGCAACTCTAATCCAGCCTCCATTTCACACGGCCTTCTCTTGCTGTCTCTTCTCTTCTGTCTCCTATAAGGACACTGGTCATTGGATGGAGAACCCATCCTAAATCCAGGATAATTTCATTATGAGAGCCTTTATTTAATTACATTTGTAAAGACTATTTTCAAATAAGGTCATATTCCCAGGCACTAGGGTTTAGAACTGGGACATAGCTTTCTGAAGGTCATTATTCAATTCATTACAGCCATTTTAACTACTTTTGCTGTCAATATATTATCAATTCTTTTATTTACTTATTATTTTTCTTTAAAACATATTCCTTTAAGAGTTAAATACTTACTAAAATAAGGTTAAACACCTACTAAATATGCTCCTGAGCTATCCGTGAAATCATGGGTCCTGTGTGCCAATTCTTCCATACAAAGAAAACATTTCTATTGAAATATTCATCACTGCTATCTGCCTAAAGTGATCTCATGTCCCTATACCTAAGATAGCTACTGCACTTGGGAAACAATGTGTGATTTATGCCTACCATGGACTGATATTTAAAGTAGCTCATACAAAACAAAACAAAACAAAAATATTGAGATAAGAGTGTTATAGACAGCTAAGTTAGGTAGAAATATTATAGGCATGGGGCTGGGGATTTAGCTCAGTGGTTCCACCACCTGTATTGAAACTGCAAGGTCCTGAGTTTGATCCCTGGTACCACAAAAAAAAAAATTATAGGCAGTCAGACAGGGATAGGCCTGCAAGGGAGTCGGTGAAGAGGATAAAAACACATTGCAACTGTGGCTGGAGGTGTGTCTATTGGAGGCCAGGGCTCAAGATAAAGACGGAATGTCCAGGGCTGCATGCATCCCCAAGAGATAAGCAATAAATTGAAGATTATATTATAATTGGTATTACTTGGTCCAATAAAGTCTAAATAGACATCAGTCACACCAGCTCACCAAGACATCCTAATCCATTCCTTCCTTAAAAAAAGACTTTTGTTCTTTCCATGTACACTTGCTATGTGACCTGATTCTCCATTGGATCTATATTATCTAAGTGGCTACACTTATTTTCTTGTTGGTTGATCATAGTTTTGACCCACATTGTGCCTGCCTTGTAATTTGGTATCCACCTCGTGATTTTTTTTTTTTTGACCAGGGATCGAATTTGGGACCTTGCGCTTTTGAGGCAGGTGGTGGAACCACTGAGCTAAATCCCCAGCCCTCCACCTCATGATTTTGCTCTATAAAACTTCCTTTGAGAAGTGGGCTCATTGGCAATCGACTTTTTTTTTTCTTTTTCTTTTTTGTACCGGGGATTGAACTCAGGTCTTTGCACTTGTGCAGCAGGTGGCAAAACCACTGAGCTACATCCCAGGCTCGGCAATCCACTTTTAAGTCCCCTGTCTCTCTCAATAAAAATTTCCTACTCTTAACCTCCATTGTTCCTTAGAATTCATTCTTCAATTTTGGGGAACACGAACTCGGCATATCCGATATCTAGCAGGTTAGGAGTTACATTTATTTCCCCTATATCATTTGAGAAAATTGGAAGGAGGTAAGAGTTTGTGTTTGTTTCATGGATTCTGGATTGTGACTCATTTAGGTAATCAAAAATTGTTATCCTTGTTGGTCAATTGCTTATGCCTTGAATTTTTATCCCTTGTCTTTTTTTACACATTATTTTTTATTAAAATCATGATAAATTTAAATTAAGCACATGGGATGATTATGATATTTCTTTGATGGGACATTTTACTTTTGCAGGCAAGACTTTGTATTCCTGTTTTGTATATGCTGCATTTGGACTTACTAGTTGCTGAATTTATTGGTGCTCCTTGCTTGACCTGTTTGACTTGTTTTGACTGTTGTGGTTTGTTATCTTATTTTAGACGTGAGCTCTAAGGAAAAGTAATGTCAGAGAGTCCCCTAGGGACTTTTTCTTCAGGTTTTTTTTTTTTGTTTTTTTTTTGGTACTGGGGATCGAACTTGGGTCCTTGCATTTTCAAGGCAGGCAGAGGAACCACTAAGCTGAATTCCCGGCTCCCCCTAGGGACTTTGATACTAACCAAAATATGAATTTACAAAATGCTGTAAAATGGGGTCTTTTTATGAAATCTAGTTTATGTTTAGGAAATATACATGCCTATTAATAAATTACTGGACTCTAACTGCCAGTTAAAAGGCAATAGGCTAGAAGCCATTCTTAAGACTTGGAGGACAGGTTTCACTGGGACAGTCTGGCCTGATCCCCCCTCTACACTCTAGAAGGGAATGTCAAACCCATTCTGCCTCAGTTTCCTTTCAAGTCTCAGTTTTCACTGGTAAGGAGGCAATCTTAGCTCTTGAGATTCCCCTCTTGCCTTTCCAGGCTGAGGGTGATGACTCCTGGGCAAATTGTCTCAATTACTTACTGTAAATGTGAGAAGAAAAGACTTCCTTTTTCTGATCTCATTTCTGATCTTTTCCTGTCACTTTGTACTTTCCTTTTTTTGGAGATATGTGTCTGCTAAAGATTAGAGAGGGTAGAACCTTGAACTGTCTCAACCTTTCCCTCCTAACCAACAACTAAGACCTTTTAAGTTGGGCCCATAGGAAATGAGAATCTGCTAATGCTGAAGACAGGGAAGTCATCTTAGAGGAGGAACACATACCCCATCTCTGAGTCAAATGAGAAATAGGAATGTTGCCTGTCCTGGAGAATACACATGAAAGTGATCTCCCTGGGCTGGGGATTTAGCTCACTGGTTCCACAGCCTACCTCACAAGCACAAGGTCCTGAGTTCTATCCCTGGTACCAAAAGAAAAAAAGAAAATGATCTCCCTGCTGAAATGTTCTAGGCAACAGTCTCCTGGGCATGGGAAACTGAACCTGAGACCTTGTGGAAAGAATCCATTTCTGGGTGAGACCAGAAGGAGCTATTTCCTAAGCACATTTAAGGGACCAAAACACATTCAGTTTAAGGGAGAATCCCCAACCTCCTGGTTCTCTCTCTCCCCTCCTAGGCCTGGTTCTCAATTTATGTGTGTATGGGAGGTAAGTACTTTTGCTAATGTCTAAATTGTGGTTGCTGAACCATGGGTACAGGTTTTAACCTGTGAGTTTCATAAGTATGTTGCAGATATAGAGAAATAAAAATTTTAGAGTGAAATTTGAGTAAAACTCAGCCTTGTCTTGCTGCCTAGTTGATTAGGTAGACAGCACAAATGTCTTGGGGACTTCTTTGCCCTAGGGACCAAGGCAGGATTTTTTTTTTTCCTGAGTCATTACTTGCCTCTATCTATCTCTGGAGGTGATTACTTTTGCAAGCTGGGAAGTGCTCCAACCACTTCCAATTTGCCCTTTTATTTTTTCCTTTCATGTTCAAAGAATTGGAAAGCAGTTGATCAGGTTTCTTTCTTTCTTTCTTTGGTACTGGGGATCAAACTCAGGACCTCGCACTTACCAGGCAGGTGTTCTGCTGCTGATCTACATCCCCATCCCCAGGTTTTTTGATTATTGGTTCAATTTAGCTAGCAATGCTTCCTTCTTTAAATGTGACTGTTTCCCCTGGAATCAATTATAACTTGTGCTTTTGGAAACACATGCTGGAGTTAGTCCCTACACAAGATCCCTACTGGCCTGCCATCCAGACAGGAGACTGAAATAGGAAACATCTTCAGACATGTATTCTTGAAGGTCTAAGAAGGATCAGAACTAAGTCCTTCAATTATTTTATTTATTTATTTATTTATTTATTTATTTATTTATGGTACCGGGGATTGAATTCGGGACCTTGTGCTTGCGAGGCAGGCAACGGCACCACTGAGCTAAATCCCCTTTCCCCTCCAATTATTTTAAATTTTCAGCTGTTCATCAGGAGAAAGATGAAAACCCTTCTGCCTTCTTAAATCATTTACAAGAGGCATTGATAAAACGTACATCCCTGGCTCCTGATTTGGTAGAAGGACAGATTATTCTTTTTTTTGGAGGACAAATTATTCTTCAAGAGAAGTTTATCACACAGTCAGCTTCAGATACTAGGAAAAAGCTGCAAGAGATAGCTTTTGGTCCAGATAGCTCACTTGATACTTTAGTAAGAAGTGTCTCCTCAGTATTTTATAATTGAGACCAGGAGGAGGCCAAGGGGAGTAACAAAGAGACCAAGAAAAAGTGGCTGCTTTGGTTATGGCCTTAAAAGAAATAGACTCTAAGTCTAATTCTTGGGGCTCTAAGAAGAGTTCAACAACTAAACTCACCTGATACAGCTGCAGAAAGCCAGGCCACCTTAGGAGATATAAAAACTGTGATTAAAAACCATCACAAGAGGCCCCCTGAGCCATGCTCTGATTGCAAAGGTGACCACTTGAAGTCAGACTTCCCCCAGAGATGGAGGTTCCAGGGATCAGACCCATCTCACCAGCTGGTTCAGCAGGAGTGAAGAGCCCCAGGACACTCTCTGCCTTCTCCCTCTGGCTGGACTGTCATCTCCACGGAAAAGCTCCAGGAAATAATGATTATAGAGGGAAAAGAAACCAGCCTATTGCTGACACATGTCTCTTAGTCCTTCTTTTCAACCCTGGCCTTCCTTCCAGCCATCATACTTCAGTGAAAGGTGTCACTGGAAAGGAAGTAACTCACTATTTCTCACAACCCTTAGGCAGTAACTGGGCTGGCTTTCTCCTCTCCCATTCCTTTTTTATTGTGCCTGAAAGTTCAGTTCCCCTCCTAGGGAGAGATATCTTGAAATACAGGCATCCAGATTAGGTACCCTGCCTCCCTCTAGTGGAGACAGAAATAAATCCTGTATTATGGACAACTAAAGGTAGACTAGGAAGAGCAATAACAGCTGCCCCAGTTCAAATACATCTCAAAGATCTTACTAATTTCCCTCACCAGAGACAATACCCTCTAAGACCTGAAATAAGAAGAGGACTATTGCCTATAATTGACAACTTAAGGACACGAGGTTTACTTCCAACCTCTAGCAGCCCTTGAAACATTCCAATCTTGGGAGTTCAAAAAACCCAATGAAGAGTGGAGGAGGTTGGTACAGGACCTTAGATTGGTAAATGAGGCAGTAGTACCAGTCCACCCAGGGGTACCTAACCCATATCCTCTCCTTTCTCAGATCTTGGAAGATCCCAGTTGATTTCCAGTGTTAGATTTAAAAGATGCCTTCTTTTGTATTCCTTTACAGAAAGATTCCCAGTTTCTTTTTGCCTTTAAAAATCCTCAAGACAAGGCCTCTCACCTGACTTGGACTGTACTTCCTCAAGAGTTCAGAGACATGGGCTGGGGATTTGGTTCAGTGGTTCCACTGCCTGCCTTGCAAGCGCAAGGATCCGAGTTCGATCCCCGGTGCCAAAACAAAAAATAAACAAACAAACAAACAAAAAAACCAAAAAAAAGTTCAGAGACAGTCCTCATCTTTTTGACCAAGTGCTTTCTTTGGCATGTTTTGAATCATCCCAAATCACAGTCCTGCAATATGTAGATGATATGCTATTATGTACCCCCTCAGAAGAGCTCTCTAGCCAAGGTACCCATGCTCTGCTGAATTTTCTATAAGTCAGAGGTTATAAGGCCTCTAGGTCTGAGGTACAGCTTTGTAGCCTTGAGGTAAAATACGTGGGCCTTATCATATCTATGGGAACCGGAAGGCTGAGGAAAGAGAAAATTAAACAATTACTTTCCTTCCTGCAGCCAAAGATCCTAAAACAGCTAAGGGAATTCCTAGGAATTACAAGCTTTTGTTGCCTTTGGATAGCAGGGTATGGTGAGATCCCATAAACCACTATCAGTTTGTAGAGGAAGCCCAAATGGCAGATACCGATATTTTAACCTGGGAACCTGATTCCCAAACTGCATTCCAGAAGCTTAAACAAGTACTTCTAGATGCCTCAGCACTGAGCCTACTGGCAGGACATGGTTCAGTCTATCTGTTGATGAGAGATGGGGCATGGCAGGATCGATCAAAGGCCTACTCAATAGCCTGCAGGGTATCTGAGACATGAGTTAGACATTGTAGCAAAGGGATAGCCTGTGTGCCTTAGAGCTGTGGCTGCCACAGCTCTCCTGGTACCAGCGGCATCCAAGCTGACTTTAAGCAAAGAATCTCACTGTATATATACCTCACTATGTGGCAGGACTTCTTTGTTCCAAAGGAAGCCTATGGCTATCTGACAACCAACTTCTTAAATACCAGGCTCTACTTCTAGAAGGACAAGCCAGTCAAATAAAGACATGTTCCTCCTTAAACCCTGCCACCTTTCTGTCAGAAAAGGAGGAAATTGAGGCTGAAAGATGACTGTGAACAGGTAATTCTCCACATATACACAGCCAGAGAAGACTTGTTAGACACAGCCTTACTGAACCTGATTTGACCCTCTTTTGTGATGGGAGTTCCTTCATGGAAAATGGGACAAGAAAGGTAGGATGCAGTAGTGACTCTACATTAGATGCTTGAAAGTTCCTCACTTGCCCCTGGGACTAGTGCCCAGCTATCAGAAGGGCTTTACAGCTCAATGAAGGACAGAAAGTCAATATTTATACTGATTCAAAGTATGCTTTCCTAGTGTTTGGTGCATCCCCAAACAGCCATGTGGAAAGAAAGAAATTATCTGACAGCCAATGGATATCTCATAAAGTACCACTATGAGACAGATAAATTTTTATCATCTGTCTGTCTATATGCTTTCCAAAGTGGGAGTAATGCATTGTAGAGGACACCAAAAAGGAGTTGATGAAGTATCTCAAGGTAATCAACTCACTGACACAGCTGCAAAAGAAGCTGCTTGAGGGCGCCCCCCCCCTTCAGGACTCCCTTATCTGAGAAGGATCCCTTGATCATACTCGACCCAAATATTCTTAGAGATCGAATGGTCTCTCTCCCATGGATGTCAGTTCCTTCCATCAGGATGATTACAGTCAAATGATGGTAAATTGTTCTTTTCTAATGCTAGACAATGGAAAATTATTAAGTCTTTACATCAAACCTTTCACTTAAGGAGAGACAAGACCTACTAGATAGCCTCAAAGTTATTCACAGGAAAGGGACTTTCTCAGACAATGCAACAGATAGTTAAGATACGTGAGCTCTACCAAAAGAACAATTCTGTTACCTGGACCACAGCCCCTCCAGGTATACAGAGACATGGTAAATACTCTGGAGAAGATTGGCAGTTCAATTTTACTCATATGCTAAAGAGTAAGCAGCTCTAATACCTATTGAACTGGGTTGAGGCCTTTCCTTGTCAAAGAGAAAAAGCACAAGAGGTGTGAATGATTGTAATCTCAGAAATTATCCCCAGATTTGGACTTCCTATGAGCTTATAGAGTGATAATGGGCCTTCTTTTAAAGCAACAGTCACATAGGTTGTGTCTCAGCACTGGGGATTCTCTATCACTTTCATTGTGCATGGAACCCACAATCACTGGGAAAGGTAGAAAAAATGAATGAGACTCTAAAGAGATACCTTTGTAAAATGACTCAGGAAACCCACCTACAGTGACTTCACGTACTACCATTACCTCTTATAAAAGTAAGAAATACATCTCAAATTATATGCCCCAGTCCATTTGAAATGCTTTATGGATGCCCTTTTCTCACTAATGATTTTCTGTCTGGTAGAGAAACAGATGCCTTTCTAAAAGATGTCACCTCACTGGCTAAATTCCAACACTCTTCAGCAGCTACCAAAAGCTTCCCTGAAAAGAAGGGAAATCCCATATTCTATCCTGGAGATTTAGTACTGGTAAAGTCTCTTCCCTCATCATCTCCTTCCCTAGGACCAACTTGGGAAGGACCATACACTGTGATCCTGTCAACTCCATCAGCTGTCAAGGTAGCAGGCCTGGACTCCTGGATACATCACACCTGACTCAAGCTCTGGGAAGCAGAGACTGTCGCTGATTGTAAGTAGCCATCTAAATACTCCTGTGAGCTCATAGAAGACTTAAAATTCTTGTTAAAAAGAAAGCAAAGTTTTCAGATAAGTAATCTAAGATGTTACTCTTAGCCCATTTACTAATTACTTTACCACTTAAAGGAGAGTGCAATTCCTTTCTAATATGGGCACAGGAATATACAGAGTCATTACAACAAACATTTTGCTGGATATGGGGCTTGTTTCCTTTGCCAGGACTTGAACTCAGGTCCTTGTCAGGACATCAGGACTTCCTTAGTGGGTATCCCCACTTCAAGGGAATGATTAGAATGAGCTACAAGACTATACTGATGAGACACAAAGATCTTCAGTGGTTCATAGTTTAGCCCACTGTTACAAAGTAACTGAGTGACCTATAAACTACACCCTTAATGATCTATGACATAATTGAAATTTTTCTAAGAATGTCACTGAGGCCTCTCTACAGACTCTAGTAGAACCCCTATTAAGTAAGAGTAAGGATCCTATCATGAGATCCAACAATCATAGATATAAAGATGGCTACTTTCAAATATGGAATGATTATATGTGGTTAGCTGTAACTATGGGACAACTTAGTAGAAAGACCTCCTTATGATGGGAACAAGGAAATCACTCCTATTCTTTTTTTTTGTTCCAGGGATTGAACTCAGGTCCTTGCACTTGTGAGGCAGGCAGCGGCACCACTGAGCTATATCCCTGGCCCTCAGTCCTACTCTTATTGACCTAATTCTGCTAAATACTTGGGATGGACACCCCCTTGGGATGGTGTATACATACCACAACTTTACAGATAAAACACTGATTTGCATGCTGCCTACCTCACAAGCCCAAGGACCTGAATTTGATCCCTGGTACAAAAAAAAAAAAAGACTGGTTTGCAACAAACTGATTTAATCACCCTAGAATTATATGGGCAGCCCCCAATGGCACTCATGAGTCCTGTGGAACCAATTTGTGGCTCTGGCTACCCCTTGGATGGATAGGGAGATGGATGCTGGGACTTATGTGGTTACAGGCAGGAGTGCCAAAAATATCAATCAATCTGCAAACATACCCCATCTATGATATCAATGGTCTAGAAGTGTGTTTCACTGGTATGATCATTTGACTTCTATCTTTGTCCCCTCCCTGGGATTATAGGATGTCATGCAACATATCAAGGCCTTGGATAACTATACTCAATGGGCCCTAAATGACACCTCAACTGGTCTCTCTCCTAAATGAAGAAGTAAAATTAATGAGGCAAGGTGTCCTCCAAAATCAGATGGCATTAGACATTGTAACAGCAGCACATGGGGGTACTTGTGCAATTGTAAAAGCCAAATGTTGAGTGTACATAATCTTTCTGCTAATATCTTGATGGCTGTTCAAGACATTAAACAACAGGTTAATGCCATGATGGATTCTGAAATTACCTAGACCTTCTCATTACCCTCTTTGTGAGAGGTTATTACTGACTCTTCCTGGTTGAAACATTTATTGGTTGTACTCATAATAGTCTTGTTGATCTTATTATTTGGCCCATGCATACTTAACTGTTTCTTTGGGTTTGTCTCCTCCAGAGTTAAAGTTATATGCCTACCCAAGATGAAAATGCCTGGCATCTATCAAGGGCCTATAGGAGAGAAGGCCTGCCCTCGGGAGAGTATCCCTGATGGCCCTATCACAACTAGGTCCTAGGTCCCACACGCCCACCCCCACCCCTGTCAGCCAGAAGTAGCCAGAATGGTTTTCACCCTTTTCCCCCTCAGGGAAGTTAGGGGTACTTCTTCAAAGGGGGAATATTATAGACAGCTAAGCTAGGTAGAAATATTATAGGCAGTCAACAGGGCTAGGCCCTTGAGGAAGTCAGTGCACATGATAAAAACACATTACAACTGTGGCTGGAGGCACATCTGTTAAAGGTCAGGCCTCAAGATAAAAGTGGAATGACCAGGCCTATATGACGTAAGTACTAAATTGAAGATTATACTATCATTGGTATCACCTGGCCCAATAAAGTCTAGAAAGACATCTGTGACCCCAGATGACCAAGACATCCTAACCCATCACTTCCTTAAAGAGTCTTTGTTCTTTCCATGTACACTTGCTATGTGACCTGCTTCTCCCTTGGATCAATATTACCTAAGTGGCTATACTTGTAATCTCATTGGTTGATCATAGTTTTCCCACATTGTACCTATCTTGTGATTTTTGTATCCACCTCGTGATTTTGCTCTATAAAACTTCCTTTGAGAAGTGGACTCTTTGGCAACCGACTTTCAGGTCACCGGCCTCTCAGGAGCTATCTCTCTCAAAATTTTCTTACTCTTAACCGCCATTGTTCCTTAGAATTCATTCTTTGATTTTTAGGAACACAAAACCAGCGTATCTGACATCTAGCAGGTTGGGAGTTACATTTATTTCCCATATATCAGAATTGTCACCACCAGTTTGAGTCCAGCCTAGGGTACATAGTGAGTTCAAGGCCAGCCTTAACTACATAATGAGACCCTGTCTCAAAACAAACATGCAAGCAAACAAACAAACAATAGATAGTTTGGCTATCTATTAGAAAAAAGGATTGAGAAATGAAAGATGTGATGGTTATCTGGCAGGAACAGGGCTGAAGAATGTGATGGGAGTTACAGGGTGAAGCTGTGGTTATTGGACCTTATTAACCCATGATTGTACATCTTTAGCAGGTATGAAAGCATAATGGGATGGGAAAAGTTTAAAGTACCCTCTGGTCAGCCTAAGATGGTGACTATTGGATTCCTTTCTTCCAGACCCTATGGTTAGATAAAGAAAATGGAGGGTGCATTTCCCTCAACTGCTTCCTGTATTAGGTGGTGTGTTTGGAGGTTTTGTCTGGTGGGGAGGGTTGTCAGGATTGAAGAAGAAGGATCATCTTGATGTGGTCTTTAGCAACTGCCTGTGAAATGTGAAGAAAAAAATCTTTTTTTGCAACAGGGTCTCACTTTGTAGTGCAGGCTGGTCTTGAACTCACTATATAGCCCAGGCTGGCCTTGAACTCATGGCAGTGCTTCTGCCTCAGCCTTTTGATTTTTTTTTGGTACTGGGGATCAAACTCGGGTCCTTGCACTTGAGCAGCAGGCGGCGAAACCACTGAGCTAAATGCCTGGCCCTGCCTCAGCCTTTTGAGTACTGTGATTACTTACAGGCATGTGCCACTGCACCCAGCATGGTGAGAAATCATTGAAACAGATTGATTAAGAGCAATAATAATAAACAAGCAAGTAAAAGGAGAAGAGGCATTAAAAAAGGAAGAATCCAAGATAGGATGGTGGATTTCCATGAGTCCCATGAACTCTGAGCCATTTGTTGTACTGCCTGAACCTCTGTATCTATCTCTTGCAGAACTGCAGTTATATTGTTATGATCCAGGCCAGAAATACAACACGTGTGTGAAGTGTGGCACATGTCCCCCACCCCCACCCCCGCAACTGTACGGAGATCTAAAGCTGTGTGATTTTGTAAAACTACCTTTTTCATTTGGTATGCTTCATCCATTAATAATGTTAGAGCCTGGTGAGTGGCATTTAATGCATGGACTAGGTGTTGAGCAAAGACCTCTACATCTAATTCTACCTTAATAGCAGCTAACCCTGGAAGGATCATAGCTAGGAGGTAAAACTACCAGGTCCTGCCTTTTTCTTGAATGGTGCCCTGAGATTTCTTGAGATATCCTGAGGACTTCTGAGATTTCCTTGAGGCTTTCTGAGAGCTGTTTGGGTAGAAGAGAGACCACATGTAAGGAGACACCAAGTCCAGTGACACTTGTCCTAGCCCTGGCCAGGATTCTGGGGTGTGGCCAGGAGAGGAATTAATTGTGCTGCTCTCTTGGCCAGTATAGATGTGAGCACCTTGATAGGAATAGGGGCATTGGGGGGAATCAGAGATATGATGGCGGAGAGAAAAAGCCAGAGTGCAGTTTCCTATCTAATTAAAGGGGAAGCAAAGATATGTGTTGGTCCCACAGACTCAAAAGTGATCAGTCATGTTAGAAAGGCAGGGAAAGAGATTAAATTGAGAGATGAGATTTGAAGTTCCGTGTCCAAGTCTCCTGGTGTTGGCCCTCATGTGCCAGACTAATAGTGAGCATCCAAATGCCATGGCCATGGGAGGGGATGTAGGGGTCTGGGGGAATTGTTTGAATAGGGCGTTTCTAGGATGAGATCGAAGGTGTTAAGGAGGAAATGGACAGTGGAGTTGGAGGTGGGTATCTAAACACATGAGGAGGGGAATCAGAACGGAAAGGGGAGGACGGGAGTGTTATGAGAAGAATTGATGGGAATCAATATTCCTGCTCTAAGAAGTGATCAATAACAGGTTTGATTCCCCCCCTACCTTCTGGGATAAGGGGGTATTGGGGAGCTAAAATAAAACATATAGGATCCTTTATATGGGTGCAGTGAGATACTATTGTGGGGGTGCTAGTGACCCAGACCTGAGGGTCTAATCAAGGCCATTTTATTGAGATGGGGCAAGCATCAACCAGGCTAAATTTCTTTTGGTCTTTTGGGCAGAGAAGTAGGAATTTTGTAGGGTCAAGGAGAGTGGACATATACAGCATGGCCTCTAACTTGTATATGAGATCCCTGCCCAGAACGGGAATAGAACAGTGAGGAGTAATAAGGAATGAGTGTAGGAGGGCCACTCTCCCTATTTGCAGAGTACAGAGGGTGTGTATAGGGGATATTCTGGGAGACCCTTCATATCAATCATGGAAATAGGGGAGCAAGTGGCCCCTGGAATTCAAGGAGAAGAGAGAGGCTTGCCCCAGTGTCAATAAGGAAAGAAATGGCCTTGCTGGATACTGTCCTGAGCACCCTGGGTTCCAGGTGCTCACTTTGTGTGTGGGCAATGTATCCTGGGCACCTTTAATCCAAAAGCCAGAAGATGAGACAGATTGTCAGAAGCTGACTGAGGTTTCCTGTGTGATGTTGTAACCAAGCTGGAAGGGCTTTCCCTCTTCCAGTGAACCCGCTGACTACAGGTAAGGCATAGCTTAGTTGGAGGATGAGGGTTTTTCCTAGTGCCTACCATTGCCACATCTGTAACAAGTGCCAGGAGGGGTGGTAGAGGCCCCCTTTGTAGATTTGTGAATAGCAGAGGCAAGCATTTGGCATTTTAATTTTGTTTTTACTTTTGGGCCCATTGCTCATTCCTCCAGCTATCAAAAATGTGAAAGGCAGCATTTATGAGTTTATTTCTAGGGATCTGAAGTCCCTCTTCTAACTTTTGAAGTTTTTTTCTGATGTAAGGAGGAGACTGGGAAATGAACTGGAGGTAGAGATAGATCTGTCCTTTTGTGGAGTTAGGACTTATATTAGTATATTTTAGGTGGGACATTTTAAAAAGACGGATTTTTGTCAGGTCCCTGAGTAATTGCACACCTAGTGGAAATTCTCAGACAAGGATCCCAGGTGCTGCACTACCTAAGCCAATTTGTTCATGGAAAAAAGAGAAGTGGATGTATATTAATCTCTCCACCTTGTCACGTGTCAGAGTGGGAAGATGGTGGGGGTAGAACAGGAGCAAGTAACTGTCAGGGAGGGCAAAGGGGAAGGAGCAGAGAGTTGAGCTGCTTCTGCAGCTCCCTGGGCTGCGTCTGCAGGAGGAGAGTGCTGGCTCACAAGGGGTGGGAGAAGGAAGCTGCTATGGCAGAGGCTCATCTGCCAGGTCAGGGTCAGAGTCTGAGAAGCTAGACGTAGATTTCTCCTCTGGGGGGGTATGGGATGGGTGGCACAGGTTTGACAGAGAGAGAAGGATGTGAGCAGTGAGTGAAAAAGGCTTAGAATTGGGGACTTCTCCTTCTTCTTTTTTTTAAAGTAACTACATTTATTTATTTATTTATTTATTTATTTATTTATTTATTTATTTATT
>NW_004624790.1:10014790-10135290 GCF_000247695.1 Heterocephalus glaber | reverse complement strand
TTTATTTATTGGTACCAGGGATCGAACTCAGGCCCTTGCGCCTGCACAGCAGGTGGCAAAACCACTGAGCTAAATCCCTGGGCCCAGAATAGGGGACTTCTTGCCATTTTATGCTTTTCTGCAGGTAGTTATCAAGATCACAGAGAATGTATAAATCAAATGTATCAACTTTAGAACACTGGCTTTAGGTCAAGCCACAAAGAAATAAAATATGAGATCTACTGGGCATAGTGGCACATCCCTGTTATCCCAGCACTTGGGAGGGTGAGGCAGTAGGATTGCTTCGAGTTTGAGGCTAGCCTGGGTTACATAGTGAGTTCAAAACCAGTTTGAATTACAGAGCAAGAACCTGACTCAAAAAACAAAACAAAAATATATGAGATGTTTGGGGCAAATGCCTCCCTTCAGGCCAAAAAGATTCTCCAGTGAAGTTCCCATGGGACCCACAGGACTCTGGAGAAGAAAGAAAGGAGCCTAAAGGGGAATTGGCTGGAATCTGAGAAATTTGAGAGCCCATGGTGACTGATAACAGAATGGGCAGGGGTCCATAGTTTGCTTCAGGGGGTCCCCTGGACAAGACTAGGGACCCAGTCTCTAGCGGATGTGGCCCAGCCACATCAGAGAAAGTGGTTTCCTGAGAGTGGGCAGGCATCCCCACTTTGGTCTCTAGAGAGTCCAAGTGGAGACCCCCAGGGATCTCCAGACAGATGACCTGCACTCCTTCAGGCCAGACCCTGAGGGGAGGCAGGGGCTGATGACACCAGTCTTGGGCTTTATTAGGTGTCCAGTGTGCCTGAAGAGTGAGCAGGAAACAGCAAATGACTTCCTCTGCTGGCTGAAGCTCGTGAGGAAAAGGGGAAAAGAGAGAAAGGACGGGGAGAGGGGGCTCCAAGGAGAGGTGTCTCTTGGCTACTCACAGGTCAGTATAAACCCCTGACTAGGTATGATCAGGGATTGTGAGTCCCTGCCTGCAGGACTGCCTTATGCCATAGGAGGTCACTTCAGTGGCAGGGCCATGCAAACAACAGGTGGGTGATAGTCAGAGTAGTCCCCTCAACCTCTCCCCTTACAGGCCATCAAATCTTAGAGAAATGGAAGAACAAAGAAATGAGCTCATGCTGGGTGTGGTGGCACACCTGTAATCCCAGCACTTGGGAGGTTGAGGCAGAAGGATTGCCTCAAGTTTGTTGCTAGCCTGGGTACATAGTGAGACCCTGTTTCAAAAAATCAAAAATAAGTTAATGTTAATGATGATGATGATGATGATGATGATGATGATGATGATGATGATGATGATATAAGCTCACCAGTCAGGACAGATTTATTTAGAAAAGACCCAAGAGGGACCACCCTATCACTTAGACCAGACTGGTGGCTCTCACACAGGCTATGAGGTCTTTTATAGGACTGTGAGAAGAAAAGTTCAGCAAAAAGGAGTTGTAGCTATCTGCCAGACAGAAGGCTTGAGAAATACAGGGTATGGTGGTTGTTGGCCAGGAGCAGGGCTGAAAAATATGATGGGAGTTATAGGGTTAAATTGTGGTTATTGGACCTTATTAACCCATGATTATATAATGCTAAAAGATGTGAAAACATAAGGGAATTTTTTGGTGTGGGGTTGGTTTTTTTTTTTAATTAAATTCTTTTATTGATACATTGTAGGTATACAACACAATTACATTTCTCATTGGGAATTGTACCTTTACATAATGCATCTTGGTTCTTATTTTTTCCCCATTCTTAGCCCTCCCTTCATGCCCTCCACCCTTCCCTATTTACAAAGACTTTATTTCCATTTTTTCCATTTCTCAGCATTTTTCCTTTCCCTTCTTTCCTTTCCCCTGCCCCTCCCACTACCCCTACCTCTTTGGACCTTTTCTTCCTATTTTACATTGTCGATTATTCATTCTAATCATTGGTACATTTTAGGTATACAATATAATGACATTCATCATTGGAAATTTGCACCTTTACATAGTCTCTCTTGGTTTTTATTTTTCCCCCTTGCCCAGCCCTCCCTTCAACCCCTCCATTCCTCCCTATTTACAAAGATTTTGTTCCTATTTTTTCATTTTCTCATATTAATCCCATTCCCTTCTATCCTTTCCTCTAGCCCTCCCATTTCCTTCCCCTTTGCCTCTTTTCTTCCTATTTCACATTACCTATTATACATTTAGTCCTTATTTACACTTTCAGTTTCTCACACCAGAGAAACTATTCAGAATTTATTCATGCGTGTCCTATTTATTTCACTTAAGAGTATCACCTCAATGTGCATCTACTTAGCTATAAATGTCTCTAATTTCTCATTTTTTATGCCTGAGTAGTACTCCATTTTATAAAAAAAAACACGTTTTCTTGATCCAGTCTCCAGTTGGTGGGCATTTGGGCTGTTTCCAAGTTTTAGCTATTACAAACTGTGCTGCTATGAACATGGGCACACATATATCACTGTGGTATGATTCTTTTAATTCTTTGGGGAAGATTGGGGTTGGTTTTTGTTTTTGTTTTATTTTGTTTTTTTGAGAGAGGGTCTTGCTTAGTAGTTCAGGCTGGCTTTGAACACACTATGTAGCCCAGGTTGGCCTTGAACTCACAACAATCCTCCTGCCTCAGCCTCCCAAGTGCTGGGATTACAAGTGTGAGCCACCACATCCAGCTGGCATAAGGGGATGGAAGAGGCTTAATGTGGACTCTGGTCAGCCTAGGATAGTGGCAGTTGGATTGTTTCATTAAGAGAATAAATTTCAGATGTTCTCATCACAAAAAAATGATTAGTTTGTAGAGGTAGCATTGCTAGGATCAAGGGCACTAGGATTAAGGGTATGAGAGCTACCCACCCAAGTGGTCTTGATAAAAGAGGCAGAAAGATGCTGCTAAAGCCCCTTGCTTGTTATACTACCTTCTGCCCACCATGAACTATTTCTCCTCTGCAGTGCCTCTCTGCTGTGCCACTCTACCATAGAGCCTGTTGACTATGAACTGAAACCTCTACAAACTGTGAAACCTCTACAAACCTTTCCCCCTTTAACTTTGGGTGTTGGGTATTTTTTCTCAGCAACCAGAGAAAAGTAACTAAGATAGTATTTGGTACTGAGAGTGGGATTGTTGCTATGATATTACTTGGCCATGTGGCTCAAGAGACTTTGGAACTGATTTATGGGAAAGAGAAGAGTTAGGAAAGGTTCAGAGATGCTGGCTGAAAAAGTAGAGGTTCTAGTCAGAGCTCAGAAGACAAGAATGCTGATAGAAGTGCTGCTGGCAAAGACCAGGCTCAGGAGGTTTGTGCTGGGAAGAAGGACTGCATTGGCTGTTGGACTCCAGACAATGTGTTATGGCTTGGCAGAAAGTTTTGCTCATGTCCAGAGGCTTTGCCTGAGACTGGGATGAAGGGTAGCAGACTAACTAATCTGGCAGAAGAAATTTCAGGGCAGTCTATCAGGAGCCCTTTAAACCCCTAAATACCTGTAAGAAGAATGACAGGGAATAAAAGGAAGAGACAGAAACAACATTCAAAGTGCAAGTGAGATGAGGAGGAATCTGTCTCTAGTAGACAGGCCTCCATGAACTCTGTGGTGGGCCCACTTTTATTAATCAGCAAGGAGTGCAAGGGAGGGGGGCTACTATTCTAGGAACAGCAACTGCAGTAAGTTTAGAATAGCCAGATAGGGCCCAAGTTTAGCATCTCAAAGGGGAACAAGTTAAGGTTCTTTCCCACACTAGGATGTCTAGATTTTATATTGCCCTCAGGAGAATGCTATTTTGCCTCAGGAGAGCTATATTTATGGCTTTCCCACATAGCCAGGAAGTCATAGTTCTCTGTTGCTGAGGCAAGTTAACACCAGGCCTCGGGACTGCAGAATCTGTGATCTAGTTCCCACCAATCTATGCATACCATGGCTGGTCTCCAACAGTTCCCCCTTTTTGTTTTTATAAATGTAAGCGTTAAAACAGCATGATTTGAGGTTGAATGGCATTTAGGCATTGTTGGGTTTTGTTTCCCCTGTAGCAGACTAGGATAAGAAGCACAACATGCACACCAATTAGTATAATCAACCTAGTATAAAATCTAAAATGAGCCTTGAGATAAATGGGCCTTGAGATAATTCTACAGATTAAGTTGATCAAAGGTATCAGCAAATTTATCCCAAACTTGAATTTGCTCATCAAAATTTTATAGATAATGCCTCTTTTTGTAATGCTGCTAGATCAATAATTATATTATTATGTATAGCACCCTGTATGTGCTTTTTTATATGCTGTCAAGGATGAGTAGATTGTTTATACATGAGAGGAGTTATTCAATACTGAGTGATATTAAAATGACACTGGAGGCTCTGTTGTAACTGTAGATTTTCTATTTGGGTTTTTTTTTTTTTTTTTGGTACTGGGGATCAAACTCAGGACCTTGCGCTTGTAAGGCAGGCAGCAGAACCACTGAGCTAAATCCCTGGCCCTAGACTTTCTATTTGATCTCTCTCATCTATATAATGGTGGTCTCTAGGACACCAATTTGTGATTGTAATTTTGTATCAATAGAGTGCTGTATATTCTAGGCACTGTCTGTAGTTCTGGTCCAATTATCTACAAAATGAGCAGTCTGTATAGAATGAGCAAGAGCTACACCAAGTACAACACTAGAAATTAGCAATGCCAAAGAGACAATTTAAGCAATAACCAATCTTAACATGTTTTTTTGTCCTATGTACAAGATGATTAATCAGAGATGGCAGCAAATGAGCAGCAGGGGTGCTGTTCAGGAACCCAAACTCTAGGCTTTTGCCCTAGGACCATCAAGGTTTTGTTTACTGGTGCTCCTTTTGATACACAATGACTTAGCGTGCATTCCCTGTATGTAGAAGAGGTGAGATTTTACTCAATTGTTCTGTATAAGAAAACATAAGGGTTATATGTGCAAACAGAGAACTGAGTCATTCTGGTTCTTCTGATGTGAATGCTAGAAGTATCTGTAGTGACTATAATTATACATCCTTTCAATTGCTGGCCAATATAATAAGCAAGAGCCAATTTCTAGAATGTCTTTTGTAAGAACCCAGGCCCTCCCTTAACAATGGCCTATAGAAATGGAGGGCTAAATCCAGTTCCATGGAAGGCTAATTGTCCTTTAGTTAGGGTGTACATAGCCAAGGTGTTTTTCCCATAATTATTGGTGTACCAGTGCCAGCAGGTCTCATGCCAAGCAGAGTGGTTATTATCCCTCTGCTCTAATCTCCCACGAGGGCCCCCATCTATAAACTCAAATTGGTTTAGGTATATTTTTCATCCCCTCTCTCCTGTACAGGAGGTCAACAGTGGGGGAATGTGGTCATAAGTGTTATTTTAAGATGTATACCTTGTACAAGAAGAGACATTGGGTGTAGAGGAGTTAATCCGTTCTCCTGAGATGTTAACTGATCCCTTTCCCAGAAATATAAGTTGCTTATCATAACAGGCCATCCAAAACTGTGACTATGGAGGCAAAAAATAATTAGATTTTAAGGACCAATGCTCAATGCATAAAGGTGGATATAGAAAATGTGATGTATAATTTAGAGTAATGTTGGAATCCATGAACCTGGGGGCTACATGAAGCCCCGGAACCCCATCTAATTGATTATGATAAATTTTTAAGGGAATATCAGCCCATGTAAGAGTTATAACAAAGGAGGGTTAGGCACATATGTCCAGTATTCGTTTCTGGACACAGGGCTTATACATACAGAGCAAATGATGATGGCCATCATAGCAATGAACATATTTTCTGGGGAACATGAGATGCCTTGCTTCATCACCCGCCTTTTGGGCTTCTGGGTTGTTTTCTTCACTTGTCCCCATATCATGGGCTTTGCTTTCTGCATGGTTGTCAATGGCTAAGGAGTTTCCTCTAGGGTCATCTGTGAGAAGGCTTGCACTGGTGGGCCACCTGGGAATTTTTTTCTCTCTATGGTTGAACGTTCTGTGATGGTACCCATAACAGTGTTCCATTATCTGTCAATACACAAGCATACCCTTGTCCCCAGGTTGTTAACTGCACTGGGCCATCACACTTTTTTGTTTGGATATGTTATTATAAGACTCATGCCCTAGGTACATCTGTAGATTTATCTTTTAGCCAGTAGAGTTCAGATGGAGTGTATTTAACTTCCACAAGTGAATTCAAAAAAATGTAAAGTGAAAGTAGCAAGATCCAGTTGAGCTGTGGTAGTAGCTGTACACACTTTTATTTTTGTAATTGTGTTTTTAAGGAGAAATGGGCATGCTCCATTACTGCTTGGCCTTGAGGATTGTAGGGAATGCCTGTAACATGTTTAATATGCCAGAGCTGAAAAAAGGAGAATACAGCTTTACTAACATATAAGGGTTGGTTTTTTAAAAAACATTTTAAGCTGACTTTTTAAGCTGTGTTTTTAAGGTTTGTTATGCTGTATAGGCACTTTAGATTATCAGTCCAGGGATTTACATTTTTTTTAATCTTTAGGGATAAAACTTTAGTGTTTCAGTCTTTTAAATGATATGCCTTGGATAGAAGAACTGTAGATATTTGTTTAAAATCACCAGCAACCAAATTAATTTTACTCTTGTAACTTACCTGGTCCACATGCAGCCTCCGGAGTTCCCGTCTTTTAGCCTGGGCCATTTGAGTGTACCAGAGCCACCTGACAACACCGTGCCCTGCCACTGGGACTCTGGGGAGCCTCCACAGTCACTGCCATAGTGGAGCTCAGGTGTTTCAGGCCCAGCCTCCCTAGTGCTCTCCCTTGGTTTCTGACCCCTGTGTGCTGCCCATCTTGCCTCAGCCACTTGGCCCTTAAAGCGTTCTTTTGTTGTTGTTCTCAGATTGTTACATTTTAAATTTGACTGGTTGCCAACAGATCTCTAAGCAACCTTGAATTTAAATTAACCTTATAATTATAATTTAAGAACTTTTAATGTATAAGAAAGATTTTAAGCACGTTAATTAAACATTAATTTAAATTAGAAGCCCAAAGTACATTTATCAATTAGCTAAAATTTGTAATTTAATTTTTCTTGTAACCTCCTTATGCCTGGCAGGAGGTAGTCACAGCTTTTTTGACTTTGGTCGTTTACCCCCAGGCTGGGGCCAGCCCATTCTTCTCTGTCCTGCCCCATGGATCATGCAGTCTGCAGTCACTGGCACTGGGGCTCCAACACAGCACACAATCTTTCTGCTTGGATCTTGAGTACCCCTAGAATAGATTTTAATAAGCCTAATGGAAAAGGTCCTTGAACTCTGTTATTTATTATACTCTGTTTTAATTCCTTCAAGACTTTCTATGTTATTTTCTGATGTTCGTGTATCAGTTGTTGGGGATTATTAGGATCCTGTCTAGTAACAGGAAAACAATGGGACAGGATAGGATCCTCAGCCATCGTAGCCTGCCGAATAAGTTGCAGATATTTAGACAGGCAGATATGGCCTCCACTATCCTCAGGGAATCTCTGGAGGCATGGCCATGAGAAAATTTCTTTACCATTATCCTGATTTTCCTCTTTTCCCTCTTTAGGGGGAGTAACTAAGACATAGACACTGGCCAAACAGAATTGTAACCTCAGATGATTTCCATACAACCTTTCCACAATCTTAGTAATTTCATATTTCAAAAAAAAATCCAAACTACCATCAAACTGAAAAGATAAGTAACTTTAAAAAAATTTTAAAGGGTCAATTTGCCCAAGAAAGACTACTATCTCAAGATAAATTCTATAACCTCCATATTCTTAGACTAAAAATGACATCTATATATGTGTATATATATACATATACATACATATATATATACATATATATGTATATATATAGGGTTTGCCTATGAAATTACATAATTACATTCAGCATACAGTGGGAAAATGTTACTTTTGGTGGGGAGCCACATTTTTGGGTACAGTCTTTCATTTCTGCAGTAAATATGAAGCCATGTGCTTCTATAAAATATAGCTCTAAGAAACCATAAATATTAAATTCTGAGCAACAGTCAAAATTATGAAAATCTGATTTTAAAAATGTAAGCCTTATGAAGTGAATCCTTAGAGACTTACTTAAAAGTGCTGCTGTTTATTTTATTAAAGTTTCTTCTTTGTGCATATCTGCAAACTGACTCTTTTCTCTAATGACTCATCGATACAAATCCAATTTTTTATATCCATGTTACCTATTGGAATACTCTGTATCATTTCTTCTTCATTTATTTGTTGAGCTAGTTCTATAACAAGAAACTCATCTACTCTTTGCTTACTCAGCAGTTTAACTCACAAAGGAAAGGTAAGAAAACTGCTCAATTCTTTCCCTTTATTTACTGGTTTTCAAATTACTGAGTTTGTTTCTCTAAAACTGGCCATCAGTTCTTTAGGTACCATTATAAGCCCTTATGGATTTAAATATATCTGTGTGTTTCCATCCACTTAGTTATTAATGCTCACATTGTCCCATCTCTGGCCTATGGCAGGGTTTTCTACTGACTTTTGTGTTATGACAACTATTAGAAGAAAAATTATAGGTCAGGTGTGGTGGTGCATTTCTGTAATCCCATTACTCTGGGAGGCTGAGGCAAGAGGATTGCAAGTTCAAGCCAAGCCTGGGCAATTTAGGAAGATCTTGTATCAAAAAATAAAAAGGACTGGAAATGTGCAAAAGCCCTGGATTAAATCCATAGTATCACAAAAAGGAAAAAATAGAAAAAGTATAAACAAAATAAGTTTAATAGTTTATTTCAGCACTCAGAACCAGAAGGGCTTCCACAAGCTCTGCTCTGCTGATAGCTGGACCAGCCAGCTTGTTTAGGCTGAACATAGAAGGGAAATAAAGAATTACCCAAAGGAACAGCAAGACATGTGCCTCATTTGGATACTATTTAGTTACTTTTCTCTTATTGCTGAGACAAAATACCCAACACCCAAAGTTAAAGGGAGAAAGGTTTATTTAGCTCACAGTTTGTATAGGTTTCAGTCCATAATCTGCTGGCTCCAAGGCAGGGTGGCCCGGCAAACAGGCATCACAGAGGAGATGGTTCATGGTGGGCAGAAGATAGCAAAACAACAAGGGATGACCACAGCTTTTTTCTATCCCTTATATCCCCAGCACCACTAGGATAATGCCAAGGTCTGCCAAGCACTGGAGCAGTAACCAGGCTTCCTTCTCTCTTGGCTGTAGGTGTTGAGTGCTTATGAATCAAATCCCAAGGAAAACTTCCCTAGGCTGTTGCCATTCTGGAACATGGTGTTCTGGGGGCTCTCTTCTCAAAGCAGTCTTTCATTTGCAGTTTTGGGGCTGCAAAGTGATGCTTTGCTTCACTTTTTGTAATGCTCTTAGACCATCTTTCTATTCACCTGTCTCTTCTTATCAATCAAGATCTCCTCTACTCTATCTTTGTAGGACCCAGCTTTACTGGAGCTTCCTTTCTGGCCATACTCAAAACATTTTAAACCATTCTGCTGGGCTCTTTGTTCTTGATTCTCAACATAAATCTGGCTAAAAGCCCCCAACAGTACTCATGCCACTGCCTCAACATTGGACTGCCTTGAAATTTCTTCTACCAGATTAATTACTTCACCACCCTTAATACCAGTCTCAGGCAAAGCCTCTGGACATGAGCAAAATGCAGACAAACTTTCTGCCATGCCATAACACACATTGTCTGGAGTCCAACAGCCAAGCAGTCCTCTTTCCCAACAGAAACCTCCTGAGCCTGGTCTTTGCCAGCAGCACTTCTATCAGCATTCTTGTCTTCTGAGCTCTGACCAGGATCTCTCAACCAGTACATCCTAAGTTGTTCCAGTTCTACTTTTTTTAGCCAGCATCTCTGAACCTTTCCTAACTCTTCCCCTTTCTACAAGCCAGTTCCAAAGGCTCCTGAGCCACATCACCAGGTAATGTCACAGCATCAACCCTACCCTCAGTACCAAATTCTATCTTAGTTACTTTTCTCTGGTTGCTGAGAAAAAATACCCAACACCCAAGTTAAAGGGGGAAGGTTTTATTTAGCTCACAATTTGTAGAGGTTTTAGTCCATAATCAGCTGGCTCCATGGTAGAGTAACAAAGCAGAGAGGCATTGCAGAGGAGAAACAGTTCATGGTGGGCAGAAGGTAGCAAAACAAGCAAGGGGCTTTAGCAGCATCTTTCTGCCTCTTTTATCTTATCCAGGCCACTTGGGTGGGTAGCTCTCATGCCCTTAATCCTAGTGCCCTTGATCCTAGCATTGCACCAAGAATCAACCATAGCATCACACACTCTAGATCCAGCCACTTCTGAAAAAGCCCCACCGATGACTGTGTGAGGCTTTAGTGGGGGCATCTAAACACAAGTCATAATAGCCAGGTTAGATATGAACATTTTATATATATATATATATATATATATATATATATATAGCAATTTAAGTTTATGTCATCATTTCATAATTAATTTTTGTTCTTCATAACCACATTATGTGGTTAAGACAAAAGTATGAGGTCTTTATGGATTAAGAATCTTCATCAAAGCTTCTATTTAGGATATATTTTGTACCTTACATATACATTTGTTTATTTTCTGGCTCCCCTACTTAAATGCCAGCTCCAGAGGGTAGAGAATGCTATCTGTTCACTCACTGTCTACAATAGTGTCTGCCTTCTCCCAAGCACTCAAAAAATATTTGCTGTTGAATAAATTAAAGAATCATCACCATCATCATTATTATAATTGGTGCTGGGGATAAAATCTAGGGCCTTGTACATGTTAAGCATGTGCTCCACCACTAAGCTATACCCCAGCCTAAAGAATCATTATTAATAAGTTGATCTAAAGGAAATTATTTTTTAATTTTAAATTGCTTCCTTATAAACTGACAAGAAATAACAGAAAATAATAACTATGAAAGGACTATTTCTTTCATCTTAAGGAGTTTCCCAGAATGCACATGGCTGTGAGGGGTGCTTTTCCTGGTCCTCAAAGTCTGGAAAACATGGTGAAAGATGCCAATGGTTCAGCAGGCCGTGCCTGGAGCCCTGCAGGAGGAAAAGGTCAGGGAGAATTCCTGGAAAAGATGACCTCTCTGAGCCAAGGCCAGAGCCCAGGCCAGGCCTCAGCCAGAGGAGCAGTGGGGAGCAGTCATTCCAGGCCAGCAGTGGCAGCAGACAGCTCACTGGAGGCAGGAGGGGTGGAAGCCCCATGCTTCCTCCCCTGGGTGCCCTCTGCATGCAGGGCTGCTGGCCAGCAAGCAGCCACATTCACCCCTCCTGCTGATTCCTTCCTTCTGAACTCTCCTCCTCAATACCCACCTCATTATTAACCTCTGTCCCAAGCTTTCTGGCCTCAGGGGCTGATTAGCCGCTCCCTGGAGTGAGGCAGCTGAGCAGAGCTGGCATATGCCAGGGGCCAGGCTGCCTAGCTGGCAGAGGCTTGTATCCACTGGCTGGGCCTCCAAGCTACCCATCGCTTGGGTGCACTTGGACACAGGGTCAGCAGGACTGGCGCTGCAGGGCAGGAACCCTGCTTTGCTCACCTGCAGGCTGAGGGACAATGGCAGGTGGGCTTGCCTGGGAGCCTACACACCGCAGTGATCTCGAAGACCTCCTGCTTCCCCCTCTGGCCCTGTCTCCTGCAGACTCCAAACCTTTCTATCTCAGGCTGAGGCCCCTGGAAGAGAGTTGGTAAAACCAGAAAGAGAGGCAAGGAAAAGAACACTCCTGTGTCAGGACAGTGGCTCCCTGCAGGGTAGACAGAGGGCATTGTGATGGAGGGGGACAGTTGGTGTCGTGTTCTGATTCCTTACCTAGAGAGTAACAGACATGTGTGCTTTAAAAATCGTCATTCACTGCACACCTGTCATCCCAGCACTCAGGAGGCTGAGGCAGGAGGATGGCTCCAGTTGGAGACCAGCTGAGTTTGAGGCCTCCCTTAACTATGCAAGGAGATCCTATTTTAAAAAACCCAAACCAAAAAACAAATGAAAATAGTCATTAAACTATACACTTGTACTTCATAAATCTTGTATATCTGACACATATTTCACAAAACGTTATTAAATTTTTTAAAAAGCAAGCACAAAACAAGGAGGCTTGGACTGGGAATGAAATGCCTGGGTTCTAGGAACAGCCTTAGGAGGTGCCTGGGACTAGGCCAGTGTTTACCTGTTTTCTACTGTTTTTCTTCTCACAAGGACTACCTAAGTAGGTACTGTTATAACCTTCTATAAATGGAAACATGGAAGCACAGAGAAGTTAAGAAACATAGCCAAGGATCCACAGCTATCAGTTCCCCAGAGCTGGGATTCAGACAAGGTCGTTGTGCCTGGTGGGAGAAAGTACAGTACTTGACACTACCCACACTGCCTCCTGTTCCAAAGAAGAAGGAAGAAAAAAACAAACCCGAGATTGTATCGCATCAACTTCGTTGCTTCGCTACGTACACATAAAACTTTATTTTGTTGGTGCCAGGCATAGAGTGGGTGCACAATAAATGGTCACCCCTAAAATAAAGATGGTCTTTGAGGGGTGTTGGTAGCAGCTTGTGAGATAGGTAAGGGAAAGCGTCTCCTTCCCCACTTACCAGATGGGAAGGGCCGCTCGGTTCTCACACTGAGGAGGGAGTTGGCCGAGGGTCCCCGGCGGGCCCACCTCGCCGCCCGGCTCCTCGCGTGGGGTCCCGCTGCGGCCGGGCGGGGGCGCTGACGCCGGCCTGCGCGGCCCGGCGACGCAGCACATTCCGCGGCCACACCTGCGGGTGCAGCTGTGCAGCTCCTCCCGCGCCGGCCCCAGGGCATGGCGGTGACCCAGGCTGCGTGTGCACCCGGCCAGCCCTGCGGCCCGCTCACTCTGTCCTCAGCTTCCCCCTTGGCTCAGTGAACCAGCCCCCTTCAGCTCTGTTTTCTGCTGAGTAATCGCCCAGTGGCCGCATGATGGCTAATGAAGCGTCTCGTGAATTTTGGTCCACAGCTCTTCCACAAGAATTTTACAATCAGCTGTCCAACTTCCTCCAGAAACCTTGCTGGAACTTGGATCGGGATTGTATTGGGCCCATAGATGAATCTGGAGTGATTACTAATAATGGGGTGATGGGGGTCCCTGAGGATCCAGAGATGGATTAGACACACACAGCTCCTTCCTTTGAAGAGCTTATTTCTTAGGGGCTTCTTTTTTGTTTCGTTTTATTCCGTGAGAGGAGATCTTATTGGACCCACAATATAGAGAAATAGAGACTCGGAAGTCCATTTCGTGACTTGCCCTAGTCCTATGGTGAGGAAATAATGGGCGGAATACTTCCACCTGTGTCTTCTGCCTGGGCTGAGTCTGGAATCGGCCCCTGGAGTCAGGGAGGCCATGGTTAGGTTTGTGTCTCTGGGTGTGCATACAGGGTGTGCTTCCGTGTCCCCAGAGTGGAGAAGCCGTGCTGGCTGTCCATTATTGGTTGGTGCTGTACTTCCATTTGTGTTGCTGTTGGACTCCCTGGCTATATGCTTGGTGTTGAGGGCTTTAGCAGTATGTAGGGCAAGGTATTTATGTGTATGGGTGGGAAGTTTTTGTTGGAGGACAAGAATGCCGTATTATTGCTAGTGGGCGTTTTTCTCCATGTAGAATTGTGATTTTATATTTGTTGAAAGAATTATTTTAAACAAAGATTTTTTTTTTACCATATATACCCCATATATTTTTACCATGTATACCTCAGCTTTTTACAGAGGTATAACTTAATTTTAAGTGCTCAAATATTTTTTAAGTGCTCAAATATTAAATGTATATTTTGATGAATGTTTTATATCTGTTCCTCCATGTAATTATAACCCAGATCACCATATAAGACATGGACTGATATTTTATAAAGAACTAGAACAGCCAGGAATAGTGGTGGACATCTTTAATCCCAGTGCTTGGGAGGCTGAGGCAGGAGGATTTTGAATTTGAGCCATTCCCAGACAATTTAGTGATACTCTGTCTCAAAATTAAAAAAAAAAATTATAAAGATCTGGGGATGTAGCTCAGTGTGAAGGTCCTGGGTTAAATCCCCAGTGCTTCCAAAAACAAAAATGACAAGAAAAACACTCGAAGGCTTTCAACAAAGAGAATTGATAAATGTTTAAGGATATGGAAAAGCTCTGATTTGATCAATGCACATTGGATACATGTATCAGATTATCAAACTATATCCTACAATTATGTACAATTATTATGTGTGTCAATAAGAAATTTTAAGCCCGGGTTGGTGACACACCCACCTAAATCCCGGCATGCAGGAGGCTGAGGCAGCAGGATCACCTTGAGTTTGAGGGTAGCCTAAACTACATGGAGAAACCCCGTCTCAAAGAACCAAAAATAAAATAAAATAAAAAGGCATACAAACTCCCAGCAGGAGCTTCTCCCTACCCCTCTGCATCAGTACACCCCAAACTAGCCACTGTTGTGACTTCTCTCACCCTGAATTAGTTGTGCCTGTCTGGAGATGTTTCTATTTGACAGGGCCCATGACTAATACTGAAGAGACTGTGTCTGCTAAGCGGTGTCAGTCTGAATTCTCTTCAGAACTGAACAAGTCAGCGCCTGTTTCTTGTTCCCATTTTACAGATGAGGAAACAGGCTCAGGGAGGGCCCATGACTTGCCCGGGTATTCAGGGCCGGCCGACTATGAAGTCCTGGCCCTTCTTGTCTCCCCTGGGCCATCTGGAAGATGTGGCACATCCAGTGTGAGAGTGAAAGGGACAGAGCCTGCCACTCAGAGGTGCTTTGGCGCTTGGCTTATTTTCCAGAACTTGGTTCCTCTGAGTCTGGATGAGGCCTCCCAGGGCACTGGCACCCTGGCCCCTGCGGTGCTGAGGAGACACAGCAGGGCCCAGGAGCAGGCTGGCTTCCCAGATGTGTTTGCTGTGTGACTTTGGACAAGTTGCCTCTGTGAAGCTGTGTCCTCAGCTGTTAAAAGAAAATTAAAATCCCTGTACATAGTTAAGGCTGTAAAATTGGGAGATGTCACTGTATAAATTACTCCTGTTATATTTTAAGCCTTTTTATGGGAAAATTATACCCAAATATAGAAATCACATAAAACAAACATGGTCCCTAGGGGGCTATTATGAGGTGAACCCTTTGTACCCAGGAGCCAGAACAAGAACTGGGAGCCCCTCCAGTGGCCCAGCCCAGCCCAGCCTGGTTTTTACAGCATGTCTTTGTGTTTCTTTCCAGTTTTATGGCTCAAGTGCACGTCTCTAGACAGTAGTGGGTGCTCTTGTCTGTATAAAAGACCTTGGGCTTTTTGATTTCTAATGGCTGCCCCTGTATCCCTTCTGTTTCCTGACAGTTTTATCTTTTGCAGGGCATTTGACCTGAAGAGTTTTGCAGAGTCTCAACCCTCATGTGATTTTCTACCCGTTCATTCCCCTCTCCAGCTCCCTCCCTCCTCCTGCTTGGATTCTGAGTATCATAGATTTGGGTGGCAGTCTCAAGTCTGCTACTTCCTGGTGATCTTAGACAAATGATTTAACCTCTCTGGACATCTTTCCTCACCTGGCAAATGACAAAGTGACCCAGGTGATCTCTGAGGACCTTCTAGTTTACTCAGTCTCCCCTTTCAAGCACCGGGTTCCTGCTCCACAGTGTGCCCCCCCCCCTCCTTTTGAGACAGGGTCTTGCTATGTAGTTCAGAGTGGTCTTGAACTCACTACGTAGCCCAGGCTGGCCTCGAAAACTCACAGCGATCCTCCCATCTCAGCCTCTGAGTGCTGGAATTATAGACATGTGCCCTGCTCCAGAATAGGCTTTTCTTTACTGAAGGAAAAGAACTCTGGGTACAAGTCAGAGAGGTCTGGCGTGGAATCCAGTTTCCACTGGATTTAGCTCTATGAACTTGGCAAATTGCTTAACCCCTCAGCTTCCACTTTCACATCGGTAGAATGAGGATCCTGGTACCTAATGCATGAAATTGGGATGAGGCAGGCTGCAATGAGATCGTGCGTGTAAAGCATGTAGAGCCTGGCATCTCATATGTGCTACATAGAAGTTGATTCTTACTGTTGTTCTTATTTTCATTAGCTAGGATTGTTTTGTTTTGTTTTGGTACCGGGCATCAAACTCGGGACCTTGCGCTTGTGAGGCAGGCTCTGGAACCACTGAGCTAAATACTGGCTCTAGCTAGGATTATTGATTGGCTGCTCGCTCTGTGCCAAACACTGTGTCAAGCACTGTGTCAAGTGTTTTAAAATGTCTTGACTCTTGTCAAGCATGGCGGCACACACCTATAATCCCACAGCTTGGGAGGCTGAGGCAGGATTGCCAGAGTTCAAGGCCAGCTTGGGCTATATAGTGAATTCGAAGCCAGTCGGAACTACAAAGCAAGACCTTGTCTCAAAAAACCAAAAAAGAGCCCAGGGATTTAGCTCAGTGGTTCTGCCCTCTGCCCCCTGCCTCACAAGAGCAAGGTCCCCGGTATGGGGGGAGGGGAGATGACCATGGAAGGTGAATGTTTTGAATTGATTCAGGACATGGAGGCAGCCACAACAGCAGGACTAAGGATGCTCACAAAAGAGGATTTGCAGAGCTGCTTCAGAAAGGAGCAAGAATGATGGGATAAGTGTATTTGAAGCGAGGTGGAATATTTTCAGGGGGATTAATGGCAATGTGTCTTTTACTGTAACAACTTTTTTTTTTGGAAAGAGGATCTCCCTATGTAGTCCAGGTTGGCCTTGGACTCACTATATAGCCCAAGCTGGCCTTGAACTCACAGCAATCCTCCTGCTTCAGCCTCCCAAATGCTGGGATTACAGGTGTGCACCACTATGCCTGACTACTGTAGTAAATTTTTAAAATTTAAGCATTTCGTTTTGTTTTGTTTTGAGACAAGGTCTCACTATGTAGTTCAGGCTGACCTTGAACTCACTGTGTAGCCCAGGCTGGCCTTGAAGTCTCAGCAATCCTTCTGCCTCAGCCTCCCGAGTGCTGGGATCACAGGTGTTTGCCACCATGTGCAACTTATTTAAGCATTTTTAAGTTAACTATTCCACCATATTTTTTAATCACATTACATTAAATGTATGTGGGGGTGCATGTACTGCAGATGTGGGTGTATCTACTTATGTTCAGGGACTCCAGTTACCACCCAGACCAGCTCTGCACCCTAGGTCAAACTACTAGGGCTCATGAGGGCCTTGGAGTCTTCATCTATATGAGGGTGCTTTCCGACCTCAAAGGCAGCTGTGAGGACGAATCATGGATGTGAGGTTCTGAGCCAACGCTCTGCAGTTACTGGGGAAGGGTTTGTGATAGGCATTTTAAGAGAGGTGGGGATAACTTGACCCTCTTGGGTCCCTGAGGGCCAGGACTGTCTGTATCTGCCTCCCTGGGGCTGCAGAGCTCGCCCTGGTGTGCCAAGGACCCAAGCCTACTGTGGTCAGCAGAGCTGTGGTCATTTTCTCCAGCGGGGCATCCAAGGGCCTGGGGGTGGTCTGAAAACTGCTCAGGACACCCAGCACCCTGCAGGTAGACATGAGGCTGGACTGGCCAATCTTTCTTGTCTTTCTGGCATGGTGGGAAAGCCTTCTGGAGCCCAGGGGCTGCTCTGTCCCCTGCCTGCACCTTGCACCCAGCAGTCCGAAGCAGGCTGAGGACACAGCCGCAGGGGAAAGGTGTGTGCTTTGGCCAGCCGCACTGTCTGATCCAGAAGCAGAGGCTGGGTAGCTGCCTAGGGTGGAAATTCCGTATAACTGAGATGGACCTGGCTGAAGGGGCCTGGTCTCAGCCCATAGCCCTGCCTCGCCAGGTGGGCTGGAACCTGGCTTGCCACGGGGTTCAGCCTAGGGATTCCCAGAGGTCCCTGGAAGAGGAGGATGGGGATGGCAAATGCTTCCTTGTTTTTATACAATGCTTTTTTTGTAAGTGTGCCTCTCCTGTTGTAAAAAAGGAATGTTTGTTATTTGTGGGGAGTACAAATAATTAAAGAGGAGAGGACCTGGAGATGTAGCTCAGTGGCAGAGCACTTGCCTAGCATGTGGGAGGCCCTGGGCTCCATCCCCAGACCACAAAAAAGGGGAGTGGGTGGGGATTAATCTTTAAACCTATAATTTCAACGGCTCTGAAACCAATGGGGCTTTAGTCTCTCTCTCTCTCACACACACACACACACACACACACACACCTGTAGTCTCATAATGTACCTGGACACACATATGTAACACATATGCACTCACATGCATGTGAGCATATAGCACACACACAGTGCACAGATACAGACACAATCACACAGGTCCACATGGGTGCACACAGAGGCACGCACAGAGGACACGCTGTGTGCCAGCTGCTGCTCTTAACTCCACCAATGCTAATTCACTTAATCTCACAACAAAGGGAGGAGGTTGGCACCATTATTTCTTCCATTTTTCAGTAGCCATTGCTCCAGAATGCACAGTCAGAAAGTGGAATAAACAGGATTTGAGTCCAGATCCTTGGGCTTTGTGACTGTGGCTTGAGGCGCTGTGTTTGAGTAGTATTGTAATGAATGTCCTAGACTTTCCTCCTGTTCGTCTATATTTGGTATGGTTATGAGCATAGCATCCTGTTTCCACACTAACAAGCCCCTGGACACAGATTTGGATTTAAATTCTGGCTCCATTCACTCTGGGTTCGTTCTTTCACCCCTCTGGGGCTCCATTGGTTTGTCTGTAAAATGGGGGGTTACAGTACCTGCTCTAAGGACTGGCTGAGCTTGTGTGTGCACAGCTGTCAGCCCTGGACCCAGCACATAGTAGGTGCTCTTTAGCTGGGGCTCTGAGGCTGGAGGGCTTTGAAGGGATAACAGGCGGCAAATACTCTTCTTAGCTGGGTGTGGTGGCCCATGCCAGTAATCCCAGCAGTCAGGAGGTTGAGGCAGGAGGATTGTGAGTTCAAGGACAGCCTGAACTACATAGTAAGAACTTGTCTCAAAAAAAGGAAAAGGATATAAGAAAACACTCTCTGGTTGCCAGTTGGCCTTAATAAGTCAGGTCCAGAAGGCAAGGAAAATCTCCAGATCTGTGTCTCCCCATGGGGTAGGTCTTTCCTCCTGGGTTTCCTGCCCTAAACAGCAGCTTAGCCCCAGCCCTGCATATAAGTGGCAGCTGGAACAGCAGGGATGAGGGAGGGGGAGAGAAATCCCATAAATCAGCAGGCGGAATGTCCCTTCCAGTCCAAGTTTGGCTCTGCTGGAAGGGGAGGGGGCTTTGGGGTTGGGGATGTCAGATGTCATCAGCTCCTGGGGGGCTGATAAAGTCACCACGCAGCCAGGCAGCCAGGGTGTCTGCAGAGGTCCCCTACCTCTTGCCACCTCCTGCCGCCCGACAGTGCTGCACGAGCTGGGTACGAACCCCCAGGGAGCCTGCTGCCTGCTCTCCCAGGCCTCTCTCTGCCTGTGTTCTTCCTCCTCCTCTCTTCTGTTTTCTCCTCTGTCTCTGTCTGCTTCACTCTCTCCCTCCCCTCCCATGCTGTCTTTATATTTTCCCCCCATCGTCCATTCTTCCCCCTCTTTTCCTACTTCTCTTTCATTCTTTTCTCTGTGTCTCTTTTTCTGTCAACCTTGGGTTACTCCCATTACCTTTTTCTGATTTTCAGTGTCCTCTTCTTTGCCTCTGTCATCCTCAGCCACCTGGTTTTGTGTCTCACTCTCGATCCTGAAGTTGCAGGCCTCAGGACCAGAGGGCCCGGGATATGCTGTGGGCGTCCACTGTACCCCTGGGGCAGGCCGGGAAGAGCATGTCTTGCTGGCCATCCTCCTGGCGGGTGGGACAGGGCCCTGGCTTTGAAGTTGTGGCAGCATCTCACCCCGGGGCCTGGGCTGGATCAGCCACTGTCTGGGCATTTCTTCTCACTGCCCAACCCACTGAGTCCACTGGGTGGGGAGGAAGGAGTACTGGTACCCAGACCACGGCTGGGTCAGGAGCTTTGCCAAGTTCCCGGGAGCATCCTCGGGGCTGGCATTGCCAGAGGAGGACACTCAGGGCTTGGTGCTCTCACGTTCGCCCCTTCCAGGCTGCCGGCTCCGACTGTACCGGGAAGACTGTGACTCCCAGCCAGTTATGCCCCTGCTGCTCAGTACCGTGGGCCTGGCAGGCCTGCTCCTCTGGGCAGGTCAGACAGTGGATGCCTTGATAATGCCCAATGCTACCTTAGCCCTGGCCCAGCCAGGGAGAACAGCTGTGCGACCCCTGAGTGCCTTAGGGGTGCCCCATTACCTCAGGAAGCGGCACATCTCTGCCTGGGACATGAACGCCATATTGGATTATCACAATTACATTCGGGCCACCGTGTATCCACCTGCTGCCAACATGGAGTACATGGTAAGTCCCCATGCCCATCCCAGTGCCCCTTCCAGCTAATGCCAGCCCACTCATTGTGGGCTGGAGTGACTGGTGTGGAAGAGCTTGTCCATCCGCCAGGCTGGCCCCACTAGCCAGTCTCTCAGTTTGTGGGACCTGTGCAGCGGGCAGGAATTTGTATGCCCATTTCCCAGGCTAGGAAACTGAGACAATTGCACAGATTCCCCAGTGAATCTGGGCATAAGCATACTATTTATGGAGCACTTTTGGTGCCAGGGACTACACATCACTCTTTTCCTTCAAGAGGATATTTCATCTCCATTTTCCAAATTTAAAAATTGAGCCCAGTTGGGGCTGGGGATTTAGCTCAGTGGTTTCTCCGCCTGCTGCACAAGCACAAGGACCCGAGTTCAATCCCCGGTACCAAAATAAAAAAAAGCTTCTGCACTGCAAAAATTGAGCTCAGAGAATCAATTTGTCCAAGGCCACCCAGCCAGGATTCCAGGTCTGCCCACAGGGAAAGTTTTGGCTTTAACCAACACAGCACCTGGCCCAAGAATTTTGTCTCCAACTGAGGAGCTGCAGGGGTGAATGGCTGGAGTTTTCGATGTTATCATCTCTTGGCCCAGGGGTTTAGTGGACACACCCACTCGCCATTCATTTCCCCAGAGCTGCCAGGCAGGTTTGGAGCAGGGCAGGCACCAGGGCTCTCAGACTGAGGTCAGACGCAGCTGAACAGCAGAAAAGGCCAGGATGTCGGCCTTCAAAGCGGCAGGGCCGATGTCTCTCACCCTGGCCACCTGGAAGCCAGACCCCTGGTGAGGAAGAGGGAATCTTGCTCTTTATCACTGCTCCTCCCGTTTTGAGACAATAGTCCCAAACCAGCCTGGAGAGATAGGCTTCCAGCTCACAGGATTTCTTTGAAGAATGAGATTTCCATTCCTCCCCCTCCGGGATAGTACATGCTACTCAACAGTTACAAGGGATCTCTAGTGTCATTTAGGTCCTGCTCAGAGCCCTGCACCAGGGCTACTGCCAAGTATACCAGGCCATGTCCTTCCCCAAGGGGTGTTCATTTGAGGATGACAGAAAATAGTAAAAACTGGGGGACCGTGTGTGTGTGTGTGTGTGTGTGTGTGTGTGTGTGTGTGTGTGTCTTTAAAATATAATGCTAGGTGGTAATAGTTGGGGAAGAGTGGAGATAGGAGCCAGGATGGTGGACAGCTACAGAGGTGGGAGAGCCATTTATTTGTTCATTGACTGACTCATTTATTAACACAAGGACTGGCACATAGAAGGCCCCTCATTTTTCAAACAAATGACACATTTACTGAGCACCACTGGTGTATGTGCAACCCTCACCCCAAACAGTATTTAGCAATTGCATGTGGCATGGGACAGACAGGAAGCTGTCTCCCCAGGGCTCAGGGAGGCCAAATGGTTTCTTTAGAAGGCCCCTTCCCTCAGTTTACCCCCTAGTTCTGCTCTCTTTAAAAGCCTGGGAGTCAGACGAGCCTGGGGGATGTTTGGGCCCTTCTCAGCACCCCTTTTCTTCCTCACTAGCTGACCCCTGCCCACAGAACAGGCGTCTGACTAAGCACCCCTCACCTCCGAGAAAGCCTAGGTCCAGTTCCCTGATACATGGCTCGAGAAGGCAATGACTCATGGCTTGTTTGCCATCTCATCACCCAGAAATATGGTTCAATATTTGCAGAATGAACAAACAATATCTTAGAGGATCCCAGCATTGGAAGTGAGCTAGTATATATTTTTTTTAGTGAACAGTTTTTTCAGCTATGAAGCTTGGGGAATTCATACACCGGACAATTATAAAACCATGAAGGATGAGGAACATATTTTACAGGCGCTGATGCAGGATAATCAGTGAGATAGCCTATCTTGTTGAGTGGGGAGAGTAAGGTCAGAACAGAGCTTCAGGCATGCTGTCACCCATCAGAATGTCGGTGTCCCTAAATGTGAGCATGTGCACATGTAGATACTTCTGCAAGTGAATGAAAGAAGCGTGGTGATTGTCCCTGGGGAAGGGTACAGAGTAGCAGTAGGGACAGCACTAGGGAGAGATGAGAGACTGTCCACTTGTCCTCCCTGGGATAGCCTACATATTGAGTTGGTGTGTTTTCATTTTGAAAAGAAAATTTTTTTGAGACAGTCTCATTATGTAGTTCAGGCTGGCTTTGAACTCACTATGTAGCCCAGGCTGGCCCTGAACTCTCGGTGATCCTCCTGCCTCCGCCTCCTGAGGGCTGGGATCACAGGTGTGCACCACCACGCCTGGCACAATTAAAATGTTTGATGCTGACATAAACCCATTTTGAAAGTACAATATATAAAAATTTTAAATCAGTCATTTGCACATCACCCTGGGCTAAGTCACTTCTAGGGACTGCTGAGAGCTCTTGGACAAACACCTGGGACCCCACTCAGAGCCAAAGGCCTCCAGCATGAGGTCCAGAGAGGGAAAAGGGGTGTGGAGGTTCAGTTCTGGGGTGTACTTGTGCTTGACCTTGAAGGCACAGGTCCTGTGTGAGCCCCATTTTCTAACCTGTCAGTGAGCTTGCTGAAGAGTCCAGAAGGGCACCAGGCACAAGTGTGTCTCTTCCTCCTCCCAGTAAGTTCATGCCTTTCTTTCTCCAGGTCTGGGATGAGCGGCTGGCCAAGTCCGCTAACGCCTGGGCCACCCAATGCATCTGGGACCATGGACCCTCACACCTGATGAAATTCTTGGGCCAGAACCTCTCTGTCTATTCTGGCCGGTGAGTAGAACTTGGCCCTTCCTTCACTCAGTCATTCAACAAACACACCTTGAGCACCACTGTGAACCAGGTGCTGTGTTTGGCAGTGAAATACAATGGTGAACAGGGTGGGCAAGCTCCCCGTCCATGGGGGCCTATCCTAGTTAGGAGAGACAAATGACAACAGGACGAACAAACACATGCCCAGGCTGTTTGGGGAGTGGGGGCGACGTGAAGACTCATATGCAGGATGGGCGGGAGCAGTGGGGAGCAGAGCTGGGAGCAGAGGCTGGTGGATGGGCACGTCGAGCCCAAGGATGCTCACCCTGAGGCCGAGAATGGTGAGGCCGCCCTTCCGGCCAGATCGTCTCGCTCCATTCCCACTCTGGAGTCAGGACGTGGGGCCATCTGAGTTTGATGTGTGGCCTGGGGAAGTGCGTTCCGTGTACTGGACCTTCGTGTCCCGGTCCATAGAACTGGGAATTGGCCTAGCTCAGATCTTTCCAGACTTGTGGATTTCATAGGCCAGTAAAATTTCCAAAAGGCATTTACAGGACAGCCACACCACTGACATATTTTTATTTCGGCAAATAAGGACATGAGAACAACACCCTCCTTCCCCTCCCTGCTGCCTTGCCTTGACCTCAAGGACAGGATGGAGGCTGGGGGGGGGGGGGGACGACACCCAGGCCCCAGGGCGCTTTCAGGGTGGAGCCGTGAATGCTCCTCCCATGCACTCAGCTGTAGGTCCTGTGTCCTCTCCTGGCCAGGCCAGAGGCACCCCTGGGAGGCTCACAGTGAAAGCGAAACGATGTCAGGATCGAAGATGAGAACCATGAGTTGTAAATCACCACTGTGAGTTCTCTCAGATTTCACCCTTTATTGGACCTTTTGAATATTTGTGTCTCTGTCAAATGTGGCTGATTGAAAAAACCCTCAGGAGCCAGGGATTTAGCTCAGTGGTACCACACCTGCCTCAAAAGCACAAGGTCCTGAGTTCGATCCCTCTACCAAAAAAAAAAAGAAAAAAAGAAAGAAAGAAAAGAAAAAAACCCCTCAGGTCCAGGCAGCTGGCTCTTTGGCCTGCAGAGAGTTTCTGGGTGGACACCCCAAGTGTCCGCCCTCCCCCATCTCCCATGGCAGAGGCCTCAGAGACGGTCCAAAGAGCTCACCTGCCTGAGGTGGCCCCCTCGTGCTATGACAGGCACACATGCTCTACTGCACACTTACGTCGTGCCAGGCAGGGGCACGCTCTCCGCATGGTGCTCTCCTGGCCTTCAGAACATACCTGTGAGGTGAGCGCTGCTGTCCTCACCCTCCATTCATAGATGAGGAATCCCAGGGAGGGGAAGTGAAGTAATTCACCCCAGGTCACTGAGCAAGTTGGTGGCGGAGCTACTTTTCTACTTTTCCCCAGCTTCTTCCATGTTCCTGACTTCCCCAGGTTCAGCTCCATAGTGGATCTTGTGAAGCTTTGGTCTGACGAGAAGCAGTATTACTTGTTCCCGGTCCCAAGCGAATGCACCCCGCACTGTCCCTGGCACTGCAATGGCCCCATCTGCTCCCACTACACCCAGGTACTCCTCTGCCAGGGCTTGGGGGCATGCGGAACAATCCCTGGCACCTCCGAAGGAAGGAATGTAGCCAGGCATGGTGGTGCACACCCGAAATCCCAGCACTCAGGAGGCTAAGGCAGGGGGATTGGGCATTTAAAGCCAGCCTGGGCACCTTAGTGAGGCTCCGTCTCAAAACAAACAAAAAAGCAACAATCACTACAACAAAAACCACATTGAAACCAAGAAGAAGGAAGTGGAACAGAAATGAGAATTAAAGTAGAGGCCCTATGGGCTTCCTGTTGTGTAAGAAGCATATTCCTGGAAAGGTGTGTGCACGTTGAACTGAGGTGAATCTTATCTTATTTTGTTGGATATTTTCTGCTCTCTAAGGCTTCCACTACCTTAGAAAAGAGAAATGCCAGCCAGGTGTGGTGGCATATGCCCATGATCCCAGCACTCGGGAGGCTGAAGCAGGAGGATCACCGAGAGTTCAGGGCCAACCTGGGCTATATAGTGAGTTCAAGGCCACCCTGAACTAGAGTGAGACCCTGCCTCAAAAAAAAAAGGAATGCCAAAATAAGATTTTATAACATTACAAAAATTGTAATATATTTTGAATGCTAGTGTTGAGTATGTTAATACTTACTGAGCAAAAATTATGATGCAATCTACTACTGCGAGCAATAGGACACAAACTTCCCATTGTATGACGAATGTCATCTTTTAGCCAAATCTGCCTCTCCATGACTCATTTGGTGACAATGTCAAAAATCTACATTTGGGATCCTCTACAAAATGTGACACCTAAACCAAATATCCTTCCTAATTTCCCACGAGACATTATTACCTCCATTTTACTAGTGAAGGCACAGGTCCCATAAGAAACAAAGTCACACAGCAGGAGACACTGAGATCCTGGTTCAAGTCTGACTCCAAAGTTTGCTGTGCTACAACAAAATTTTGGAAGGCTGGTCATTAAGAAAAAGAAAAAAAAAGGGCCGGGGGTTTAGCTCAGGGTTCGGGGGTTTAGCTTAGTGGTTCCAGCGCCTGCCTTGCAAGTGCAAGGTCCCAAGTTCGATCCCCACTACCAAAACAAAAAACAAAACAAAAAACCCCCACATAGAACAGTATAGAAAATATTAACTTGTATCACCCATAGTGTGGCTAAATATTGCTTCATAAAACTTTTGTTTTGTTTTGTTTTTTGAGACAGGGTCTCACTTTGAAGTCCAGGCTAGCCTTGAACTCACAGTGATCCTCCTGCTTTAGCTTTTTGAGGACTCACAGCAATCCTCTTGCCTCAGCTTCCTGAGGGCTGGGATTACAGGCATGTACCACCATGCCCAGCTTGGTTCATAAAACTTTTTTGTGTGTGGTTCTGGAAATGAAACCCAGGGCCTCACACATGCTAAGCACATGCTCTACCACTGAGCAGCATCCTCCAGCCCCAGTTTATAAAACTTCTGTTTCAGTTGTGTACGTGCATGTATGTGTGCATGTGTGCACTGGGCAACAATATGAAATGTATTTATTCCTTGTCGCCTGCAGTGGAGAAAAAAAAGCTTAATAAACACTGTATCACAACATAAATGACTCTAGCTCAGACAGACTGCTGCCCCCCAAGACCTTACCTACCCCACCCTCCTGGAACCCATCCCAGGGGCCACTGACCCCAGGGGCCCCTCTGCCTGCCCCTTCTCAGCCCACCCTGTGTCTGTGCCTCCTCAGATGGTGTGGGCCTCCTCCAACCGGGTGGGCTGTGCTGTCCACACCTGCGGCAGCATCAACGTGTGGGGAAAGACCTTGTACCAGGCCGTGTACCTGGTCTGCAACTATGCCATGAAGTAAGTGCCCTGCCAGGGCAGAGGGGGCTGGGGCAGGAGGGGGATCTTTCGAATTCAGGGAAAGAAAGATAAGAACAACATCCCTCCTTCCTCCTGCTGAGTAATCTCCTGTTAGAGGAGTTGGGTAATTTTAGGGAGTCAATTAGTAGTCTTTTTCCTTTACCCAATTCAGAGTCAATTGGGAGAAAGAGGACAGAGGAAGGCAGGAAGGTGGCATCACTGAGGAAGTGGAGCGCACAGAATGTAGTTTAGCTGGGCGCCTCCAGCTGAGAGGGCTTGCAAATGCCTCACAACTGAATTAAACCTGGGCACCGGTGCCAGGCAGTGTTAGACAAACAAGCCTCTACTCATAAGCGCAGGGCCAGTCCCAAGAAATAGATAACCAAGCTGGGTGTGGTGGCACACACCTGTAATCCCAGCACTCTGGGAGGCTGAGGCAGGAGAATCACAAACCCAGCCTGGGCAATTCAGTGATTTAGTGAAACTGTCTCATAAAAATAAAAAGAAGGGTTGGGATGTAACTCAGTGAAAAGGTCCTGGGTTCAATGCCCCACTATGGATAAAATCAATCAATCATTCAACCAAGAATACCTCGTTCCCATAGACAAGGAGATCCCAGACTGGAGGGAGAGACTGAGGACATGCAGCTCCTCCTCCCCAACTGCCCCGTCAGCTTGACGAGAGGGAGGTCCAGCACCATCTTACAAGTTTCTTGGAAACCTGGGGGAGAGGAGTATGGCAGTTCCAGTCCGGTGCAGTCTACAAATTTGTGAACATTACAGATTCACATAAAAATAAGAACAATTTCTAAGTCAGCATGAAGTTTAGAATTTCAAAGTCAACAATAATGACCACATTTTACTCTCACATAGCTCTTGATCATTTACAAAATACTTTCACCTTATTACCTCTGAAGAAATGAAAGAAGTAAAGAAAAAGGGAAAGAGACAGGCGTGGTGGTGCATGCCTGTAATCCCGTCACTTGGGAGGCTGAGGTAGGAGGATGGCCCGAATTCAAGGCCAGTTTAGGCTACATAGTGAGTTCAAAACCAACCTAGACTACATAGCAAGACCCTGTCTCAAAAAAACCAAACAAGAAATGTGATTTCTACTTAACTTCTTGATGTTTGTTTCTTTTATTTGCAAAATGGGAGTGAAATAGTACTCATGGGACTGTTGAGCGAGGTCACCCCCACAATGTCTGACAATGTCCCTGGGCTCGTAATAAATAGGGAGCATTTATTGGTTCTTATTGTTATGAGCAGACATAGCTCTGTGCTCTACCTCTACCACATGCACACTAAGGGCTCTGAGAAAATCATTCTGCCTTTACAAGCCCAGTCTCCTCTGCTAGGGTTAATACTACCCGCTCAAACCATTAAGATATGGTAATGTTACCAAAAAAAGATATGGTAATGTGCGTGGGGAGTATCTCACGGAGTATCTCACCCGTAGTTCGAGTGTGCTAAATGAGTGGAGGCCATGAACGCTCAAGGATGAAAATAGACCTTATTCATTTCTTTCTTTTTTTTTTTTTACCTTATTCATTTCTACCTCTTTCTATTGCAGTGATTTCAATGCTTTTCTTTTTTTTTAAGCAAAGGTGTTTTTTTCCAAGTGGTTAAACAAAACAAGAACCACCTCGATTTCACACCCACTCCTTCATTGTCCTCTCTCCCTGCTCCTAAACTTCTGAGAGCTCCTTTTGAACACTGTGGACCGATGGCATCTCGCACACATCCTGCATCCCTGCAAGCTGTGGCAGTGGTGGATGAATGAATGCATCATGTTAGAGAACCAGAAGTACACACTTTTCTGAGAATTTGGGCTGACTTTGCTCAAGGTTATTCAGTAATCACTTTTGTTTGGAGGGGAAAAGATTCCAGTTCGAATCTCAAGGAGTCAATATCTGTGGTGTGAGAAACAGGCTTTGAGACTTGTAAAGATGCCCATACTGCAGGCCAGTAGTAAGACTGAGGCAGGCTCAAGCAAAATCTGGGGGATGATTTTTAGGCCTTGAGGAAGAAGGACAGAGAATGAATCTGCATAGGGAGAGGTGGAGAAGCAAGGGGGGGAAGGTAAGATGTGTAAGTTGGACCCCTGCGGTACCAGGACAGGCTGAATGTCTGACCTAAAGCTGTTGATGGGGCTCTCTAAGCCAGTCTGCAAACTCTGCCCCATGGTCAACTGTGGTCTGTGGCCTGTTTTTTAATAAAGTTTTATTGAAATACAGCCACACCATTCCTTCACATGTTCTCTACAGCTGCTTTCATGTCATAGACACAATCGGGCCAGCAAAGTCTAAAATATTTACTATCTGGCCCTTTACATAAAAAGTTTGCAAACTGGGCATGGTGGAGCAGGCCTGTAATTCCAGCCCTCGGGGAGGCTAAGGGAGAAGGGTGGCAAATTTGAGCTCAGTCTGGGCAACTCAGCAACTTGGTGAGACCCTGACTCCAAATGTTAAAACATATATAAAGGACTGGAGATGTAGTTTGGTATAAAGGTCCTAAGTTCAATTCCCAGTACAACCTTAAAAAAAATATAATTCACATGCAATATGGTGGCACATGCCTATAATCCCAGCATTCAGGAAGCTGAGGCAGGAGGATCGCTACACAGTGAATTCAAGGCCACCCTGAACTACACAGCAAGAACCTGTCTCAAAAACAACAACAAAACTAGATATAATTCACATGCTACGCAACCCACCAGTGGGTTATATTACATTATTACTATTTTAAAATTATAATAAAATATGCCATTTTAACCACTTTAGGTATACACCTCTTAATTACAATCACAATGTTGTGCAACCATGGCCATCATTTCCAAAACTTTTTCATCAGCCCACAGAGAAACTCTGTAGCCATGAAACAATAACTCTCCATCCCTCCTTTCCCAAAAGGTGGGGGTCTTCTGGGGAGGATTGATTCCAGACCAGGTAGGTTGGTTTCAGATAAAGCCCTGAGGATGCTGATAGCAGCAGTGGCTATGAGGCCTGATGGGCTGGTCTGCACCATTGAAGTGTGGTCTCTTTTGCACAGCACACATAAATTACAAGATGTTTTAGGTCATTTCATATAATTTTCAGAGGTACTATTTTATTTATTTATTTATTTTTGGTACCGAGGATCAAAGGCAAGACCTTGTTCTTGCAAGGGAGACAGAGTGCCACTGAGTTAAATCCCCAACCCTCATTTATTTATTTCATTCAGAGGATAAAATCGATTTTCAAGAAACGGGGTGGCAGGTTGGGGACATAGTTCAGTGGTACAGTGCTTGCCTGGCATATGCAAGGCCTGGGTTCCATCCTGAGTACTGGGGAAAAGAGAAAAGAAAAAGGAAGGAAATGGCTTTGCTTGTCATGGGGATCAGAACTCAGGACCAGCATCTAGGATCAGAGCTCAGATCTGTGTCCTCCAGGGGAAATGGAGAACTGGGAAAAGGATTTTCCAGGTGCCGTACAGTACAGTGCCTAGCCATACTCGGCTTCGTCTCCAGTTCACTGTGTCCCTGTGAAGGGCGCGGAGCCTTCTGTTGCTTTTGCAGAGGAAGAAACCAAAGCTTACAGATGTGACCTGCCCAGGGTGACACAGCCAGTGGACCGCAGTGCTGAGATCTGGAAATAATCCTTTGCTGTCTCCTAACCCTGCTTCCCTGGGACCTTTTCTTTTCCAGGGGCAACTGGATGGGTGAGGCACCCTACAAGATGGGGGCCCCTTGCTCCGCCTGTCCACTCAGCTACGGAGGCAACTGCAAAAGCAACATGTGCTTCCCTGGGCTCAACTCCAACGGGCTCCAGTGGCTCTGAACCCTCCCAGCGCTCGGGGGCACCCCCAGCTGGGCTTGGGCCTCCAAGAATCCCTCCCCAGTGATAGATAGCATCAAGGAGTAAATGTTTTTCAGAGAGGAGTCAGCCTTACCGCACCGATGCAGTTTTCCCTCCTACATTCCCTTTTCTATATGTCCTGCGTGTGTCAGAAGGCAGGGACTTCCTTGCCTGCCCTCTTTCCTTAGTTACATCTTTCTTTTATGTGGCTCTGTTAGAAAGACCTGCATCTTTAATTAGTTTGATTCTCTGAGAGTCAGGCTACATGGATCAGTGCTGGCAGCTTGGTTTTGTGACTCTTAGCCTTCAAACCCAATTTTCCATCCAACGAAAGTCATCTGTTAAACAGTCTTTCCACCGAAATCCACCTTCACTCATCCATTGCCAGCCAACCCAGGCAGCCTTTGAGGGCTTGTGGTTCCCTCCCTGAATTGGACACTTTTCAGTGCCAAGGTTTTAGAAAACACTGAGGTCAGCTTGTGGCTACTCTGCTTCGACAAATATTGTGTGTTCCTGGACCAAACACAGGGTCCAGCCCATGAGACCATGGACCCTCGCATTTCCTTCAGGCCCCTGACACCTCTCCGAGCTGCAGGACTGAGAATCTAAAGCCAAAGTTGACCTGAGGGTGCTGTCTCTTTCTCCGCTTGTCCTGTGCAATTTCTGGATCACTCTGCCTTTTCCAGTGCCTTCCGGTCTACTCTGTCCCCCTGTCTGCTTCTACCTCAGTCTCCTAGTCCCTGATTCTCTCTTTTTCTCCCATACAATCTCCTCATTCCAATAAACCCTTTCCTCTCTCCTGGCCCCATCCCACCCAGAGATCATAACACACAAAAGTCCTTTTGTCTCCAGAGATAGTAAAATCTCCTCCCTCAGACCTTGCCCTCCAGCTGGGGCCCACTCCCTGCCTGGCAGGAGAGAGCTCCGATCAAAGATGAAAAACAGGCCATTTCTGCAGAGTCACCCCAGTCATCCTAAGCGAAGTGAGTTGTGTCCACTCCTGATCTCTCCCACTCCTTCAGGCTGTGACCTGTGCTCCCTGTCAACACCAATAAAGTCCTTCGAGATTGGACACAGTGACTCTTTCTGGTCCCTTCTTCTCTCAGCTCCCAGGAGGGTCAGAAGACAAGGGCAGAGGGTTGGGTGGGGAGGGGAGGGTAAACCATGTCACCTGAACAGCAGAGGGGGACTAACAGGCCGGCCCTGCTATGCAAAGGCTAGATTCCTGTGCGGGTGCATTTGCATGTTATTACTCCATGTTGCAGAAGAGAAAAATGGGGCTTGGGATGAGTACTAATTCCTAAAGTCTGGAAATAAACAAGGGGACCGAGGATACTGTTGCAAGTTCATTATTTGCAGATACCCTTCCTACGGGGGAGCAGGGGTCAGGGTCTTTCCTTTTATAAAACAATGGTGATAGCAAATGTTGGATTTTAAAAATTTATTAATTCCCTTATTTGGGGGGCCGAGGGCTTGCCAATTCTATGTCGATTTCCCCAAATGTTCTGGAAATATAAGTGATACCAAGCTCTCGGATGGAGTGGCCCTATAAAGTCACATGGATAGTAAGGAGGAGGCAGGAATTCGAATTCCCCTTCATCGTCCCCCAACACTTGTGCTGTTTCAGCCCCATGTTGGCCTTCGTATGTTCCGAGGGCCTGAGATAATGAGAATGACAACTGGCATCTTTAGCTGCTCAGTTAGTGTGGGAGCACTCCACACTCCTAATCTTTCTAAGCAGTACTTTAAGTGATAAGTACTGTTCTCACCCCCATTTTATAGATGTAAAAACTGAGGCTCAAGAACCTCCGTGTGAGGTGTGTTGTGGTGCACACTCCTGTAGACCCAGCACTCAGGAGGCTGAGGCAAGAGGATCACCTTGAGTTCAAGGCCAGCCTGAAGTACATGAGACTGTCCTGAAAAACAAACCAACAAACAGCCCTTAACTTCTCACTCTCCCACCTCTCAGTTAAGAAGAGAAGCACTTGGGGATTGTGCAAAGGGAGAGACAAGTCAGCAAAAAATGCCTTTGTAGGGTGGGAATGAATTCCAGGCTGGCCATTTCTGATACAGACTCTGAGAAGAGCTGCAGCCAAAGGGGCAAATAAGCAAGTTGTGCTTGTTTGTGCTGCCCTTGGACACTCAGAGTTGGAGGGGTGAGGATTTGGAACGAGGGGGTTAAAATTGGTACCTGCATTTGTGACACTGCTGTTCCAGGGAAAGGGGAACTTTCACTGCAAGAGCGCTGTTTCTTTTCTCTGTCAGTAACACTTGAGGGCCAAGGCTGTAGGGGGTAGCGTTTTTGCCTAGCATTTACAAGGCCCTGTGTTCCATCCCCAGCACCGCAAAAAGGCACAACAGCAGCAAACTCACTAACAATAACATTCAAACTCTGTAAGGTGTTCAACTTTTTGAAGACTTTCATACCTACACTCACTGGCTCGCTCAGTTTTAGGCTCCTGGCTTTCTCTGTGAGGAAGGGGAAGTTTTTATTTATTTATTTTTTTTTACTTTTTGGTACCTGGGATCAAACTCAGGACCTTGCATTTTCAAGGCTGGCGCCGTGCCACTCAGCTAAATCCCTGGCCCCAGGAAGGGGAAGTCTTATCCGACTGAGGATGAGAGAGGAAGAGGTTCAAGGAGAGAAAAGATTATGGGGTAGATGAGATTGGATAGAGACTAAGAGGACAAGGAGCAGGGAAACTGAGGGTGGCAGTTTTGGGCAGTTGGAAGCTGGTGAGCAGAAGTTTATGGTGGTCCCAGGAGTCCCTCTAAGTGATTGTTGTTTCTGTCTCATGCTGATTGGCTGCCTGGGTGCAGACATGAAGAAAGTAAAATACTTTGGTTCATCCCAGCTTGGGATTTTGTCAGCAAAGGAACCGAGAGAGAAGCAAGAAAGGGACTAAAAGCATGGACTGGGGGCTTTAAACTGGAGAGGAAGTAAATGGAGGTCAGGAAGAGGCCACAGGAGGGAGAACCAAGAGCAAAGGACTGGAAACTTGGAAACAGCCTGTGCCTGTCCATCACTCGGGACCAGAGGTGGTTGTGCAAGTGCCCTGGAAAAAGAGGGTGAGCAGAGAGGGATCTATCCAGTAACTGTTGTAGAGGTGGAACAACCCAGGAGGAGGGATTATATTATAAAGAAATGTACCGAACTCCACACCAAGAAAATGGCAGAGCTACGGCTGATTCCTCTGACTTCCAAATTTGTTCTACTGCTCTCATTTGAGCTCTCTTGAATGTGACGAGGACCTTGATTTCAGAATTCCCAAACGTGCTGTGAGATCCAACGCTCAGACAGGCTGGTACTGAAAAGGCAAGGTCACAGGTGTGTAAGATCCAAAAGAGAAAGCGCAGGTCTCTAATGCAGGTGTGCTGTGTCAGCCGGGTGGCACTGAGAATGGGGGAGGACCAGCAACCACAGGCCTGGAGTCTGACCTGTGCTGCTCCCTTGCTCACAGGACCCATCAGTTTGTAATAATAGCACTGTGTGTGTGTGTGTGTGTGTGTGTGCATGCGCGCGCACGGGCGTGATGCTAGGGATCCACCTCAGGTGCTGTGCATGCTAGTCAAGCACTCTACCACTGAGCTACATCCTCAGCCCCATAATAATAATATCTTTGATGATCTGATTAAGGTACATCTCTTTCGTTAGTCTACACGTTCCAAGGGTGCCAGGATGACCTCTGCTTTGCTTATCTCTGTCACTGGAGTCTAGCACAGGGCCTAGCATATAGTAGGTGCACAATAAACTTGTTATGTGAAAGACCAGGTGCTGTAATTCTGGCTCCTCTCTGTAACCACTGTGATGCTCCATGCAAGCCATTCCTCTTTGTGCCCCAATTTCCTCATCTCTAGGTTTAATTTAAATGTGACAATGCCTATAGGCAGCAGTCAGCATCCATAGGTACTCAGTAAACTCACTTCTCCCTTTTTCTCCTCTACCCCTCCCTAGGCTTTCCCACTCTTTCCAGCTTGGTGCCACACCCATACTTCAGAGCCATAAAACTCCACCCAATTTGGACTCTCACCCGAGCCCCTCCTGCTCAGTTCCTTTCCTCAAGTTGGGGGGCTAATGTCATGTACATCTGGCTCCAGGTGGCCTTAACCTCAGAAGGCAGGACGGGGGCCTGAGTGGACCTCGGATATAGCCAAGTCTCGGTTACCATGACGATAGCGACAATCCCCAGCCACAGGTTCCCTAAGTGACTGGTTACTCTTTAACATATCCACCCACCTTGGGTGATTAGAAGAATCAATAAGATAACCGGGTGGTGGCAGCTGGCCTCGCTCACTGCCTTCCTGGTGGACTGGCTTCTGGTGGTGCCGTTGCTGCTGGCTGTGAGCTCCGGCTCCTCCATGCCCCCGGGTGTCCAGCTGGGCTCGCTTGGCCATGGTCAGTGTGAACGTGCCCCTCGGGGCCCCAGTGGAGGGTCCTTATGGTGAGTGGGGACACAGGCCGGGGATGAGGGGGACTGGACAGGGTGGGGCCATGGTCATGTTTCGAAGGCCACAGGACACCTTCAGCGTGTTTCTGATGGGCTCAAAGACCCTCCTCCAAGGCTCCTCTAGAAGGGCTGGAAGCCAGGAGGAGGCATTTGACCCCTGTGCTAAGGTCTGCTACAAGGACAAAGCCTGTTTGGTGTGGGAAGTGCTGGGAGGGACTGCAGGAGCCCTGGGGCAATCCTTGGTTCTTTTATAAGCAAAAAGGCTTTCCTGGAAATGCAGCCCAGGATTCTTTCCAAAATTCCACAAAATTTGAGGGTCCAGATGGAGCAACCTCTTGCGGCAGGCAAACCAAGGCCTACCAGAACATGCTGGGCCTAGGTCATCTAACCAGGGCTCAGTCTAGCTGGGGTCAGGACTGGAGCAGTGAAGCCCCAGGGAGAATCAGCTTGGTCCCTCTGAACCTCCATTGGCTCTGGATAATCCAAGGAAAAAAGGTATAAAACACTGCCCAGTGAGAGGCATCGGAAACGGAATGATCTCTTGCTGGGGGTGTCCTATGACCCACTGGCAGGAAGGGCTGGAGCTCTGCCATTTTCGGGAACCCCATTCTGGAAGTAGCCCAATTGCCTCTCAGTAGAGAGAGGACAGGGAAATTTGTGGAGGAATGATATGCCATTGTTGGAGGAAAACAGGTCCATCTGTGTGCAGGTAGGGAAGAACCTCCAAGCTGCAGTAGGTGAAAACACCAAGCTGAAGACTTGTGTAGAGTTTCTGATAACAAAACGGATATAGACACATGTATGTACACATCCATTTGTATTTGCATAGAAAATTCCATGGGAGGACACAAAGAAACTGGTGACAGACAGTTTGGTTTCTGAGAGGGAGATCCAAGAGAATGTTCAATTTTCTTTTTTTGGACACATTTTGGGTTTTAAAAAAAACTAAGTGCATTTTATGAACATATTTAGATCACACACACAGAATTTGGCCTCTGGAATGCAGAACATCTCAGTTCTAGTTGTGTGATGTTAGTCATATTACTGAACAGTTCTGTGCCACCATTGCTTTCTCTGAAGTAGAGACAAAATAATGGAATCTTCTCTTATGGTCATTCTGGAAAGAGTGTAAAGCCTTAACATCACCCGCATTGTAAGAACTCTGCAAATATTACATAATAGCATCATCATCTGGGGATGGATGGCCAGTGAAGGACAGAAATCAGGGACTGATCTGATAATCTGGGGCATTGATTTTGCCCACCACGAGACAGGAGTATGTGGTACAGTGAAAATAACAGAAGCCAACAAATGAAATGAACAAGCAACCTCCCATCCATCAGCCATGTGACCTTAGGGGAGTCATTTCCTCTCTCTGAATCTATTTCCCTGTCTGTAAAATGAAGCTAATTTCACTGTGGGAGGGGAATAGAGGAGACAGCATAAAGTCTAGGTATTCCTCAGCTTACATTATAAAATTTGGTTGAATCTGTGGCCAGAGGAAGACTCACTGGCTCCCAAAGAGAAGAGCAATCAGCTTGTGGGAGGAGAGCCAGGTCATCAGCCTAGGCCAGGAGGGGTGAACAGAAGGCCCCACAGGGCCCCTCCCAAAGAGTGATGTAACTGCAACATAATCTGACAGTCTCTCGCTGTCTCCCAGGTCTGCCTACACTGGAAGTTACCTGACTATCCCCCAGTCCCCGTGCAGTGCCCACCACTTAGGCAGCTCACCACAGACCGGTCACTGGATGGATGGACAGATGGATGGACAGATGATTGGATGGTTGGATGGATGGTTGGATGGATGCTCTGTACCTATCACATCATTTAATTTTCACAATGAAATAAGATTGTTATCTCCAAGGACAGAAGAAAAAATTGAAGCTCAGGATTACTGGAAAAAAATCATCTGACATGGGATCTGACACAGGCAACTGTTGGCCCTCTTGGCCTGGCTAGAGATATGGCAGAAAGGAAGGCTCCAGTGGCCAGATTCACAGCATCTATCAGTGCAAAAAGAGCACCTTTGTCTCGGGACAGTGGGGCGACTGCTGCAGCATGTGTGTTTGTGTGTGATTGTGGCTATGTGACTCTACCGAGTTACCATCCTGGATCCACCTTTTCTTCCTTTTCTTGAGCCTTGTAGACTTGAAAGTCAGTAGCACTCTCTGAACCTCCAATGTTCATCTGTACAATGAAGAAGGAGATTCTGCTGAGAGGTTCTTTCTGCTAAAAGTGGTCTCAGGAAAAAGCAAAACCTCTCCTGGGGATAACAGTAACCGTCTGCTAAGGTTACTCCAGCAGAGTTGCTGAGTTAGAGGATGGTCCAAAGCAGATCCTCGGTAACATTGACTTCTTGTTCACATGTGGCCATACTGGGTAGACTTGATCTTCCCCTGGAGTCAGTTCTGCTTTGTAGTTCTCATCATCGCTCTGATCAGATAGTTGTCAGTGTGAATTTTGGTGATGGTCACCTCACCAGACCATAAATGTCATGAGGTCAGGGACATTGGTGGCTTCTCTGGACTTTGTTTGAAAAGATCTCATGGTGACTGGCACAGAGGAAAGGATCCCTATACATTTGTGGGATGAAAGCCTCTAGGAGAGATTTCATAAATAGACCTTCAACAGCTGTCACCAGTGTGGCCAGGCCCAGGCTCTGCCCTTTCTCTCTGCAATCTTCATTGTGTTAGCATTTGAGCCTCCAATTGACCCATCCAGGACCTAAAGTGGCTGTCTCATGTTGGCATGTAAATGTCTGGATCTGAAGTGGCAGGAGGAAGAGGAGGAGCAGGGTATAAACAAATGCAAAGTTTATTTATTTATAAACAGAAAGTATATTTCCCACAGAAGGTTAAGTGTAACATGGTTTCTTTTACATGAGGAACCCAAAGTATAAATAAAAAGCAAAATAAAAGATAGACAATAGGAAACGGCAGATAGTCTTTGTGGAAATGGGGAAGGGTTGCGATGAGGGAAAACAGGAAGGAGGGAAGGGAAGAGGAAGTAAACAGGATCCAGGTGCACTATGGAGATGCCCCAATTACCCACGATGGATGTGGTTATTATATATCACAGACCTGCACTAATTATGAAACACTTTTTCAAAAGTCAGTTTCCCCCAGACACCTCCTAAACACAGCCCTCTGGAGATTAAGGAAAGCTAGAAATCAAGTATCTAGTGGAAAGAAGTGGGAAAGCCAAGGCTGACCCAGGTGGGGGGCCGGTTCGTCCTGTGCATTGCAGGGTGTAAAGCAGCAACCCTGGCCTGCCAGTAACATCTCTCCCAATCAGTGCCAACCAAAATCCCCAGATAAGCCAGGCACACACCTGTAGTCCGAGCACTCAGGGGGCTGTGGGCTGTGGCAGGGGGATTTCTGTGAGTTTGAAGCCAGCCTGGGCTACATAGTGAGAACTTGTCTCAAAACAACAACAACAACAACTATATATATAATTTATAGCCCCAGATAGTCAAACGTTCCCCCAGGACACGTATGACTCCAGTGTGTTACATGGGAGCAAGAATAATTATTCCTAGGCACTGTCTGCTACAGTGGAATACACTATGATTTGTGTGTTATATTTATTTGGGGGCTGCCCTGACCAACCACATGGATAGCGTGCCGTGGGTGCATCTGTGTGCTAGCCTGATTCCTGATTTTTCTACCCTTGATGATTTATTTTAGTTCTTAGATAGTTTTCATTTGTATAAGCACCTCAAATCTCCTTGAAATCAAGGTCTGTATTCATCTTATTCTTTTTGCTATGTTACGGGGTTTTAAAGGTCTGGCCCCATATATTCTTTGATGGAGATTAACTGCATGGTTAAGCGAATGGGGACATGAATGAATGAATAGATGTTAGGTGGCTAGATAGGTAGGTAGATTGATGAATGAATACGATGGGTGGGTGAAAAATAGATGGACTATATGGAAAGATAAATATTGGATAGAACAAATGGATGAACAAGTAACTGGGAAGATGAGTGGGTAGATAGGTGGGTAGTTGGCTTAATAAGTAGATAGGTGGATGGGTAGATATGGAGAAAGATGGATGAATGAGCGAGCAGATGGATGGAGAGATATGTGGAGGCATGTGATAAGTGAACAAGTAGCTGGATAGATGGGCGAGTGGTTAAGGGATAGTGGGTGGGTGGATAGATGGATAGATGGATGGATAGATGAATGGATGGGATGAGATGGCTTGGAATAGCAGCACCTTCAAGTGTCCAGGACAAGACAAGTGGGGAAATAAGGTATGACTTGGCCACTGGACAGTAAGTTTCCATCAGGACAGTATCCCAGTATCTCTGATTTTGTTTTCGTTTTGTTTTTATGGTACTGGGCATTGAATTCAGGACCTTCATTCTAAGGTACATCCCCTGTTCTTTTTTATTTTTTATTTTGAGACAAGGTCTCCCTAAATTGCTAAGTTACCCAGGCTGGGCTCGCATTTGTGATCTTCCTGCCTCAGCCTCCCAGACTTCTGGGGTTACAGGCCTGCGCCACCACGCTTGGCAATCTGGCAGCATAGGAAAACTCCCCCGCCCACCAGACAGGGTCTTGTTATGTAGTTCACAGTGTGGCCTTGAACTCACTATGTAGTCCAGGCTGGCCTCAGACTCGTGGCGATCCTCCTGCTTCAGCCTCCCAAGTGCTGGGATTACAGGAGTATACAACTACACCTGGCCAAGAAGAAAACTTTCTTAAACCAAACTATTTTGGGGTTCTACTCTAGATCCAATGAATCAGAATCTCCTAGGGTGACTTTCAAACATTTTTGCTGCAGAAATTTTTAATAGATTATAATTTGTTTTCAGTTCCACATGTGATTTTGGGCACCCGGGTCAGCCGAAATATGGAAGCTATTGCCTCACTTTGTCCATTTAGTACAAGGAGGGGTAGATTCCCACAATGCTTCCTGTTTCTACCCAGAAGCCTCCTGCATCTATTAATTCACTGTTCACTTGTTCATTTCTTTAGCAAAAGTCCCCTGAGGGACACCTTGAGAACATAATGCTAAGTGAAGTAAATCAGACACGTGAGTTTAAATATTGCATGGTTTCTCTTATGAGAAATCCAAAATATAAATATAGCACAAAGTAAAAGTCAGATAAGAGGAAACAGCTATTAAGAGCTATGCTGCTGTGGGCCGGGGATTTAGCTCAGTGGTTCAGGTGCCTGCCTTGGAAGCGCAACGTCCCGAGTTCGATCCCTGGTACCAAAAAAAAAAACAAAAAAAGAAAAAAAGAGTTATGCTGCTGTAAATGTGGGTATTCATGCATCACTACAATATGTTGTCTTTGACTCTTCTGGAAAGATACTAGAAGGGGAATAGTTGGATTGGAATTTCTACTTCTAGTGTTTTGAGGTCTCTGCGTACTGTTTTCACAGTGGCTGTACTGGTTTACTTTCTTACCAACAAAGTAGAAGGGTCCCTCCTGCCCCCACAGCCGTGCCAGCATTTGTTACTATTTGATTTCTTGATGACAGCCATTCTCTCTGGAGTAAGACGGAATCTCAGTGTTGTTTTAATTTGCATTTCTTTAATGGCCAGAGGTGCTGAACATTTTTTCATACATCTATTGGCCATTTCTTAAGTGTCTATTCATTCCTGTTGCCTGTTTCTTGATTGGATCTTTTATTGGGGGGGGGTCTGGGGTTTTTTTCTAGAGTTCTTTATATATTCTAGATATTAGTCTTCTTCTTCTTCTTTTTTTTTTTTTTTGATACCGGGGATCGAACTCAGGTTCTTGCGCTTGTGCAGCAGGTGGTGAAGCCACTGAGCTAAATCCCCGACTAGGATATTAGTCTTCTGTCAGAGGAGTAGTTGGCAAAATTTTTTCTCATTCTGTTAAGAATTTCCCCTTCATTCTGTTAGCTGTTTGCTGTGCAGAAGTTTTTAATTTGATATGATCCCATGTACTGACTCTTGATGCTACTTCTTGTGCCATTGGGGTTCTGTTTAGAAAGTCCTTGCCTATGCCTATGTCTTCAAGAGTTTTACCTATTTTATCATCCAACAGATTGGGTTTTAACATTTAGAGCTTTGGTCCATTTTGATTTAGTTAGTAGGTGGTGCTAACTATGGATGCTGTTATGGATGGCCAGTTTTCCTAGCAATGTTTGTTAAAGAGGCTGTCTTTCCTTTAGAGTAGTTTTGGCCCCTTTGTCAAACATCAGATGGCTGAATGTGTCTGAAGTTGTTTCTGCATGTTCTATTCTGTTCTATTGATCCAGATGTCTGTTTTTGTGCTAGTACCATGCTGGGTTTTTTTTAATCACTGTAGCTTTGTAATATAACTTGATATCTGCGATTGTGATACCTCTTGCTTTGTTCTTGTTGCCCAGGATTGCTTTTGCTATTCTGGGACTCTTCTGGATCCATAAGAACTTTAAGATTCTTTCTTCTAGTTCTATGAGGAATGCTGTTGGTATTCTGATTGGGATTGCATTAAATCTCTATATAAGTTTTGGTAATATGGCCATCTTGACAATATTGATTCTACCTATCCAGAAACAGGGAATATCTTTCCATTTTCTGATGTTCTTTTCCATCTCTTTTTCCATTGTACTGCAGTTTTTGTTAAAGGGCTCTTTCATTTCCTTTTTTATTCCTGAGTATTCAACTTTTTTGAAGCTATTGTGAGTGATATTGTTTTCCTAATTTCTTTCTTGGTGGGTTCATTTTTAATTTATTATTATTATTATTATTATTATTTTGTTTGTATGTTTGTTTGTTGTTTGTTAGTTTTGAGACAGGGTCTCACTATGTAGTTCAGGCCAGACTTGAACTCACTATCTAGCCCAAGCTGGCCTCAAACTCCCAGCAATCCTCCTGCCTCAGCCTCCTGAGTGCTGGGATTACAGGTATGCACTACCACATCTGGCTCAGGTGGGTTCATTATTGTTGTACCAGAATGCTATTGATTTTTGTGTGTTGATTATGTATCCTGCCACTTGGCTAAATCTGTTTGCTTTAGAAGTCTTCTGGTGGAATTTTCTGGGTCTTCCATGTAAAGAATCCTATCATCTGTGAATAAGAACAGTGACTTTTTGCTTTCCTATTTGTATCCTTTTCATTTCTTTCTCTTGCCTGATTTTTCTGGCTAAAGTTTTGAGTACTATATTGAATAGTAGTTGTGATCCTTGTTGTTTTCCTGATTTTAGAGGAGAAGCGTTCAGTTTTTTTTCCCATTTAAAATGTTGTTAGCAGTGGGTGTATCATAAGTGGTTTTTATCAGATTGATATAAAGTCCTTTTATACCTGTTTTCTTCAAGGTTTTTATCATGAATGGATATTGGCCACATACTTCTGAACTGTCATCATTATTAGTACACCTGTGGAGTGTGCATCTACTGTGTGCAAGGAACAGCATTTTGCTGTATGCTGGGCATAGTTTTAGCTGTTCTGGAGCAAACAGAAATAAAAGAGGGAGAGATAACTGGCTCTAGGATGCACCTGTCTGGCTGGTAGGTCAGGACAGTGCTTATTTCCAAGCCTTCAGATGCCCCCTGATGCCCAGGGTCTATTCTCGTGTGTGCTTGTGGGTGGTGCAGGACGTGGCCTGAATAGTCAGTCCTTTGGCAGAAAAAGAAACAATGACGGGTTCAGAAATAGAGGGAACAGAGATGCCCTGGGGGGAGACCAGGATGCTGGCTCCGGCTCTGGGAGGCTGATTGTGACCTTTCTCAGTCCTTCTGCTCCCACTCCATCTCTTCCTCTAAGAAACAGAGGCCTGACAGTGACCTGGCTCAGAGGTTGTCAAATGACAGGTACCAAGGCAGCAGGAGAGATGCCTGAGGACCCCTTTTTGTGGGGAAATGGGGGGTTCACATGGTGAGGCTCTCAGTCTCCACCCACCCCACAGCATCAGATCCAATCAGAGCCACTCCATTTGGACTAAAGGAAACATTTCAGGAAAGGACTCCAAGGTTCGAAAATGTTTCAAGGACCAAAGGACCAGGCCAGTGTGCTTCAAATTGATCTTGATTCAGTCATATTTCACGCAATTTCTTGGATCCTTAGTTTGGGCAGCACTAGCTGATGTAACAAGAAAATCCCAAAGATGTGTTTAACATTATTCACTCCAGGAACCCTGGAAGTGGCCCTGGCCCAGAGAGACACTTGGCATTTCTACTCACTTCCCCTGATGAGGATTCGTCACATGGCCTCAGGTGTCTGGGATATGTGGTCCTTTGACTGACAGCTGCCTTCCAGGAGTAACTTTCACCATGTAGGGCTGGGGATTTAGCTCAGTGGCACCGTGCCTGCCTCACAAGCGCAAGGTCCTGAGTTCGATCCCTGGTACAAAAACAAAACAAAACAAACTTTCACCATGCAAAGGGGACCATGGATTATTTGGTGCATAATTGACCACCTCTGCTAATGAGTCATACACACACCCCCAAATATGTATAATGAATTTGCATATACAGTTTTATATCAAATGCTTTAATAAAAAGTGCATAGATGGGTGAAAGGCGCATAGGTAATGGGGAAAAAAATAAGAACTAAGATACATCATGTTCAGGTACAAACACCCAATAATAAATGTAAATGTATTGTATACCTAAAATGTACCAATTAATATATATAAAAAAGTGCATAGATAACATACATAGCGATGAAATAAATGTGACAGAATGCTACCAATTTGTGAATTGAGGTAAACAGATACATCATTGTTCATTATTCTCATCTTTTAACCTTTAATAGGCTTGAAACTTTTCAAAGTAAAATGCTAACAAATATGAAATTGTTAAAATTTGCTACACCCATATGTGGAACAAATTGAACTGTAAATAGAAGGATATTTAACTGACTCTTATGGGTTTTGAATTAGAACTTTAGTACAAAAGTTGGCAACTTTTTCCTGTAAAATCTAGACAGTAAATATTTTAGATTTGACAGGCCAGATGAGATCTGTGGCAACTACTTAGCTCTGCTGTTGTAGCACAACCACAGCCAGAAGCAATAAATAAATGAATGAGTGTGGCCGTTTGCCAATAAAACTTTATTTACAAAAACAAGCAGTGGGCCTTCAAAGCACACTGTTTTGTTTTCAAGCAGATATATTATTCCCAGAGTATATTTCAATAGTCTTCATTAAAAGTTATCAAATAGCAGCAGCCAGGGATTTAGCTCAGTGGTGCTGTGACTACCTCACAAATGCAAGGTCCTGAGTTTGGTCCCTGGTACCCCCCCCCAAAAAAAGTTATCAAATAGCAGTGTCTCAAGTTTCTAGGACTCCAAATCAGATAACATAGAGCACTGTAGCCTTACAGTGCAGAATGAAAAATTTTAGCATATTTGTTCTTCATACAATTAATTGACTTGTTTTCATTTCTTGAAAAAAGTACTATTACAGGTAAGTAAGGTAGAGGTCATAGGCAGGTATGGAAGAAACTGTGATAAGGACCACACACTGGAGTTAGGGACCAGACACTGAACTTGGCATCAGAAGGCACAGGTCTAGGTACTGCCTCATTCACTTCCTAGATCCTGTTTATGTTTTCACTTCTGTAGTATTTCTATGAGCCAGACACTGTTCTCAGCACTTAATTAACTAATCGAGGTAGCTGCTGTCATCTGATCACTTCCCAGGAGAGATAACAAGAGAGGTTAAATAGCTTGTCCCAAATCACACAGCCCATGAGGGGCAGAGCTAGGCCTTAAACCCAGGCTTTGTGTTAGTAAGAGAAACACTAGCTGATGTAACAAACAAACCCAAACAGTTGTCCGGGGACCCCCAACTCCTTCCTTCCTAGTGGAAGATTCATTTTATTTTAGTCCTTGCACCCCACTGCAAGAGGATGAATTCTCTTTATCACTCTGGACTCCATGTCCTCCTCCAAAAATGGGATTAATAATGCTGATTCTGCTTATCCCTCCAGATAGCTCTGCTGATGGAAAGAATGGATGCCACAGTCTTCCACAAGCACAGAGCTGCGCTAGCTGTTAAGTGTTAATGATATTCTGATGTAATGTCACAGCGAGTATTGGTTGAGACAGTGAATAGAAAGGCTCAGGTTCACAAACAATGATGGCAGCTTTGGATGACAGTAATGACAGCAATGCTGAATAGTAATGATAGTCATATGGTTCCGCAAATGAAAACAATGAATGCTGACTGATCTCCAAATCAGGATAATTAGACAAGATCATTTCTACTAGTAAGTTAATGCAATACATCTAAAACTGAAAATACCAAGAAGTAGCATATAACCGTGACACTTAAACATACAGATGAAAACACAAGGGGAAAAGCCCAGTTAAACCCCAGAGCCAGAGGAGTTTGAGAAACTCTGATTTCCCTGCCGAAGATCCTCCAGGGCTTTGTTTTCAAAAACAAAGCTGCCTACCTCGAAAGTGCAAGGTCCCAAGTTTGATCCCCGGTACCAAAAAAAAAAACCCATAAAAACCTGAGCACTTTTCTTTGTCCACACAGGCCCCAGGCTCTGATTCTTTTGTAATTTTTTTTATTTTTTATTTTTGTGAGTCAGGGTCTTGCTATGTAGTTCATCCTAGCCTGAACTCACTATGCAGCCCAGGCTAGCCTTGAACTCACAGCCAATCCTCCTGCCTCAGCCTCCAGAGTGCTGGGATTACAGGCATGCATGGCCACACCTGGCCCAGGCTCTGATTCTTGCCTGATGGTTTCTCTTGACTTTCTCCCCTTTGCTTTCTCCAGGGCTGCCACCCTGACCTTTCTGTTATCCTTCAGTCATGCTAATCACATGCCTGACTGGGTGCCTTTGTTCTCACCATGGTCCCCTTCTCCCCAGTTCTTCCCATAACCAATTTCTTCTCACACTTTGGATCTTAGCTCAGTTGTCCCCGGCTCAGAGGCCTTGTTTAATTGGCCAAATGTAAGCCCATCCCACCCCATGAACCTCTACAGCTCTGAAGTTAAGCTCTGACCATCTGTTTATCTTCTGGGTCCTCCACTCCAGTGCAGGTGCCATTAGAGCAGGGGACGTGGCTGCCTTGTTGTCTGCCGCATCCCAGCATGCCAGGCACACAGTAGTCCAATATTTGCAAACTGAGCAAATACAGATGGGGACAGTTGAGTCAGGCTGCTGAGCAGCTGGACAGGCCAGTGGTCTGGGGAGGAAGTGGCAGCCCCTGTCCAGGTCCTGCCCTGGGTAAATAGGGCTCCCTGTGCCCAGACAGCCACTGTTTGATGACTGTCTGCCATAGGACCGGCCAAACCCTGGCTGCCGCACTGCCAAGGCTTCAGGATTCCCTGGGACCAGCAGCAGAGGCAGCCACACCTCAGGAAGGGCTGGTGGAGGAACAGGTCCAAAAGTTACCCAATCAAGCGAGAAGAAGGGCGGAGGAGGCACTGAGATAGCCTAGGTAGGGCAGGTGCCCTTCCAGGAGAGAGCCCCAGATGCCTGGGGCAGCTCCCCAGTCAGACTCAGCACTAGGAGCAGAAGACCCAGGGCCTGGTCCTCGCCCTGGTCCTGACCTGCAGAGGGGTCTCAAGCACCTGCTGTCCCCTGGGCCTTAGTTTCCTCACCTATACATTGAGAGACCATGGACACACCCATGGTTTTTAAAATGAAAATAAAACCAAAAAGGCACTGGAATTCTATCTTCAGATGAAATCCAACCTAGAAGCCAGTTCACAGGAACGATGTAATGGAGGTGACTGGGTTAAGCAAGTGTCGAAGTGCAGGATGCTGCACCCTCCTGAGCCCCTCATCTGGCAGAACAGCCCCAGGTAAACCGCACCGGGCTACCTGGCATCTGGGGTTCTGCTTGGTGAGGTGAAAGAGAGCGTAGCAAGAGGAAGCATCTAGAATTTTGTAATCAAACACAGACCCAGAGCCAGGCATGGTGGTACACGCTTGTAATCCCAGCACTCTCAGAGGCTGAGGCAGGAGGATTGGGAGCTCAAGCTCAGCCTGGGAAATTGAGTGACTGTGAGACCCAGTCTCAAAATGCAAAGAGGGCTGGGGTGTAGCTGGGTGTGAGGCCCTGGGTTTAATCTGCAGTATTGCAAAACAAAAGAACAAACAAAATCACTGACCCAGGTTCAAGACCCATAATGTGATTTTGAGCAATTTTCTCTACCTTTCTGAGCCTTAGTTGCCCCCTCTTTAAATCTGACATCCTAAACAGGTGTCATCCGAGCAGGGTTAGCACAGAACCTGGTACCTAGCAAACCTTCAATAACAGAAGTGAACCATTGTTGTTGGTTATTAGCTTCAATGGAATGAGAAGCCACTGAGCCAATTATTGGTCTTTGCGGTGAACTGGAGGAATATTTAAGCACTCAGAGCCTCAATTTCCTCTTTGGCAAAACAGGATGCAGAGTTTAAAGGACCAATTTTTTTAAGTTCATAAAATTTGAAAAGATTGTTAACATTTAAAAATATCAACTTTCAGCTTCTTTAAAAAAATTGGAAGCTCTTGTCCACTGATTCTTCATACCCATGAGGCAGGGTCTGCCGGAACTAATTTAGACTGGGTGTATTTTCTCTAATTTGCCACAGTCCCTACTGTCCCTTAGTGCTCCTACACTGAAGCTCTACTAAGAAAGGTAGGGCTGGGGATTTAGCTCAGTGGCACCGTGCCTGCCTCACAAGCCCGAGGTCCTGAGTTTGATCACCGGTACCAAAATATATATATATATATATATATGTGCATTTTGCTTGTGGCATCTTTTAACAAGTGTGAAATTTGATCATACTCCCCTGTTATATACATTTTTGTTACCTCTCTGTGCATTGAGGGCCTTTGAGTTTGGGACCCTTGATTGCTAAGACCAAGGGGAAGCTTATTATTTGTAAGAGCAATCTCCTCTATTTCATAGATTTGCTACTTTTTTTTTTTTTTAGATTTGCTACTTTTTAATTTGGCTGCTACAGCATTTGAACTTCCACCTGTGGCTCACACTGTTTTTCTATCTGGCAGTGCTGCTGTAGTCTCTTGGACTACACAGCAGCAAGCAAGCTCCCTGCTAACTCTTCTGCCTCCGTTTTCCATGCCTGAAAGGATTGCTCCTAGCAGGAGCCCCTGGGCTGGTATCCCTGCCTGGGTCTGCTCCTCACCCCTCAATTATCTCTGGTGTCCCCACCCTTGTTGCCGGGTCACCTATCTCCTGGGAGGACCCAGGCTCCAGAACTCCAAACATGTCCTCTAGAATTCTCCATTGTGGGAGTCTCATTCCCAGTCCCCATCTGACAGCCATTGTGTGTTCTTTATCAGAACTCACATAAAACAATAGTCAATTTAAAACGTAATTACACAGCCATTCTTCTGTCTCCAGTCTGGAATTAACCCCAAATCCAGAGACTTATGGGGGTGGAGCTGGGATGGACAGAGGCTTACGTTTTCCTCTTCCTGGGGCAGATCAGTTTTTCTGGAGATAAGATGGATTGAGTTTGGGGGAGGAAGGGGGTCCTGCTGCAGTGAAGGTGCTGATTTTGTCACTGGAGAAGGCAGTGGCCTTGCTGCTGTGGGGGAGATATGAGAACCTGGAGGCTTATGGAGCTTTGGTGAGGAAAAATGGGGGTCTGAGAGCTTGTGCTGCAGAGCCGGGGAGGCTGGAGTTGGAGCTCAGTCTGTAGGATGAGGGTGGAAACAGACCTGACGCCCTTCCAGCCTCAGCCTCAGTGAGGAGCTAAATGAGCTGTCTTTGTACCGCTCTGCACACAAGGCTCTGTAAATGCTACCTATCTTCAGACTTTCTGAGAGCCCTAAGTGGCATTGGGAGTGAATTTGATTCTTTTTTATTTTGCTTTTCTGCAGTTTTGTATGAACTACATCCCCTGCGCCCTGTAATTCTTCTACTGTGAACCTGCTTTAGTAAACAGTGAGGCTAGGGGATGTGACTCAGTGGTAGAGATGCTACTTAGCGTGCCCCAGGCCCTGAGTTCAATCTCCAGCAACTCTCTCTCTCTCTCTCTCTCTCTCTCTCAAGATAAATCATGGTTTTCTTTTTTCTTTTTTTTGAGATGGGGTGGGGGACAAGGTCTCACTATGTAGCCCAGGCTGACCTCAAACTCGGCATGGTTTTCTTTAAAAACCAAACCCAAAAAACCAATCCAAGGGCCGGGGATTTAGCTCAGTGGTTCTGGCGTCTGCCTTGAAACCGCAAGGTCCAGAGTTTGATCCCCAGTACCAAAACAAAAACAAAAAAACCAAAACAAATTACTTTGCGAGGCATGGTGGTGCACACCTACAGTTCCAGCACTCAGGAGCCTGAGGCAAGAGAATTGCTGAGAGTTCAAGGCCAGCCTGGGCTACATAGTGAGTTCAAGGCCAGCCTGAACTACATTAGCAAGATCCTGTTTCAAAGAACAACAAAAACAAACAGTTCCTTGAGGGAGGAAAAATAAAATGAATTGGCCAAGGCATTTTAATTCTGGGCTTCAACCTGGGAATTTGGAGTTCACTTATTTTTAGAGAGGGACTCACTGTGTGGTTCAGACTGGGCCTCGCTCATTCTCCTCTTGCCTTGGCCTGCTGACTGCTTCTGGGCCCATCTAATAGCTCCATAAACCAAGGCCCCTAGGCAGAGCGATTCTAGGCAAAGCTGCATAGCAAGTCGGTGGCAGGGCCAAAACTAGAGGCCTCCTGAGAGCCCCCCCTCTACTCAGGGCCTCGCCTTGAGCACAGACAGCTCCGCATTTGACATCCACACCCAGTGCCGTGGTCCCGTCCTGAGCTGAGGAACACTGTCTCAGATGTATCCCTAGCTACAGTCTAAAAAGATCACTGGAGAGTTTAAACAATAGGGTTTTAAAGTTTTTATTTCTCAATTAAATTATGTTTTTTGCGTTTTTTGGTTCTGGGGATGGAACTCGGGACCTTGTGCTTTTGAGGCAGGCGCCAGAACCACTGAGCTAAATCATGTTTTTATTATACGTTAATTTATATTGTATGTTGTTGATATAGAGAAAGGTAATTGATTTTTTAAAACATTTCTTTTCTTCTTTATTTTTTTATAAAGGGTACTGGGAATTGCACTCAGGGCCATCATGCTGAGCTACATCCCCTGGTTTTTCTTAAATTTTTGAGACAGGATCTCGCTAAATTGCCCAGGCTGGACTCAAACTTATGATCTTCCTGCCTCAGCCTCCCAGTGAGCTGGAATTACAGGCCTGCACTACCACCCTTGGTTCTTTCCTTCTCTTTTAGGTAGGAAATATTACAAACATGCAGAAAAGACAGAATAACAATGTGAAAGTCTGTGTACTCACTACTCAGTTTTGTCAGATTCTACCCTATGACTCTGTTTTCTTTGGGTTTATTTTTGCTTGTTCGGCCAATGAAACCTGACATTGAAGACCTAGTTCCCTCCCTGATCTCATCACCCTGACACTCAGCTCAGAGGGAACTGATGTCAACCTTTGACTATTATCAACACCGTATGTTTTTAGATTTTTGCTATATGTGCTCATATACGCGATCTTGCATATCTGGAAAGTTTATTTAAATGGTATACTGCATGGATCCATCAGTAACTTAAAAAAAATTTACTCCATGTAGTAGCTTTTCGAATCTTCCTTTGCTGATCCAAATACCACTAGGTCACTCATTTATTTTATTTTTTATTTTTAGGGTTTTGGGGATAGAGTCTCACTATGTATCCCAGGTTGGCCTTGAACTCTTAGGGATGCTCCTGTCTCCACCTCCCGAGTGCCGAGATTGCAGGTGTACACCACACCTAGCTAGGTCACTCATTTAAAATGCTGTGTCTGGATACGGAAAGTATATTTATTCTGGTTTTTGGCATTGAGTGGTATGTAGTTTGTCACTATTGTAACCCTACAGAGACCATTCCTCTGCCTGCGGGTGACAGTGTCTCACGATTAATATGCAGAAGTGGGATTTCTGCATCCTGGGCAAAAGGCATTTTCCCCCGTGTGAGAAACTAGGAACTGCTGACTTGCCCAGTTCCGCTGCTTCAGTCGGGTGTGCTGGGGAGATCTGCTTGCTTCATGTCCACTCCACTGTGAAGATGAGTGCAAAATGATACCGCATTTTTAAATTGACACAGTGGCTAGTTTTAGAGAGAGAAGAGCTCTGTTTGTCCTTTGGTTCCTCTGCCGTGTGTTGTTCATAGCCTTCGCTCATTTTCCTATTGCATTATCAACCTTGCCTTATCAATTTGTAAGAGGTACTGATTCTTTTAGCACTCGTAGAAATGTTTTTTTAGAGAGTACAGTTTCTCAAAGTAGGTATTGATGATCCTCGAAATGTCTTTTAGGCTATATTTTTTGTTTGGCTCTAAAAAAGTAGACAGAGTCTCACTATGTAGTCCTGGCCTCAAACTCACCATCCTCCTGCCTCAGCCTCTCGAGTGCTGAGATTAAAGGTCTGTGCCACCATGCCTGCCTGCTCTATAAAATTTTACAGTGCTCTGAAATCAAAAAGATATTATCCTAAATATCTTCTATAGGTATTCAAACTTTACTTTCCAGATTTAGATCTTTACCATAGGAGTTCATTTTTGCCTGCGGTTTGAGATAAAGATGTTGTCTTACTCCATTTTCTGTTGCTATAAAAAAATGCCTGGGACTGAGTAGTAGTAGTAACTGATAAAGACTGGAAGTTCCCTCAGTTCACTGTTCTGAAGGCCAGGAGGTCCAGAAGCCTAGCACTGGCGTCTGCTCTGCCCGTGCTGAGGTCCATTTTGCTGCCTCACAGCATGGGTAAAGGCACTTCGTGGAGAACTTGCAGGTGCCAGCTTGGGCCTCTTCTGATCATGAAGCCTCAAAAGCCAGTGTGGGGCCCCACCCTCACCCTCATGACCTCACTCAACCTGATCGCCTTGCAAAGACCTTCCTCCAAATATCTGTAGCATAAGTACAAAGCAGGTGATAAGGTTTTCACATGGAGCCCCTAGGGGCTCAGTCAGACCACAGCAGTTGCCATCATCATCATCATCATCATCATTATCATCATCATCATGTTTGATTAACCAACTAGCCCAGCCCCACTTGCTGACATCATTTGTCTCCCATTTTCAAATCTCTGTCAACCTCTTTTGAGGCCTCCAACGCTGATCCACTCATTCATGTCCAGGAACCACATTTCAACAATCTGAAAAAAGTCAGTGTATCTACAGTTCAGTGTCGTAGTTACTTTTCTCATCACTGGAACAAAATACCCAACACTCAAAGTTAAAGGAGAAGAGGGTTATTTGGGCTTACAATTTGTAGAGGTTTCAGTCCACAGTCAGCTGGCTCCAAGGCCAGGATGGCATGGCGGAGGAGAAACAGTCCATGGCAGGGCAAGCAGGAAGCAGCAAGCAGTCTACCCTTCCCTTTTATCCCATCCAGGCTATAAGACTTTTGGGTGGTGACACTCACACTAGGGTGGGGCATCTGAAGTAAATTCATTCAGCCACACCCAGAAGTATGTTAATTCAAATTAGTGGACTAATTTAGTATCACACACTCTAGATCCAGCCAGCTCCGAAAAGCCTCACTTATGAACACATGAGACTTTGGGGGGACATATATATACAAGCCATAAAAATACCAAAATAAAGCTTAGTTTTTAAAGTAACAAAAAAGAAACAGTTGAAAATAATTTTAATAATAAACCTGCTATTTAATATATATCTAAACTATCATTTCAATATCCATGTAATAAAAATAGTTAATGAGTAGTTTTCTTTATTGTATATTAGGTCTTTAAAATATAACCAGGCATGATGGCACGTGCCTGTAATCCCAGCACTGAAGAGACTGAGACAGGAGGACCCCTGCAAGTTCGAGGCCAGCTTGGAGTACATAGTGACTTTAAGGCCAGCCTGGACTACATAGTAAGATCCTGTCTAAAAAACAAACAACAAAATATATATACATAAATGTATATATCTGATGTGCGCTTCACACATACAGTGCCTCCCAATTTGTTTGGTTTGATTTTGTTTTGGTTTGTTTTTTGAGACAGGGTCTTCTGTGTAGTTCAGGCTGGCCTTGAACTCATGGCAACCCTCCTGCCACAGCCTCCCAAATTCTGGGATTACAGTTGTTTGCCACCATGCCTGGCAGCACCTCTCAATTTGAAGCAGCCACATTTCAAGTGCCCACAGTAGCCACCATGCTGGACAGGGCAGCTGTAGCTCTGCATGTTGTGAAACAATCCACACTCTCCCTTTTTTTTTTTCAATATTAGGGATTGAATCTTGAACCCAGGGCTTTTGCACTGAGCTACATCCCAGTGCTTTTTTATTTTAAGACAGAATCTCGCTAAGTTGCCCAAATTGGGCTTCAACTTGAGATTCTCCAGCCTCAGCCTCCCAGGGATTACAAGTGTTCACCATCATGCCCAGCTCTGTCCATCCCTTTTTATAGCTGTTCTTTAAAACTGGGCTGTCTGTTCTCTTTGCTAGCTAATATAAATTTTAGGATGAGGTTGAACAGGACAGAAGAAAGGCTAGAGATTCCTGGCATATTGTCTCCTCTACTGGGTTTGGATCATAAAAATTACCATATTTTTAAGTGTTTTCAATTTGCCAAGCACTGTGGTAACTGGCTTTGTCCTAATGGGCTTTTTCTTGAAATGCCATTGAATTCACTCATTACTTTGGAAAGAGTTGATACCTCTACATAATGATCTTTTGGATTGAACTGTAAATAGATTTACATAAATCTTCATTTATAAGGTCTTTTTATGTTTTGAATGAAGTTTGATCATTTTTTAAACTTTATTCTTTTTATTAGTATATATTTGTTATACATATTGATCACACTCATCATAGGGAATTTGTACCTGTACATAACACATCTCTTCTTTTCCACATTCCCCTATGTTCCCTTCAACCCTTATATACCTCCCCATTTACACAAGCTTTATTTTTATTTTTTATTCCATTCTCTTTTTATTTCTTTCCCTTCCTCCCTTTCTTCTTCCCCTCCCTTCTTCCCTTTCCCATTTGAACATGTTCTTCCTATTTCTCAATATCTATCCTCCATCATGCTCCTTACCCTTTGTGTTTCTCACACAAGAGAAACAATGCCACATTTAAACTTGGGTGTCTGATTTATTTCACTTAAAACTATGGTCTCAAGATGTGTCCATTTTCCTACAAATATTCGAGTTTATTCTTCTTTAAGGCAAAGTAGTATTCCATTGCATATAAATACCATATTTTCTTTGTCCATTCATCTTTTGATGGGCATATGGACTGTTTCCATGACTTAGCTATTGTAAATTATGCTGCTATAAATATGGATATGCATATATCACTATGGTATGATGCTTTTAACTCTTTCAGGAAGAGAAGAAGGGGGAATAACTGGATCAAATGGAATCTGTTTTGAGGAATCTCCATATTGATTTCTATAGTGGTTGCACCAGTCTATACTCTCACTAACAGCAGAGAAGTGTTCCTTTTTCCCCACAGCCTCGCCAGCATTTATTATTGGTTGATTTCTTGGTAATAGCTATTCTTTCTGGAATGAGATGGAATCTCAGTTGTGTTTTAATTTGCACTTCTCAAATGGCAGTGATGTTGAACATTTTTCATATATGTATTGCCTGTTTCTATTTCTTCATCTGAGAAATGTCTGTTCATTTCAGGTGCCCATTGTTGGTTGGTCTTTCATTTTGGGGGGGGCTGATTTTTTAAAAAATTCTTTATATATTGTAGATATAAGCCCTTTGTCTGAGGAGTGACTGGTAAAAACTTTTTTCCCATTCTGTAGGTTATCTCTTCACTCTGTTGGTTTCTTTCGTTGTGCAGAAGCTCTTTGATTTGATGTGATTCTAGTTGTCAATTATTTATAATGTTTCCTCTGGAGTTTGATCATTTTAATACAGGAAAATTTATATTAGATTAAATTCTAGGTAAGTTATCACTCTTGCTATCATAAAGTTTTTCTTTAATTGCATCTTCTAATTTGTTGCTACTATATATACCAACTGATTTCAACATATTGAGAAAGTATCCCACAACCTTGCTGAATTCTCCAATAGGCTATTTCTTTCTTGTCTTACTGCATTATTTAGGTCTGCAATAAAAATATCAAACAGGAGCAGACTGATAATCAGTCTATCAGCAGTTACAATGGGCCCATGAGTAGCTAAGACATAAAATAATGGTGGTTTAACAAGAGAGAAGGACTCTCCCATCTTAGGAAAGGTCCAGGGGTAGGCACTCTATGATCAGTAGGACCACCTTGCCCCAGAGCATCCTCTGCAATCCGGGATCCCTCCAACTACTGTCCTCCCAGTAGCTCTTCATCCTCATTGTCCGCTGTGGCTGTATATCTCCAGCCAAATATCAACGTCCAAGGCAGAAAGAGCAAGGGACAAAGAAAGCGAGGATAAAAGTCAGATTCCGAAGGTCCAGGTGTGGCGGCACACACAAGCCTGTAATCCCAGCACCTTTGGAGGCAAAGGCAGAAGGGTCACGATGAGTTCAAGGCCAGCCTGGGCTACATAGTCACAGTCTATCTCAAAAGAAGAAGAAAAAAAGTTGTGTTCCAGCTATCTCCGGGGATCGAACTCCAGTCCTGGGTTTTGCGAGGCTGGCAGCTGCAACACTGAGCTAAATCCTCAGCCCTCCAGCTATCTCTTTTTAAAAATTCATGGAAGGCTTGAGATTAGCTCAAGTGGTTCTTCTGCCTGCCTCACAAGTGCAAGGTCCTGAGTTCGATTCCCGGTACCAAAAACAAAAACAAAAATTCACGGAAGCTGCCACACAACATTTCTGATATTTCATTAGTCAGAACACACAACGAGTTTCTGGAGGTAGGTCTTTTGAAGAACCACCCATGTGCCCAGATGAAAATAAGAGATTCTATTATAGAGGGAAGCAGGGAGAGTACATAATGTAGGACGATTCACAGCGTCTGCCATAGTGGCAACATTATTCCATTCCTGGCTTTAAAAGGACACTTCTTGAAGTATAATATCTGCTTTAGGGTATTGGTGGGTAATGTTTATTGGGCTACCAAAGTTTATTCTAAGTTAGAAGTTTGTTCCCCTGCTATCCTTCTCCTTCTCTTTTCTCCTTTGACTGGGTCTTGTTAGGTAGACCAGTTTGGCATTGAACTCACAATGACCCTCCTGCCTCAGCTTCCCAAGAACTGAGATTACAGATATACACCACCATGCTTTCCTTGTTTGTTCATTTCCTAATCATAATTAATATCAAATTATCTTAATTGCTTTTTTTGAGCATCTACTGAGATTATTATACTTTTCTCCTTTAGTGTTCTAATTTATTCATAGATTTTAGTGTTAAGCCATCCTTGTTTTCCTGGAATAAACCTGTCTTGGTCATCATGCAGTATATGTATCCTACACATTGCTGAAATTTTTAAACACACATAACAAAACCGACCATTTAACCATTTTAAAATGTACAATTCTGAGGCATTCAGTACATTCACACTGGACAGACTCACAGTTCCTCTCCTGAACATTTTTCCTCTTCCCATAATGAAGCCAAACCTATTAGAAACTAATTCCCCATTCCTGCCTCCCCTAGTTGTGTAACCACCCTCCTGCTTTCTACCTCTGCAAATGTGCCTGTCCTAGGTCACATGAATGAATTCAACAACCTCAATTCATATCAATGGGATCACAAAGTGTTTGTCCTTTTGTGACCAGCTTATTTCCCTTAGCATAATGCCCTGAAAGCTCATCCATGTGGTAGTATGTGTCAAAATTTCCTTCCTATTTAAGGCAGAATTATATTCCCTTTGTGTGCGTGGACCACATTTTATTTATCTATTTGTCCTTGCTAGATACTTGGGTTGCTTCTTGTACCTGTTGACTATTGAAAATGATACTGCTATGAACATGGACACCCATGTTCACAGCAGACCTGTTTTCAGTTCTCTTGGGCATACATCCAGGAGTGGAATTATTGGATCCCACTACTATTTTTAATTTTCTGAAGAATCACCACACTGCTTTCCACAGAGGCTGCACTATTTTACATTCCCAACCGTACTGCCCAAGGATTCCTTTCACATTTATCCACATTCATGGCAACACTTATTATCTTCTATTCTGTTGTTTTACAATATCCACATGAATGAGTGTGAAATGCTATCTCTGTGTTTTGATCTGTATTTCCCTAATGGTTGGTGATAAGCATCTTTTCATGTGCTTACTGGTCATCTGTATAATTTCTTTTGGTACTGTGGGAGGGGGGATCGAACTCAGGACCTTGCGCTTGTGAGGCAGGCGGCAGAATCACTGAGCTAAATCCTCGGCACTCTGTATAATTTCTGTAGAGAAATGTCTATTCATATCCTTCATGCATTTTAACTTGTTTATTTTGTTATTAACTTGTAGGTGTTCTTTATATATACTGGATATTAACCCCTTATCAGATGCATGATTTGAAAATATTTTTGTCCCTTTCTATGGAGGGACACCCTGTTGATAGTGTCCTCTGGGAAACAAAACCTTTTTTTTTTTTTGGTACCTGGTCTAACTCAGGACCTTGTGCTTGCAAGGCACACGGAGGCACCACTGAGCTAAATAAATCCCCTACCCGGAAGACAAAAGTTTTACATTTGTTGTAGTCCAATTTATCTATCTCTTCTTTTGTGACTTGTGTTTTTAGCACTATATCCAAGAAATCATTGCCAAACCCAATGTCATGAAGCTTTCTCCCTATGTTTTAATAGTTTTAGGTCTTTAATCCATTTTTAGTTAAGTTTTGTACAATAATGTAAGGAAAGAGTCCAAATCTATTCTTTGCATGTGGATATCCAATATTCTTGAGGTGAATTTGGTGTTCACAGCATTTTATTTAGGACTTTTGTTCCTGGAAGATGCTGCTTTGACTTGTTGCTGGACTCCTCTCTCTATCCTTCTGACAGGTGATACTGAGCTTTTGCTTAGTCCCTGGGGTGACAAGATGGGGACTACAGCTCTTCCCTGGGGAAAACTAACAGAAAGCTCTTCTTCATTCTGAGCCCAAGTTTCTCTCCCTGCAGCGTCTCTCCACTGACCTTGGCTCATCCTCTGGGGCTGTCGGAATCAGTGGGCCTCTTTTCCAGGGAAAACCACTTTGAATTCAGCAAATAACATAACTATGTGCTGAGTAGCTACCCGAAAGGTATACATGGATTATCACATTTATTCTGCAAAGCAATCAATAAAGAAGACCTATTATTGATTCCTACCTTGTAAATGAAGCACATAAGGCTTGAAGAGCTTATAACTTTCACAAGGTCAAACAGCTACATAAAAGGCACATTGATATATTTCAAAGGCTGTGCCCTGACCACTCCACTCCAAGGCCTTGCTCTTCTTCCCCAGTACCTAACCCAAACCTCCTTCAGATCTTCAATTATTCTTCAGAGTACATAGTTTTCTCACTCTGTCCCATGCTAGGAGAATTTTAAGTGTCCCTGTTAAAAACCACATGCAGTTGCCCCTACATGGCCCAAGGTCTGTGTTCTCACCAATGACATGAGATCGGGCGTGGACAGCTGTGCCGAGTAAAACCTCCAGGACTTTGTCGAGTCTCTTGCTGCTAAGGCAGCTCTCCTCATCTACACCATCCAGGTGTCTAGTTTCACCAGTGTGGAGGAGTTTTTCTTCCTCTTCTCTGAGTTCAAACACTTCTCCATAGTCGCTGGGATCTGCATCCCGCCCTTGTATAGCTATCACCCCCCCGGCACTCACCTTGTGCCAGGCACAGTTCTAAGCCCCTTAGAGACATGAACACCAATTACCCTCACAACCACCCAGTGACACATGCACTTCGCATCTCTATCTTGAAAATAAGAAAACAGACACAGGGTTGGCAATATAGCTCAGTGAGAGACCACATACTTAATGTGTAGAAGGTCTTGGGTTCAAAACCCAGTACTCCCCAAAAGAAAACAAAGAGAGAAAAAGAAAACAGAAACAAAGTTAAATAACTTCGTTCAGAGCCACACAGCTAGTCCATGGCAGAACCAGAACTCAAGCCCAGGAGTTCAATTTCTAGAATTTGCATCCTCAGCCTCAACATGGTGCTGCTTCCAATCATTCTGGCCATTTCAACCAGCTTTTTGGTGTCCTTTTTCAACAAAAGTTTGCCCAGAAACTTTGGCAGGCAAACAGTATTAAATCAGAATATACTACAATGGTTTATTTCATTCTGTTTATTTTCCCTTTTTTTCTACTTATGATGTTGATGTTTCATTAGGTAGCAATAACCTTTCCTTCTAAAATAAACTAAGTTTTTTTTTAAAAAGTGAGTTGATGAGAGAGAGAGAGAACATAGATAAACATGTAAGGAAGCCCTCCCAGGGATGGACAATTAGGGCCCCATCTCAAGGATCTTTTTTGTTGGTGCCAACAAACGGAGAAATCATATTCCAGGTAGAAGGACAAGGAAAGCATGTGCAAAGGCCCTGAGACAGGAAAGAAAAACTGGAGAGGGCAGAAAAGGCCAGTGCCCTAGAGAGAGGCAAGTGGAATGAAATGAGTTCGGAGATGTGGGAACATAGAAGGTTGTGTCCTGCCACCCTGTCCATGACAGGAGTTTCATGAAATGTATTATAAGTGCCCAGGAAGTCATAAAAGTTTAAGTAGGAGAGGAACTCGATTCTGTGCAGGATTGTACAAGGTCACCACTCGGGCCCTGGCTGGAGAGTGGGTGGTAAAGGCGCTGGGAGAGTGGAAGGGAAGGGAAGAGCCTTTGACCGACTTCCGGTGATGATGGCAGTGGAGGAGTTGGAAAAATGAAAATTCGAGATACTGCTGGAGATGACAAGCACTGGGTTTTCTGATGGCTTAGGAAGGACAGGAGGGGGAACACAAAGATAGTGACACCCAGGATCTGGGCCTGGATAACTGAGGTGGGGAGGGAGGGGTGCTGGTTATGACAGATAGAGGTTACTGTTATTCTTTTTACCACCGGGCAGGGAGAAGGGTCCCATCCTACTGCGCAAGGCTTTGCGTGTCCTCTCCAAAGGTCACACTTTTCCCTCGCTCCCCCCAACCTACACCAATTTTCATAATGGGGGAGGGATAGTATTTAATGATGGCAATATCTTCATCCATGCCCCTCAATGCAAGCTTGGGCTTCTCCGTGGAGCCAGCACAAAGCCTGGGACCTTCTTTAAAGGCGCCTGCAAGCAGGCACCAAATATTGGTAACAAACTTTCATAGAGGTCAAAGAGCCGCGGTGAGAAGGCCCAGGGAACTAGTTTTTAAATCGTGCATTCTGATTGGTGATCGTGCCAGCGGGGTTGGGCGGGAATTGGAGTGTCGTAGTACATCTGGGCCTGTGATTGGTGGGATTTTAGCGCGGCCTCCGCTGTGGTTGGTGAAGGTCGTGTAGCTATCTACAAGTTTTTGAGCGCTAGTGTCCGAGTTGGCCACGAGAGGGAGCCCGGGAACCGCAGTCTTGGACGTTTAGGGACCTCCTCCTTCCAGCGGCCCTCCCGCTCTGTGAGGGGGGCCGGGCCAGCCCAGTGCGGGCTGGCAGCCGCGGGACAGGGCCACGGGTGGAGTAGGTGAAAGCGTGTCAGGGCTCCCGGCTCTGGCCGGGTGGTCACGCTTCTCCGCACAGCTCCTTTGGCCCCTTCCCCGGGCTCCCTGCCCTTAGAGGACATTGGATTGTCCCAGGGGTGGGGCTAAGGGTTCGCGAAGGTCTGTGAAGCCCACAGCCAACCTCGCCGCCCAGTGCGTCATCGGAGCCCTGGGCCGCTCACGGTCCGCCCAGGTTGGGCCGCCTTCGCCCCAAAGAACCTTCCAGGGCAGCTCTCCATCTGGCCTAGAACTTCCCAGCAGGCAGGGACCCCCGGCTCGGATCACCCTAGATAAAGACGCCCCCTGCCTGTCCCTGTGCTGCCAGGGCATGCTGTTTCACCGTTTCTGCTGCACTTAACTGTTTTTTAGAATTTACTTGTTTTTTTGAACATGCTCATTGTCTCTGCCTCACCTTCCCACCAAAATACAAGCCAGGTGAGCAAGGGAATCATTGTCAGGTACAATACAGACCTCTAAGTTCCATTTAGATTTGAGTTAAAGCGCAAACTTTTAAAGTATATCCCATGCATTAGGGATATACTTATGCTTTAAAAATCAGTCACTGGTTATCCCAAATTTCAATTCAGCTGCCTGTGGGTCCCCCCTCCCTCAGTACTGGGGACTGAACCCAGAGAGTTCACATTGAGCTACACCCCCAGCCTTTTTAAATTTTTGGAAAAAAAAACACCTTTAAAAAAATTTTTTTTCTCACACGGAGTCTGCCTGAGTTGCTAAATTGACCAGGCTGAGTTTAAACTGGAGATTCTCCTGCCTCAGCCTAAGTGCCAGCTGGGACCTGGGCATGTGCGGGTCAGTGGGTCACAGGCCAGAGGAGTCAGTCATCTTTGGGTTAAGCTGTGATGTCTAAAGCTCTGTGGGCTGAGGGAGGACAGAGGAAGATGATGAGCTGGGGCCAGGGTTCTGCAGGTGGCCAGGGAGGGGCTGTGCATTGTGGCTGGGGCTTCACTGAGTGTCACTCCAGCAGACAGACTCACAGTGATGCCAAGTGACATTATTGTGCCCACCCTATAGGTTGGGAGACTGAGGTTCAGAGAAGTGAAATGCTGGGCCTAGGGCCATCCAAGAGGGGAAAGCCAAGCTTCAAACTCAGGTCTGGTGGGCGCTGTAGATTGCATTCTTTAGAAAAGCTGCTGGCTGAGGACCAGCCCCACAAATGGAGGATGAAGACCCTGAGGCTCAGAAAGGGGACAGGACTAGGCCTGGGACTGCAGCTTGCAAGTTTAGCAGGAGGACCCAGAGACAGTGCAGGTTCTCTGTCCTGTGCTCCCACTGGAGCCGGGTCTCTTTGAGCCCCTGGCTGAGCCCTGTGGCTAAGTCCTTGCATGGGTCCTGGGGAGGTCTGTAGTTTCCATGGAGACCACCTCCCACCGCCCCTGCAATCCCATTGTGACCAGCATTAAGGGATTAACTGCCCAGCAGCCTTCGAAGCGTCTTGAGTGCCAGGGAGGCAGCAGGAGCCGGCTCAAGGATGAAGAGGTTGCCCCGTCTGTGGGGCCTCATAGCAACAGGAGATGTCGGACAGGAACCAGGGCTCCCCCTGGGACCCACCAGGTAGGGTCCTGACTCCACACTGCACAGAAGGAAGGAAGCATGGGGTGGCAGAGGAGACAGGAATCCAGGGGAGGAGCCTGAATTTCAGAGCAAGTCAACAGCTCCCAGCTCAGGAAGTATGGGGGCTGTGATGGGTGAATTATACTCTGGTCAGAACAGGATCCAGGTCCTCTTGACAAGATGAGAGGTGCCCCATAGACTCCTTTGGGGATACTCCAAGGCTGCCAAAGAGGAGCTGTCTAATCATTTTGCATTTGGGGAAACTGAGGCACAGGTGAGAAGGTGACTTGCCCCAAGTCCCTGGATTGAAGCAGGTCACAGGTCAAGAATCCAGAGGGAACCCAGAGGGTGCCTGAGCAGGAACAGAGGTTAAAATCTCTTTGCCACCTCTGTCTGGAATTCTGAATCCCCCCAAGGAAGGGTTCCCCCAGCACCTGCTCCCTAGGACCTGTGCCCCTGGCCACACTTCCTTCCTTCCCTGCCTCTCCTCCTGCCCTCCCTGTTGCCCACACAGCCCAAGGCCCAGAAAGTCCTGGGCAGGCTCCTTAGTGCTGGAGGGCACCAGGCTCCGACTGTCCCACCCAGGGAACACCCATATGATTTTGAGCCATATGGATGTAATAATGATTCAAAAATGAATGTAAAAATTTAATAAATTAGGTAAGAGCATATAAAAATCCTACGTGCTTTTTTTTTGAGACAGGATCTCAAAAAGTACTTCAGGCTGGCCTTGAACTCATGGCAATCATCCTGCCTCAGCCTCACGCGTGCTGGGATCTCAGGTGTGTGCCACCATACCTGGCCCTACTTTAATAATCCGAGAGATGCGAGAGTATCATACATCTTCCAGAAATGAGCTCCATGTCATTGAATCCTTGACCTGGAAGAGCCCTTTATTTTAAATGAATGTCCTACTGCCAATAACTGGAGCCATCTCTGTGCTGGGCACAGTGCAGGGCACTGTGTGGATTTTGCCCATGGATTTTATGAGGAACGTTGTCATCAGTCCCATTTTACACATGGGGAAACTGAGCTTCACTGAAGTTTCAACTATTAAATTACAGTAAGCTGTAAAACTTGAGCCTCCTTGGTGAGGCCTTTCTAGCTCCGAATTTCAGATCTTCCCATGGAAGGTCTCAAATCTTGGCTCCACCTCACAATCATCTGGGAATTAAACAAAAAACCCTGCACCACTCATCCCACCCCACCCAAGATTCAGTCATTGGTTTGTGCTGAGGCCTGAGTTTTGTTGTTATTTTTGGTTTTGCCCCCCCCCCCCCGCCCATGCTGGACATCTAACCCAGGGCCTTGCAGGTAGATGCAAGCTACACCTCCAGCCCAAGTACCTGTATTTTTGTGTGTCTATGTGTTTGGTACTAGCGATTGAACCCAGGGCCTTCCCACTGAGCTACATCCCCAGCCCTTTTTATTTTTTATTTTGACACAGGGTCTCACTAAGTCACTAAGTTGCCCAGGTACCTTGAAATCCTCCTGCCTCAGCCTCCCAGAATGCCAGGATTATAGGTGTGCACCAACACATCTGACTAGCATCTATATTTATGAAGATCCAAAACAATTCTGCTTCACTACTTGGATGGTGTCTCTGCTTTATGCAAAAAGCAAGGAAATCAAGGGAGGGAAAGAAATGACTTTGCCCAGGGTTAGACGGTGGCTGGAACCAGAAGTGGACCAGGGCTCCCAGTCGCTTCCATACAGCTTTTGTGTAAGTAAAAAAGAGCCCCCCATCCTGGCAAGCAGAGCTCATGGGGTTTGGAACTGGGGCTGGATTTCACCCCCACTCAGCCCTTCTGGCTGGAAAACATTTGGCAGTGACTGACCTATGCAACTGTACACAGTGATCCTGGCCTGAGTCTTAGGACTTCCAAACTTTACCTCAGTGACCTCCAGACAAATCCCTGCAGCCCCTTGGAACAAGGATGTGGGGAGATTAAGGGTGGCTTCTAGGTTGCAGATTCCATCCTCACACCCAGGACTGGGGCTTGGAATAGGCAAGGGCTCCCTACAGCCTCAAGCTTGGTATCAGCAGGACAGGACCCATCTAACTGCCAAGGCCATTCCTGCAGATAAGGTCAGGAACATAAACAGGAGAGATGAACATAAACAGGTGAACAGTGACACTCTCACCCAGATGTCACAAGCCACCCGGTGGCAGGCAGGCAGCTCACATGGACACCCCACCCACACAGGCTGAGTCCTCCTGGCTTCCTTCCTGATCCCTCACTGGATCATCCGCTCTACCTAACCCCCTGAGCCTGGAGGTCAGCATCTCCCACAGTGCCCTGCTCTCTGGCCAGAGCAGCTTCCATGGCCCTTTACTGGCGGCCATCTTTTCAGAGTTAGTGTGGCCTTGGGTGAGAGCGTAGATTCTGGAGCCAGCTTGGATTTGAATCCTACTTCTCATTTCTATCTCTGTCAGCACATGACCCAAACCCTCTGTGCCTGATAAAACCACTGCCTTCCTCTCTGAGCGGCGGGAGAGTTCATGAGCACACGGACAGCCTTCCAGACAGCTGTGTACACATCGGCCATAGTTGTCAGCGTATGTCTCCATTTCATTCCTGTGACAGCCCAAGGAGTGAGATGTCATTTACAAGGGAAGAAACCGAGGCTCAGAAGGGCTGAGGGAGTCAGGGCAGAGCTCTGATCTTTCTCAAGGGCCTGAGGTCTCCAGAGACAGGACAGGACCAAGACAGGTCATGACATGGAGTGTCTGGTTCACAGCTTATGCTGCCGGTCCCACTCTTCAGAGGGCCACAGGACACAAGGCCAGGTGAAGTCCCCTGACTTGGGCCTTCTAGTAGCTCTCAGGCAGCCCTGGGAGGGAGAGGAAAAATGGCGGGCAAGGAGATCTGCAGAACCATCTGCTTCTCGACATCCTTCAACACTTCCCTGAGGCCATCAGCGAGAGCAGATCACCCCTGTCTCGGCTGGAGACCAAGATGACCAGGGTGACCTACGTCCTTGGATGAGTCTCTTCCTACCTCTGGCCTCCAGCTCCCCTTCTGCACCCTGAGGTGATGAGGCTGGACCGTGGTCTGGGATCCATGCTAAGAAAGGCCACATCTTGGAGGGCTTCACCTGACACACTGTTTGTGCTCCAGAAACCTCCAGAGTTGGGACTGAAAAGCCCCAACCCACATCCTCCCAAAGCTTCTCCTGGCTCCAAGGAGGATTCTCCAATTCCAAACTCAAAGCCATACCTTCACATCCCCATTTGGAAAGTCCCCCCCACCCCCAACCCTACTGCCTTTATCTCTCTTTGGTAACAGAGCAAATTTGCTCAGGACGAAGAGCAGGGCACAGGCAGACTGTTGACTTGAGCGAAACCTCCCCTTTGGAGGGCGGCAGAAGAGGCCGCTGGATGTCCACAGGGAGGCCAGCGGCCTCTTGCATAACCCAGGCGGCCTTCTGCTCACCCTGGGCCTTTTCAGGGTTAGGGGTGAGGCAAACCGCAAACTCATGCCCAGTTAATTTTTTAAGGCAAAACCAACAGGCTCAGCAATGATTAGCAGGTAGGTAAGTTCATCTTAATCGTGCTGAGGACAGGGAGGGAGGAAGGCGGCCAGCAGAGGCCCAGGGATGGGGCCAGTTATCAGTTAACCACATGAATGTTATTTCCTTCCAAACCCGCTGGTCTTCAGCCCCAGCTCCCTCATCTTCCTCTCAGAAATACTCTCGTGGCAACTCAGTGTCCATCAGCCACTAAGTGAACAAACACACGGGCACCTGTGGTTATTGCGGGAAGGCAGAGGGTCCTCCTTGTGAAGACCAAGCTTCTCACCACTGCTCTCCACAAGGAGAAAATCCCCCTGCCCTCTGGGGTGCCTGAGGGGCCCAGGCATAAGGCCCAGCTCCACAGTCCAATCTGCAGCAGCTGCCACTTGCTAGAGACCTCAGTGCCACCATCTGACACCTGGGTGGGTTAGGGAGAAGATTGTGCGACACCAGGGGATCAATCCACAGTGGTATGAGCAGGGTTCAGGAGCCCAAGAAGGAGCCGAGGCCCAGAGAGCCAGAGCACCTACCTGCCACTGGTGTCAGCAGGCACCAGATCCCAGCTCCAGGCAGAAACTGTGCTCCCAGTTGGCAAGCAAGGGTCCCAGTGGGTGGCTGAGGCCACAGGGATGGCCTGTTAGACCCCCGCTGCCCCGGACTCCTGCCCTGGGGTCTTCGGAGCTGCCAAAGGCGGCAGCAAGGCCAGGCCAGCCTCGGGCCAGGTGGCTGCCTGGACTGGAGTTTGGTCAGCAGTTGGGGACCTATATTGTGAGATAGTTAGGACTTTGTCCACAAACTGGAATTTGAAATTTCAAAGGGGCGAAACTGAAGGGCCCTACCCCAGAGTGGAGATGGCTCTTGGCTTCTTTCCCCCATGACTTTTGTTCTTTGTCTTGATAAGTCCTGGTTTCCCCTGCTCCGTGCTGGTGTTGGGTGGGGGAGGACGGATAAGAAATAGCGTCGAGGGGGAAGCCGAGGTATCAGTGCCCCGGGGTGTCCGGGTGTCCGGAAGATGTCTCTAGACCTGCGTCTGCCCAGGGACGTGGCCATGGCTTCCCAGATCCTGGGCTCCTCAGCAGTGCAGTGAGGTTTGAAACCGGCAGGATCCAGCTCTGAGCGCCGGGATCCTGAGGTCCTCTTTGGATCCCAGGAGTAGGGTAACCTGGGGAAGTGGAGCCCTTAACCTCTAAAGTCAGGCTCCATCCAAATGGCAGCCCCTCTGGTTACACCCAGTGTGGCACTGGCCAAGTCTCTGACCCTCGCTGAGCCTCCGCTTTATCATCTGTAACGTGAGGGTGTCTGGGGCATCAGATAAAACGAGAAATGTCGAAGGTGCTCAGCACCAGGCTTAGCACATCTCTCTATAAACATCCCCAACATTGTCATTTAAAAGAAAAATGAGGCAGCACCCTTCCCTCTGTCCATGGCAGAGGCATGAGCCCCATCTGGCCTGCTGGGCTCGCTGCAACCTTGTCCCTCCACCAGCTGCTTCCCTCCTCCACGCTCTGGTTCCCCATCCCCAACGTGGAGGAGCTGGGCCTCCTGGTGAGTCCTGAGGTCCTGTTGCTCTCTAGGAGCTGCTGGTGGCATAGGGGACGGAGACCTCTCCAGAGGAGAGATCTGGGGCTCAAGAGGTCCATAACCAAAGGCAATGACCTTGACGGCTGCACTCGACAGCTGCCTCTTGATGCCCCTGGGGGATTGGTGCCCGGACCCTCCCTAGGGACTAAAATGCATGGCTGTTCAAGCTCTTGGTGTACTTGTAAATGATGTAGTATTTGTGTATGACTTCTGCACATACTCCCACCTACTTTATATCATCTCTGAATTACTTAGACTAACGCCATGTGAATGCTATGTAAATAGTTGTATACGGTATTGTTTAGGAAAAGGAATAATGAAAAATCTGTACAAGAGCCGAGCATGATAGTATGTGCCTGTGAAGTCTTGGCTGCTGAGGAGGCTGGGGCAGGAGGATCACTTGAGCCCAATAATCTGAGGGCAGCCGGGCAGCACAGCAAGATTTTCTCTCGAAAACAAAGAACAAAACAAAATTTCTGTTCATATTCAGTACAGACACAATTCTTTCCAACTATTTTGGATCCAAATTCTTGGATCCAGAACCTGTAGGTACAAAGGGCTGGCTATGTGCTTCTACCTGTTCATTTAACTCCGACACCATCTCACTGAAGACTGTGTCAGCCCCACCGGTGAGGCTGCTGAGGGTCAAACTCAGAGCCTTGGCTGTGCTACACAAGTGCTACCACTGAGCCACACCCCCCAGCTCAACTTCAGTTTTCTTTCTTTATCTTTCTTTTTGAGACAGGGTCTTGCTATGTAGTCTAGGCTGGTCTTAAACTCACTTATGTAACTCAGGCTGGCCTCAAACTTGTGGCAATCCTCCTACCTCAGCTTCCTGAGTGCTGGGATTACAGGTATGCTCTGGCCCTTTTCTAATAATTGGTTTTAGTAATTCTGATATTTAAAAATTATCATTTCAAAATGTAATCAGTATTTCAAAGTTACTGTACCTCTCACATTACTTTTTCGTACTTAGGAAACTGGTATGTATTCTACACATGCATCACAGCTCGACTCGGACTTGCCCTCTTTCCTCATTTGTCTGATGCTGAAATGAAGCTGAGAAGTAGAACCTGAGGCCATGGCGCTTGGTGAATTACAGTGCCTATGATCTAAGATCCATGGCTTATGCTTTAAACGTGAGTGAGTGGAAGGAAAGTTGAGAACCCTATGGCATTACCTCATTTAATCTTAGTGGAAAACTGCAGGTTAGGCCCATTTTATAGGAGAAACTTGTGACTCAGAATCGTTTGCCTGAAGTCATAGAAGCAGCAGATCCTGATGGTGATGTGTCATTTATATGAGGAGCGTGTATCTGGTGTTGGCTAAAGGTGGAGTGAGTCGTGTATGTGATGGATGACGCAATTATGGGGAAGTGGCAGTGAGGGAGGACATGAGTCTGGAATGTGCCTCCTAGGCAGTCGTGCACGTGGAGCCTGTGGCAAGTCATATATGTCATCGTCCGTGGAGTTAGCGGTTTGCTGTGTGCACGTGCCCACGTGCCTGGTAGTTCTCCCGTATAACACACATGGCCTGGTGGACCCCACAGATCCGAGACAGTGATGGAGTCTAAGCTGCCATCCAGAGAAAAATGCATTGTTATTTTTATTACCTAATTAAACGCTGGCTTGCCAGGATCACAGTCTGCTTGCAGAAATGTGGAAGTGCACTGCTCGCACTTGATGAATTGCCAGACGCATAGGACAAGCCGTGCTGGGCTGTGAAGGGAGCAGCTGCGCATGGCTCATCACAGGTGCCAGGCAGGCGGTGGGGACCGGGGCTCAACCCTCAGAGGCCCCTGCTGGAACTGCTGGCCGCTTCTGTGTTCACTGCCCAGCTGGGTCTCCCCTTTCCATCCAGCCCTGCACTCCCTCCACAGGTGCCAGAGCCAGGACCCGATGTTCCCTGGGGCGGAGCATGGGAAGAACCCATCAGCAACTGAAGTCCGCGTCAGGATCTTATTTCAATAATGCATCTCAAGGTGTTGATTGGGAGGCCCCCCTTCTTCCCTGCCTTAGAGCCTTGTCCTAATCAAGAAACAGCTGGGCCATGATCATCTCCCCATTCTACAGATGGAGAAATCAAGGCCCTGAGAAGCTATGTGATCTAAACAAAGCCACCCACATAGTGAGAGAGCTGGTTTCTAAACCCAGGTTTTCTGGCCCTAAGTCCAGCTTCTTTTCTTTTCTAGGACCATTGCTCCCCTGCCCCCAGGATCTGGGCTCTAGGAGGAGGGAAGAGGACAGTGCGGCTGAGTAGGCCAGGAAAGGGCTTCCAGTGGTTGGAAGAAGATGGCAAGGATGCCTCCTTCCACCCCTCAAATCCATGGGCCCCTCTCCTGGTTTGCTCACTAATTCACCCACCCATTCGCTCATTGACTTATTAATTCACCCACTCACTAGTTTACCTGCTGGCTAATATCATTCATTCACTCAGCTTGCACATTCATTCTCCCCGTCTCCAATTCCCTCACCATCTAATTCACCCACCACTTGCTCGATGAGCGGACTCTGTCCCACTGTCACCCTGGTTGTTACCATAACCTCTGACCTGTCCTTCCAGCTAGCAGAACTCGACAGGCGTCCAGGCCCCCAGCGTCCCCACCTTCACCCTCTGTCACCTACATGGCGACTCTGCCTCCTTAGCCAGATCAGAAGCCTTGAACAGCATCTGCAGAGCAGATACAGAGGGCCAGAGGGCACGAGCCAAAGGCCAAAGATGAGTGGGAGAGCTGCATAGTTCCCAGGGCCTCATTCCAAAAGACAGCGCAAGGCCCCTTGTCCCAAACACCACGAGGATGTCAAGAGCGGCAGCAGATCACTGAGCCAAGCTGGGAGACATTCTGAGGGCCGGGCTCCTTGAGACTGCACAGACGCGCATCCACGCATCCCACCCCAAGGGGAGGAGAGAGGAGGAGAGAGACAGGCAGAAGAGGGGGTACAAAGTGGGGAGAGGGAGTAGGAAAAGGAGACAGTTGGTGACACATTGTCCAGGCACGACGAGCTATTTTTTCTTCTCCCATCTCATCAGATGCTTGAACCACCCTTAGAAGTCGATCGCACATTTTACAGAGAAGTAAACTGAGGCTCAGGGAGAGGAATCATTTACCCAGAGTCACAATTAGCAGGTGGTAGGCGCCGGAATGTAAACCCAGGCCTGTGGGGCTTCAACCTTGTCTCCAGCTGTTTGGGAAGGGGGCAGGGGCCCAGGGCAGAAGGAAGAAGGGACAGGAAGGAGTCAGTGAGGAGGTTGGCCCTGCCAGAGCAGCTGCGAGCTGGAGAGGCTGCCGGTGGGTCACTGGGAGCCAGGATGGGGCCTGGAGGTGAGTCGGGGCTTCCCAAAGTGCCAGTCCATTCTGCTGCCAGGGCAGGTGGGAAACTAGAACAGAGGTCCCAGTTCGAGGAGCCACTGGACCAGTATCTGGGCTTGAGATTAGGTTTCCCATTCACAGGCCACAAGACAGCTTTATCATTGCAGCAGCACTGAAGGTAGAAGTCAATGATTTAGGAAGTGACTTTGGGGTGGACCGTCAGCGCCTGAGCATATCAGTTAGGTGTCCGGTGTGGGGGACAGGGGCTTGGAGTAGCTGAGCCAAGGATCAAATGAATGCTGGCGATTCAGTGCCTGCCTTGCAAAATTGATAACTGAATATTGGTGAGTTGGGGCCCCAACAGTTGTAATTAGCACCCCAGGTGTCAGTCAGAGCCCGACAAATAGCCAAATCCCTTCAGCCGCGCCCAGCCTACCCAGCAGCAGGATGATTAACCATTAACCCCCACCCTCCCTGCACAGCCTCCACCCCTGCGCAGAGGCTAGGCCCAGACTCCAGGCTGAGCCTCCCAGAAGACAGTTTGAAAGGAAGGGAGGCAGAGCAGGGACCGGGGAGGAGGCAGGGGGAGGGTGGAGGGCGGGGGCTGGGGCTCGGCCCAGAGGCTCAGGGTGGGCACTGTGGGCAGGGAGGGGGCCGAGGTGTGGAGGCAGGGGAGAATGCGCCTCTCCAAAACCCTGGTCGACATGGACATGGCCGACTACAGTGCTGCGCTGGACCCGGCCTACACCACCCTGGAATTCGAGAATGTTCAGGTGTTGGCGATGGGCAATGGTAGGTGGGGGCAGGTGTGCCAGAGGGAACAGGTGTGCCCAGGTGTGGGAGCAGATCTTTGGCCCTTGACTTTGGGGTGGGAGGAGAATGATAGAAAATGGTATGTTGGTCCTGTAGGTGAGCACAGGTGTTGCCAGGTGAAGCAAATGTGGCCGGGGACAGCCACCAGGGGCATTCTGGGTGAGGGGGAGCCTGCAGGGGCAAGTTTGCCCCAAAAGTAGATCCCAGGTATCCCCCCCCACCCCGGGCCTTCCACAGTCCCTGTGACCTCACAGCTGTCCTGTGAGGCTGTGCCACTGGTAACAGAGACATGATGGTGAGCTCCCTCTGGACATCGAGCTCTAGTGATCCAGCCCAACAGTGCCCCGTCTTGGGCCTAGGTCAGAGAGCTGGAGAGGTATGTCCTGTCCCTGGTGACGATGGTGCTACAGGCATAAGTGCATCTCAGAGTGTCTTTGGGACTTTCCTGGGGAATTGGAGGTTGGGGAAAATGGAGCTCTCAGGGGAAATTTGCTAAAGGAGGAGCTGTGTGTGCTGTGTGTGTGGACATGGGTGTGATCCTGAGTTTCCAGGTATGTGTGTGAGTGGGGTGCTATATGGCTATACATGGGCAAACATGGACCTGGGGAACTATATTTCCATATTTGTGTTTATTGAGGTATTTGTGTTCTGTGTTCATTTCCATTTGTACCTCTTCATTGCGTGGGCCTGTGCTTGTGTCTCTAGGAGTGCCTGTGTCTGTCCAGCTTGTGTGTTTAAGTGATGTGAGTGTGTCTACGTGTCTCTGGATATTTGTGCGTGCGTGCTATACATGTCAGTCACTGACCAGAAATGCTATGGACGTGGACACCTTTGTGTGCCCTGTGCTTTCTGCATGTATGTCCCGTGTGGCATCATGCGTGTGCCCATTTTCAGACCTGTGTGCACATCCTCTGTGCACTCTTAGTGAAAAGCTTTGAGTTGTCATTTGCCAATTGAGATTCACATCAGGAACATGTCTGTCTCTGAGCAGATTTTGTTACCCTTGTGTATCTCTCCCATTTGTACACTCACTCCGACATCACTGAGACATTTCTGTAGCAGACGGATTGTTCTCCTTTGCAAGGGAGTGGAGGGAAAGAGGAGCCCTGGGAGCCAGGAACCTCCTGGAAAAGGGCCTAATGGGTTCAGAGAAGAGGTGGCAGAGAGAGGTGCCACCTGCCTTCTTGCCATGGCTCTGAGCCACACAGCCAGTGTCAGGCTGTGGCTCAGCCGAGGTCTGGAAAGCTCGTGGTCAGTAGGGCAGGAAAGAGGAAGTGCAGCTGGACACTGCCTCTGGTCAGTCTCACCAGGTGCTCGCCTGTCCCTGCCATCCGGGTACCGTGTGACCTTGGGCTCATCACCTCCTCTCTTGGGCTCTGTATCTTCTTTAAAAATGGGCTCCTTCTCCCCAGCCAGCTTTTAGAGGATCTGGGGACCATGTGAGGGGCTCGAGGGGAAAACACTCTGGAGATGGCGGATAAGTTGCTGCCCCGCCCTGCAGCATGTCCTGTGACCCCTCAGGGACAGTATGTAATGTCACACTCCTGGCCACTGCACAGCCACTCGAGAGCCCAGGAATCATGGCTTCCTGGGGCAGATGCCAGGCCCCTTGGCTAGATGTCCCAAAGACACGACACCCCCAACTCTGAAGCCAGAAAGATCCTTCCTGCCTGTGTGAATCTGGCAAGCCGTTTTCCTTCCTGAGCCTCAGTTTCCTTATCTATAAAGTGGGGATAAGTAGTAGCGCCTACCTCCTAGGGCTAACCAGAGAACAAATAAGATAAGGTTCCTGAGTGCTTAGTCCTGGTCACTGGTCTGGCCCCACGTGGGCGGCCTCAAGGACTCTAAGCAGGGTCTGCATCCCCCACTGGAATTTGCAGTGATTGGGGTGCTGGGGTTATATGAGGTTGTCCTCAAAGTGTTTTGGGTACATCTTGAGCTGGTGGCTCAAAAGACACCTCCCCACCCAAGGATATCTCCTTACCCATTTCCCACCCCACTTTGGAAGCAACAGCAGGGACACCTAGCTTCTTCAGCCGCTGACGGACACCCCTGGCTGAGCTGCGTGGTGGGCGCAGTCCCACACACCCACACCTAAACCAGCCCCTCTATTTAGCCGCAGAGTGATGATGCAGGACAGGTCACTGTCCTCTCTGAGCCTCACTGTCTTCACCTGGAGAATGGGGGTGGTCGACAGACCTCAGCGGGGAGATGATCTGCCCCACAATACCCAGCCTGGACTGCCCAGAAGGGGGTCTCCTCCCCAGCCTCTTGCTGAGTGGCAGGAAGGTGTGGGGTCAGCTCTTCCTGGGGGTTGGGGGAGGAGAGGCTGGGGAGAAAGGGCACCAACGCAGCTTAACAATTATCCCTGTCTCCAGGAATAATTCACCAGGTGGACGGGGGCCCCACTCCTGGGCACACTCGGGAGGCCAGAAGATGTTCAGCTGGGCAACAGCAGAGATGGGATGTGGGCTGCAAGTCACCTGCTTCGAGAGTTCTCTTCTGCAGAGAAGTGTTCATTTCACAGATGCGGATCTAGAGCTTACAGTGTGCCAAGCACTTCACATGCATTGATTCGCTGAGTCCTCAGAACAGCCCTAAGGGATTATGATGCACCCTGTTTTATAATCCAGGAAGCAAAGGCATGGAGAAATAAACTAACATGGCCAATGTCACATGACCAAGTGGGCCAGCTAGGATTTGATCTTGAGCTGAAAATCTTCATAGTCTGTGTGCTTAATAACAGTGCTACAGCCCTCTTCTGCTCTTAACTGGACACCCGCTTAGGAATCTAAGGTCAGATTCGAGTTTCTATGGAAACACAAATGTGTGGACTCTGGTGTCCACATGCATGTGTTTTTCAGCAGAGGTGGCACTGGTCGTGGAGTTTATCAGTACAGCATCTATCCTCGGTGGACAGTTTGCTTATAGAAAAGGGGACTGGACTGCTGGTATTTTTTAAAAATCTTCAGACTGATCAATTGACTCAGACAAATGGGAAGGAAAGGAAAGGAACTTGCCCAAGTTGCAAGTGGCTTAGTGACAGCATCAGCACAAGGGTCCAAGACGCCTGGCACCCAAGCCAAGCTCCCCTTTGCAGGTGGCCTCCAATCTCCCCTCCTCACATTTACATAGGTGATCATCTCACCTCTGGGCTGGGTGGCGTTGGAGAGGTGCCCAGGCCTTTGCCATGCCACCCCCACAGGAGGAAGGAGTGAATGTTCTCCATGCACATCTTTCCTGCTCCCTGTCAGCAGGGCACAGGCGCCAAGCTGAGGTTCACCTAGCTCTGGTCACTCAGTGAGGAAGAGGAACAGTACCTGGTTCTGGGGGGAACTGGGGAGTATTTATCCTCCCACCACCTCCTCTGCCCAACTGGGAGTCTAGAAGGGCTGAATGCACCTGGAAGTGTCCAGGTGTTAGTTCCTCTGAGAAAGCCGAGGCTTAAAATCCTCCTGAGGGAGAAGCAGGCCCTTTATAGATGCGAAACCGAGGTTCCAAAAGGCCAAGTGACTTTCCCAATGTCACAGAGCAGAAGTAGCTTCCAGGTCTGGTGTTGATCCCCACAGGGCTCATACTGTTCTCTGACTTTCTGCCCTTCCTGGGTCCTAACTCCCTTCTCTTCCTGCACAGATACATCCCCATCAGAAGGTGCCAACCTCAACGCACCCAATAGCCTGGGTGTCAGTGCCCTGTGTGCCATCTGTGGGGACCGGGCCACAGGCAAGCACTATGGTGCCTCGAGCTGTGACGGCTGCAAAGGCTTCTTCCGGAGGAGTGTGAGGAAAAACCACATGTACTCCTGCAGGTGAGGAGCCCTGCTCGGGGCTTGATTTCTCCAGCCAGGAAATGGGTGCACTTGGGCTATCTTCTCCCTGGGTGGGTCCTGGAGGCATCTGCCCTCTCAGGCCTTCCAGGCTCTTCTGGTTTCTTAGGCCTTATGAATCCAGGTGAGAACAGCTACTCCAGCAGCCCTATTTTCTGACCCTAAAGAGCATGGAACTCATTCTCCAACCTAGCACTTTTTCTGGGACAAATAGAGGACCGGCCCCCAGCCTTTCCTCCTACCCCAAAGGCTTCCCAAGGCTTTGGAGATCCCTCTTTCAAAAGTATCTACCATTTTGGATAAGAACAATAATAAAATCAAAGCAGCGGTCAATTGTGAGCACTTTCAGTGTGCAGATCCTGTGCCAAGCCCCATCCATGTATTATCTCATTGTCACCCGACAGTACCCCTTTGGGGTGGTTACTACAGTCATTCCCATTTTATAGATGAGGAAGCTCTTACTTGGAGGGCTAGGGTTTTTCCCAAGCGTCCTGAAAACCACTGTGCATCACTGCTTCTACTCACTCCCTTTCCCCTGCCCCAGAGTCTCTGTGGACCAAGTACTGATCTGAAGCCAGGACCAGGGGCCTGTTATGATCTCTGTTCTCTCACAGGATACAGTAGAAATGGCCCTGGCACTTAAGAGACCCAAGTTCCCAACTCAGCTCTGCTGCCAATCAGCTGAGAGGCCCAGGGCCATGTGTTGCTTTCCCTGTGTTTGGCAGGGTAGACTGGACTCTCAGAGAGTCCCCAGGACCTGCAGCTCCTGAACAGTTTGTATGGGAATTCCTGGGGTGCAGAGATGGAGCAAGGAGGCGAGGGACTGCCCTCCTTTGTCCTAAGAGGGGAGGCTGTGTCTTCTCCATCTAACTATCTAAAGCCCTCCCCAGATTCAGCAGGCAGTGTGTGGTAGACAAAGACAAGAGGAACCAGTGCCGCTACTGCAGGCTCAAGAAGTGCTTCCGGGCTGGCATGAAGAAGGAAGGTGAGCTCGCCCCACCCCTACAACCCTGCTGCCCCACCTGCGCCAACTCAGAGATCTACGGTCATTTACAACTGTAGCCATACTTTATGGCTGGGTGACAGGCCCCAGGGCGACCGGCTAATGGCTGAGAGGAGGGAGGCCCTGGGGATCTGACCACAGGGAGCGGCTGGGCTTGGTCTTGAGAAAGATGCAGAGATAAGCTCCCACTCAGCTACTCAGGCTCCCAGCAACTGCCACCAGGCCTACCTGTGCCACCCAAGGCAGCCGAGGTGGCTCCTTTCCCTTATTTCTAACATCTGGAAAGCAGAGAGCACAACATCCCAGCACACCCAGACTTCACAGAGGCCAACACCAGAGGCTCTGTTTCTGAGTTTCTTCTCCAGGCACAAGTGCCTCAGCCACTTAGTTCTCCTTCTGGGGTATCAGGTGACCCCCAGAGCTTTCCAGCGTAGACAGTGGGAACAAGGCCAGAGACTTACCTTGGATGGAGGGGACCGGGATGACAGAGCACAGTGTCCGTTAAGGTTTTGCCAGGCCTCCTGCTACCAGCAGGTACCAGTCTCTGGGCTGGACTCTTCCCACCTTTGGGTCTCATGACCACTCGATGTGGTTGGAACTATTACTGGACCCCCTTTCCGTGGGTGTGGAAACTGAGGCCCACAGTGGTTAAGCACTTGCTGAAGGCCCCAAGTTCTGTTAGGGGAAGAGCTAAGGTTCAAACCCAGGCTTTGTGCTGTTTGGACAACACTTCAACACTGCAGATCCTGGGCCCTCCTGGGCCCAAGAAAGTTTAAAAATTGTTTTCAGCCTGAGCTCAGAAAGAAAACATCCTTTAACCACTTTTCAAACTAACTGGAGTTCCTTTGTAAATCTCTTTGTTTCCTTCTTCTCAACTCTCCTTTTCCAGCTCGGGACAGCCCCCAGACCTTTACTTCCAGCCCATGGTTATGCCTTACTTACTAGCCAAGCCCTCAGTCTAGTCCTGCACACAGACACAGACACAGACACAGACACACACACACACACACACACGCACGCACAGACTCCTCAGCCCAGAAGCAGGAGCTCAGCCCACCCCAGGCCACCTGAGGAGAAAAACGTGACTGGCAGCCTCCCTGTCACCTGTCCCTGCCCCTGAGCCCCTCTGTTCTCTGCTCCCTCCCTCAGAACATTTGCTCACATCCCTACAGGCCTTAGGCTAAGCTGGAGAGTTTTGTTGGAAAATCAGGGCCTGAAGATCTTGCTCTAAAGATACCTCAGTGGTTCTGCAGTGAAGGATGGGATTTTGCAGTCCTCACCCCACCACACACTTATCCAAGTTTTCCATGGGGATGAGACTCCTTCACCCACCCTCACCTCCAAGCTGAGGACCATTTTGTAGCATGAGAAGTGTTGTGAGTGGGAATGTGGTGCATTTATGAATACTGGAGACAAGACTGAGAACCATAATCTAAGGTTCTAATGTTTGTGATTCTATTATCCCAATAACCTAAGATTTTAGATGCTGTGATTGTCCAGGGGGTGGGATGGGGGTGGGGGTGGCAGTTCAAAGGGCATTGCTTGAGAGAATAAATCTCTTAGGGAGAAATATCAGCATGTGGAAGGGAGTTAGCAGCCCATCTAAGCAGGTGGCTGTGGCCTGGTCCTGCATGCTGTCAGTCTTTGTTAAATGTCCAGAGGGAAGTCTCCACCCCTTCTGGGCTCCAGTTTTCCCATCTACAAAATGAGGCAGGTATATAGTAATTCACATAGCCCGCGACCCCAGATCCCAGCTTCTGGGGTGGAGAGTGAGCCTAAGGCCATTCAGCCCTAGCTTGCCCTTGAAAACAGCTTCTTGCCTCTTGAGCGCGGAAAATGGGCATTCTGCCAGGAGAATAGCAGATTTGCTGGTGGCAAGTAGAGTGGGCTAGTAAAAAGTGGGTCTTATTTGCATGCCTGGGTTAACAGAAGACCGTAATACATGGTACCTTTGAAACTGGGTCACAGTAGCAAAGTGTTCCATGACCCCTGTGGCCAAGTCCTAGAAAGGTAGGGTTTTGCTAACTCTAACTAAGTCTGCCAGTCCCCAGCACCCGTCCTCATCCTGACAGGAAGTTCCCAAAGCCAAGTAAGAGTCAATGGAAGCCTCATGACCAGGAGAGTTGAGATATATGTTCATTTCTTTTCTTTAATGGTTAATCCCAGAGGATTTGAGGCTGAAGCCCAAAAGTAGTTATTGAAGATCAGAAAGTGTGAGCCAGAAATGTAGGGTTTCTAGACCAGCTGGATCTACAAGTCATCAAGTCTAACCCCCTCCCCACTTCACAGGTAGGAGTGGAGGAGTCAGGTCTAGAACTCAGGCTCCTCAGAGCTGAGCAGGCATCGAGCTGGCTGGAGTGAAACTTGGAGTGGTCCCTTTGGGAAGCATGTTCTGGTTTCGATTCTGAAACGTCCTCTCCACTTCTGGGAGGGCTTCACATTCCACTGGCTGGTCTGTCCTGGTCAGAGGATATCCCACCATGGCTGGAAGGGGCTGGAGGGGCAGACTCCTGAGGAAGAAACCCGAGAGCCTGAGAATCTACAGCAGGTGGGGAATGCTGTCTGGTAACTGAGGCTGGGGAGATGGACACCTGCCTGGTCTCACTGTCAAGCCCATGACAGATATCCAGATTGTGGCATCAGAAGCCCAGGGGATTCAGGAGAGTCGGGTTGGTGACAGGCCAGGACCATCTAATGAGCCCTTCCTTGGAAGTCCAGCTCAGCACCCCAGGCCCCACTGGGGTCCTCTAGAAATACAGGCTCATGTCCTCTCCGCCTCTGGCCGGGTCGGTTAATATTCAATGGGAAGTTACATTAGGTCCCCGACCCTGCTAATACTGAGCAAACATTTGGAAAACATCATTCCGTGACTGAGCTCGCACTGGGCACTGATAAGGCCAGCTAACCTTGAGGAGCCCTATCCGCAGCTGCTGACTGTGGCCCTTTCATTCCCCGCCTCCCCTGCGCCCTGCTGGGTGTGGCTGCTGCCAGGGAGGGGTGTGGTAGGCTGGGCAGGGGAGCGGCAAGGGGAGAGCTTCCTTACCTGGCATCTCTACTGTACCCCACTTACTTCTCTGCTTGGATTTAAACAGTGTGTAAAATGAACAGGAAGTTGAACAGCTAGATGTCAGCATTCCATGGAGAAATGGGGTGCTGGTGAGGATGAGCACTGTCTTGTCCAATGCCTTCTCACTCATTCATCCACTGAGCACTTCCCGTGCACTGGGCTGGGCTAGGTTCCAGGGGTGACGGAAGTAAACCAAAGAGGTGAGGTTCTGGGTTTCTGGAACTTCCTTTCTCAGGGATAAAAACAATAAAGAGATTAACAAATAACTCTACAACAGGTACCTAGAAGAAAAGTAAAGCAGAATGAGGGGCAGAGTCTGAAAGACGGGCTGCTGAAGCAGAGGAGGGCTGGAGAAGGTGTCTGATAAGGTGCCGCTCTGTGGTGATGTGAAGGGAGAGGCCTTAAGCCCTGTGGAAAGGGGATTCCAGGCGGCTAGAACAGCAGCAGCCAAGGCCCCCAGGCTGAGTGCGGCTGATCAGGAGAGAGCCCATTTAGGCGGGGATGGAGTGAATGAGTCAAGTTGGTTCAAAGAGGGCTGAGAGGCAGAGAGGTGTGCTCCGAGGTGGGTTTGGAGGGCCCCTCTCCACTGAGAGGAGTCGGCCCTGAGGACCAAGGCCAGGAGCCTGAAGCCCCTGTGGAGGATCCCCTCATCGTGGGGTCCTCCCTCCTGCCCCTTTCCACCACGGGGCGCCCACCAGGCCTGACCAGGGCAGCTGCTGGGCGCATCTTCTAAGGGTCAGCGATGGCAGGCAGGGTGTAAGCAAATGCGGAGTGGGGAGGGGACGCACCAAGGCCCAGGCTTGGCTGGCAGCTTCCAGGATGAGCAGGAGTAGAGGGAGGAGGCTGAAGGGGAAGCCTCGGGTGGGGAAGCTGAGGCCCCAAGAAGACGCCCTTCCGGCCGGCACAGAGTGAGGGGCGAAGCCCAGGCAGAAGCTGAGGTTTCTGCAGCCTTGTCCTCGCTCCTTCCTCTCAGCAAATCCCAGCTCCCCAGCGAGGCCTTGTGAACACCAAGGGGTGGGCCGTTTGGTAAAAGGCCACCTGATAGCTTAGGCCCGGACTCAGACGGGGGCAGAGGGTGAGCTTCAGGTCTGCGGGAACAGAAGCCCTGACCCTTGAGTTCTAAAAGAGTGGTCAGCAGGGGGCAGAAAGAGGCAGCCTTACTTCGCAGGCTGTGGGAAGTTGAGTCAGGAGCACAGCGGACAGGCTGCCAGGCAGGTGGGTTCTCCAGGTCGCCCTGTCCAGAGCTTCTGCCTGGTGCTTGGGAATCCCTGGGTCAGCTCTGTGTCATCTGCAACAATTGCTTTTGCTCTTTTCTGACACACTTGCACTTGCAAAGAAACGGTCTTCTAAACAGAGCCTGAAGATCTGTGATCAGTGCTCCAGACCCCGTCTTAGCCCTGTGCTTCTTCCATGCCCCTGGACACGGGCCACTCACGCCCGCAGGAGCTTCCCCACTGAGGAGAGTTCTGGAAAGCTCTCCTGCGAGCTCAGTTAGAGCTGCATCTCCCTGTCTGCTGCACGCGGAGCTGGGCTCCATGCTCTGGGGGCCCCCTTGCCCTCCCACCCCCACTGGCGTCCCCCTTACTCTGGGACACCCCTGGGTCGAGCTCTCTCCCCTGAACCCCCCACCCCCACCCCACACTTGCTTCCTCCCCCACCTCTCTCTGCCCCTCTTAGCTGTCCAGAATGAGCGGGACCGAATCAGCACACGGAGGTCCAGCTATGAGGACAGCAGCCTGCCCTCCATCAACGCGCTGCTGCAGGCAGAGGTCCTGTCCCAGCAGGTATGGGGCACCCTCCCGGCCACCTCCCACACCACAGAGGAGTCTCACTTCCTCTGTCTCCATCCTCCCCACCCAGGCCCTGGAGCTGCAGAGGGAGAGAGCCTCAGATAGCACAGTAGGGAAACTGAGTCCAGCGCCATATAGCCAGTTCAGGAGCCAAGACAGAACTCACCCTAGGTCTGGGGTTCTCAGCACTGTCTAGTTCATCTGGCAGCTCACACCCCACAGGCCAAGCAGCACTTTGCTCTCACTGAGGGCCTGAGATCAGCCCCAAGGAAATAGGATCACTGGATCCAGTTGGCAGTGGGGTCCAGCCAGTCCTTTGCCTGAGCAAGTCATAGCACCTCTCTGGGTGATAGTATCTTCATCCACGAGATGAAGGTGACGATTTTTGCCTTGCCGGGGCCAAGGAATACTGGGGCTGTGCTGGGCTGGTGGAGGAGAAGGTGGGGGCAGCAGTAGCCCGTAAGGATCCCTCTCCCTCTTCTCAGGGTCCTCCCTTCTGCTCCTTTCCACCAAGCTTCCTTCAGAGCTAGAAGCACACACATGGAAACTTCCCAGGGAGCAGGGCTCATGCAAGGGACAGGGACTGGGAGGCTGCTGCCGCTCACAGCACTTTTCTTCATCCCGCACAGATTACCTCCCCTGTCTCTGGAATCAATGGTGACATTCGGGCTAAGAAGATTGCTAACATCGCAGACGTGTGTGAGTCCATGAAGGAGCAGCTGCTGGTATTGGTCGAGTGGGCCAAGTACATCCCAGCTTTCTGTGAGCTCCCCCTGGACGACCAGGTGAGGGCAGACATGCACAGTGGGCAATGTTGGACACTGGACCGCCAGGGTCCCGCTGGCCCTCCTGGCATGAATAAGGCATCGGATTGGTTTGACTTATTCAGCAAAACACACGTAGCACTCATGTGTGCCCAGAACTGTTTAAATTATAAATATTAACTCATTAAATCCTCCTGATGTCTATGAGGTAGGAAATACTCTTCTTCCCTTCTTAGAGGTGAGGAAGCAGGGACAGAGAGAGGTTAAGTAACTTGCTCAAGGCTGTATAACTGGTATCCAGACCAGATGGGATTAGAACTAGCCGGGGAAGCTCCAAAGTTCAAAGTTCTGGCTCCTCACCCTGGTGCCACATAGCTCTCCTCGGGGTATTGACAGGGACCCAGGCCCGGGAGCTGGACATTGGTCTTCAGCTCTGGCTCTAAGACCAGTTCCCTGGATCACCCTAGACAAATTGCTCCCTCTCTCTGAGCCTCTGTCTTCTTATCTGCTCAGTGGGAATTATTCACTGCAAAGTGCTGTTGGGAGGACTGAGGATGGTCCTGGTATTTTTTCTTTTCCTTTTCTTTTTTTTAAAGAGGCATAAAGGAATTTTTTAGGCAGAATTTTAAAAGCAGAATCAAAGAAACAGAGTGTGGGCCCTCAAGAGAGAGAAGATCACCGTGGTCTGAGACTGAGTATATTTAGAGGAGATTTGGGGGTGGAAAACTGTAGACTCTATGGAAAGGGGATTTAATTTACAGATGAAAGGTGATAACTCTTTCTGCAAGGGAAGGGTAATGAGTCTAAAAAGCGCAAGATCTTGGAACATATATAGTTGGACCACAGCTGGCCTCCTCAATGTTGGGTTCTCCCTTATATCTACCACGATGACTTAACTCAGCATTTTCTTTCCTAAAGTGCCTTCTCCGGAGTACTAAAAATGTTCCTGGGGAAAAGGGGTGGGGAGTGGTAGCATATCTGAGATCAGGGGAGCCCCTGAGATGCTGCATGTGACAGCTGTAGCCAGAGCAGCCCTTGGCCTCTGTGAACATGTCCCCACCTGGGGAAGGGCCACCTGCCCAGCTTTGGAGGAAGCACAGGAGACCGACAATGCATGCCCACCTCTGAAATCTTCCAGAAGACTTGCAGCCAGGCAGCTGCCTCTCTGTGAAAATCAGAGCTCCCCAAACTCCTTTGGCTGGAGCCTCCTAGGACACTGTGAGGCGGGCCAGTGGTCACCCTAGGAGAATACTGGCTTGGCTGCTACTAGGCTTCACCTGTGGCTGGACCAGAGGCCTCTTCCCTGGGTTTCTCCCTCCTTTAGGAGAGTTGACCAGGCAGGGATCTTATCCAAACTCCCTCTGCCTTCTCCCTGGCTCCTCATGCGCTGGCCCCGGTCCCTCTGCTGGAGAGTCTGCATTAATGTTTAATCCCCCCTGTTCCTTCCCAGGAGCTTACCAGGACAACAAGATACCCCCAAGCTGAGCAATTGTTAACCTCGATTTCCCACCCAAACCTCCCTGGCTGGGGCTCAGAGCATTCTCAGAGGGCAGTGATGGGTAGCCAGTAACACGGGACAATCATTAACGCCACCACCCCCTGCCTGCCCACCCCCCAGCATAGCTGCCACGACAAGGGTGGACCTGGGAACCCATTCATGGTATACAAGGAGCTCATCTTCCCCACCATGGGCAGGGCCATCCTCGGAGTTCTGAAGGCATTGTCCCCCAAAGGACACCACACTTAAATCGACATGGTTGCAGAAAGCAGCTTCCAAGCTTATGCACGTCTTGGTTTGTGGACAACAGTCCACTGAGACGTAGAAGGCTGAGTTCAACCGATAAGGGGATTGAGGCTGGGGTGAGAAAGTGACAATCAAAAGCACAGAGCAAGATGACCTCAAAGCAGGGCTTGAATCCAGGTCCTCTCCCTTGCACTTTGGGAGCCACTGGGTTGGCCAGAACTCTGCACAAGCACCTGAAGCTATGAGGTGCTTGCTCATTAGTGCCCTTCCTTCCCTTCGCACCACTTACGGAAATTGGGTTCCCATCTCCAAGTCTCCCCATTTTTTCTCCTTAAGTCTTCCTCATAATATTCCGGCTATGAGGTGATGGAAGGGGCGAAAACATGTGGCTGGCCAGGAGGGGCTAGATCTAGAAAGGAAGATAAGATGTTGGCTCACGCATGCATCCCTTTTCTCCCTCCCTCCCTCCCTCCCTTCCTTCCCTTCTTCCTCCCCCCCCAGCACTATCACCCTCTGTCCCATTTCCTGCTTTTCTATTTTATATACTATCACCCCTCCCTACATGAGTTCTGTAAGGTTAGAGATCTTGTCAATCTTTTTTACCTTTGTGTCACCATTGTCTAAAAGTGTCTGGCATCTAACGTTTGATAACCAAAAGAATGAAGAATCAAATGAATGAATGAACAGTAGAACTTTAACCTTCCTCGCTTGCAGCAAAACCTCCAAACTCCCAGCCCCACCTCGCAGACTCAATCCTCTAGACTAGCCCAAATTTGGTCCTCACCCAAGTGCTAAGGCAGATGGCTTCAAAGGCGTGGGCAGTGTCCTCCTGTGCCAGCTGGGCTCCAGCCTTGGGCTTCAGTCTTCATGGGCTTCAGTTGTCAAAGGCTCCTCATATAGCCAGGAGCAGAATCTCTGGTAGTTGGCCCTAAGAATCTGTTTCCATAAAGTACCTTTGAAGAGTCTCTGTAGCTGGTTCAGGGTTAGGAATCTGCAACCCACAGTTTTAGAACTCTTAGGGTAACAGACTATTTCTGCTCAAAAGAGTGCTGAGTATGCTGCCTACAGCTGCTCCAGGCACATAGATGAGGGCCAAGGATGCAGCAGTTCAAGGGCACTCAATGGAAGCCAGCCCACTTCAGAGTGCATGTTCTTTCTCTTTCTTGGTTTCTGTTCATTCCTTTCCAGGTCCTTAGTTGTGTCAGTCATGGGAGGAAAGCAGCAGTTTTATGATGTGCATTTTATAGTTCAGGCAAGTAGAGGCACTGGGGAGCATTAAGCAGCCTTCCTGGGGCTGTTGAGTTGGCCGGAAGCAGCCTTCCCAGGGCTGCAGATGCCAGACTCTATCCCTTCCCTCTTCCAGGTGGCCCTGCTCAGAGCCCACGCTGGCGAGCACCTACTGCTGGGAGCCACCAAGCGATCCATGGTGTTCAAGGACGTCCTGCTCCTGGGTGAGGAGACTGCCTATCCCAGATAGGTCTCCATGGAACTCATGCCCTGTGTGGTGTACCCTAGCAAAGACTGTCTCCATGGTGCCATGCAGGGTGAAGGGAATAGATTAAGGGTGGCCCTGTCCTTAGGCTTAATGACAGAAGATGCCAGGACTCAGTTCTAAACTGGGTCCTCACCCAGATGCCAGGAATTATGGATACAAGGAATGAAATTTCCTCAGCTTTCAAGTTAGAGCATAGTCAGAGTTATTCCTGGGCTTACCCACGCATTCTGCCATTCTTTCTGGAGTAGGACCAAGAGGCCATCAGGAATGGCGCATGTCACTTGTGCTGTAGAGCATACCCTATATACCAGGGCCTATGCTGTATTCTTTTAAAACAATGCTATCATGGTGGTACACAGTTATAATCCCAGCACTCTAGGAGGCTGAGGCAGGAGGACTGCAAGTTCCACCCCAGCCTGAGCAACTTAAATACTTAGTGAGACCCTGTCCAAAATAAAAAATAAAAAAGGGCTGGGGATGTAGCTCAGTCCAAAGATCCTGGATTCAATTCCAGTACTAAACAAATAGTGTCCAGCTCCAGAATCTGGTCCCTTAAAATTGGTGTTTTTGTTCCTCCCAAGTGGCCCTTGAATGTCCCCAGTCTTGAGTCACGATGACAAAGGAAGCCTGGGTGATATGAAAGGAGCCCTAAAACTAAGTTTCAAGTACACCCAATGACTTCAGGCACCTCTCTTAGTCTGGCCTCTGGTTTGCCATCTGTGAAATGGATGTGATGATCCTGCAGGTCCTCCTCTCAGGGCACCACCTGCACTGCCACATGGAAACCCCTACCTAAGGTGACTGCCCATTCTTTCTCCTTCCCAATCCACCCAGGGAATGACTACATTGTGCCCCGGCACTGCCCAGAACTGGCGGAGATGAGCCGAGTGTCCATTCGCATCCTCGATGAGCTGGTGCTGCCCTTTCAGGAGCTGCAGATCGATGACAATGAGTATGCCTGTCTCAAAGCCATCATCTTCTTTGACCCAGGTACTGTTCTCACCTAACCTGGTGATGGCAAACCTTTCAGAGCTTTCAGCGATACAAGCAGCCCATTGTGCCATGCGCGCCATAGGTCCGCCATCACTGTGCTAATCCATCCCTGATGCGCCAGACCCTCTGGCAGACTTCTGCTGGATTCACAACCTCTCTTATGTCATGACACCAGTAGAGGGTCATTTCATCAGCCCCATCGAATAGATGAGGCAAATCAAGCTTCAAAGAGGTTACAGGACTTGTCAAGGCCCTGACTCCCAAGGGCTGGACTTTTCTTTCCCTCTTTTCCCTTCCTCCTCTTTTCTCCTTACCTCCTACCTTCTTTTTCTTTCATCCTTGCTTCTTTTTCTCCAAAAGCTTTATCAAGATAATGTCTACACAAACTGGCATTACAAATAGCTCTCCTCAATACATCCCACTTTTCCAACCTGAAGCTCTGCCCCAGGATAAGCATTTCTGATTCTTTCAACGGTTCCTTTTCCAGTTACCTTCACAGTTTGAAAAGCTGCTAAGGGTTATATTTCTCCTTCTGTTTTGTTTTGTTTTTGTGGTGCTAGGGATGGAACCAATGCCCTTGCACATACTCACAAGCCTGCTAGCTCTGAGTTGCAATCCCAGCCCCCATAGTTCTTGATTTGTACATTTTAGACCATGTATTTCCCCCTATTCTGGCTAAGGGTTTCGCTCATTCATCACTGTTCCCATCTTTTTCCCCATATTCCCTATGGAATTTTATTGCTGTTTTTGTGCTTAACTGATCGCCTCTGCAGCTCTCGGTTACGTGCTTTCATGCCTTCATTTCTGGTCCTATCAACTGCGGACAGGGTCTCCTAACCCTGAAGGTAGCAGAAGACAACTCCACTCCTGCTTTTGCTTTTGGCTCCTTTCTCTCCCCATTCCATGTACTGACTTTTGCGTCTGTTTTTTTACACAATGTCTTTGGAGTCACTTCTTTGTGCAAAGCCTGCTTTCCCTCCCCGGTGTCAAGGTGCTTCAGGCTCAGAGGCTCATCTGCCTCCCTCCTCCTGCACACGTTAGAGAGGACCTACTGTGTGCTGGGTACTGCCTGAATACAGACCACTTCTGTAGTGACGGCAATGAAAAAGAAAATGACCACCGTTTGTTGAATGCTCACAGAAGCATGGCTTAAATACTTGGCGAAGAGTATCTTACTGAGGTAGGAATTATTATTGTCCTCATTTTGCAAATAAGGAAATTGAGGCACAGGGTACCTGATCCACCTAACCAAGGTCACACAACCAGGAAATGACAGAACTTTGATTTGAACTTCAGACTCTCATCAATCTCTACCTAGCTATCTCTCAAGCCCATGTTCATATGTTCCCATTTCCTGGAGGGGGAGATTTCTAGTTCTGGTTTTGCCTAGAGGCTGGCCTAGGCTGTATGTTCTTCAGTGCTTGGCATGAGGCTGCAGAGGTAGAAACTGCTTGGTAGCATGTGTGGAATTAGTGTGGGATTATGGGGCTGAGTCAGAGTCTATAGCCTGCTTGGGAAGATGGGGGACTTGATCCAGGCCTGGTATGTGGGAGGTACTCAATGAAAGTTTGTTGACTGAATCAGAGTCCATAAACATAGCCCGGGGAGAAAGCCCATTGGAAACAGGGCAAACTCTTTCTGCCACTTCCTTTGTTAATAATTATTTTCATGAAAGTTGAGATTAAGGTGTTAGAAAGTGAAGTAGTAGGTTAAGGATGTAGAATTTATTCACTAATATTTTTTGCATTCTTCCTTTCCTCCCTCTCTCCATCCCTTCATCCAGTTACCTATTCAATGAATAGTGACTATGTATGGAGCGGGTGGTGTGACACTCAGTTTAAAATGGCAAATAAAGACATGTACCTGCTCACACAGTGCTCGCCGTCTAATGAAAGAGATGAGTCCATCCTGTATAGTCAATAGTGATGCAGGAGCCACAGAAATTTAGGAACATGATGGACATATAATGTGGACCTAGGAGGGTAGGGTGGAGAAGACTTCCTGGAGGAGGTGAGACCTCAGCTGAGTCACAGATGACAGGCGCGGCAGGGAGGGAAGGGGAGACGACTCAACGGGGCAGAGGCAGCCTGTGCTGGGATCTGGGTCATGGGACCTCAACTGTGGGTCAGGAAACCACAGTCAACCTCTTGGCTCTGCCGCCAACCGTCTATGTGAGCTAGGACAAGTCCTTTTCTTGTCCCATCCCTCAGTTTCCCTATGTGTAAAATGAATACGTCCTATATTCCTGAGGCCTCACCTTCTGTCCCTTATTCCCCACTCCTGCACTTGCTATCTTAGGAAACATAACCAAAACATTTTTTTACCCAGATCTAGGGAGCCACAGTCTGTGCTAGTGTGCTCTGGTTGTTGAGCACCTTGAATCTTTGTTCTAGTACTGCTGTCAGCTCCCTGTGCAGCATTGGGTCGTTAAGCCCCCCAACCTGGGCCCCACAAGTTGGGGGACATCTGGACCCTGCTTATCTTCCTGCCATCCCCTCCCACTGCAGATGCCAAGGGGCTGAGTGACCCAAGCAAGATCAAGCGTCTGCGCTCGCAGGTCCAGGTGAGCTTGGAGGACTACATCAATGACCGCCAGTATGATTCACGCGGCCGCTTTGGCGAGCTGCTGCTGCTGCTGCCCACGCTACAGAGCATCACCTGGCAGATGATCGAGCAGATACAATTCATCAAACTCTTCGGCATGGCCAAGATCGACAACTTGCTGCAGGAGATGCTGCTGGGAGGTCTGTACAGCCCTGGAGGGGCGCTGGGGTACCTGTCTGGGAGATAATCCTTGTGTAAAGCTTGCCTTCATGACCTCATCAGTGTACGGCTCTGGGCAAGTTGCTTAATCTGGCTGGCTCTCGGTTTCCTCATCAGAAGAATGCAGACAAAGACAGAGGTCCATGGGTTCAGGTTCTGAGAGCCTAGCACATGCTAGTCCCTGTTTTAAGTGCTGGAGGCTCAACAAAGAACAAGATCTCTGCCTTCCTTGAGGCTGTGTGTGTGTGTGCATGTGTGTGCATATGCGTGCACACAAGCACATGCATATGCATGTACAAGCATGTATGCATAAAGGTTCATATGAAAAAGACAATAACCAAGTACGCAATAAGAAGGTAACTCCAAATTTTTAAATAAACTGGTAGTGTGCTAGAATTTAACACCAAAAAAGGCCTCTTAAGATGAGTTAGCTAAAGGAGACCTCACTAAAGGGGTGGCTTTTATGCTAAGACCTGATGGACGAAAGGAAATAGAAGATTTAAAAGCCAAGAGGAGAACACTCCAGGAAGAAGAAATCAGTTCCAGGCCCTGAGACAGGAGAAGGATACGTGTTTGAGAAGGAAGGGCAAGGTTGTGAGATGGTGGAGTTGTATGAGATGAAGACATAAATCAGGGAAAAACAAAATCATAAACATATGGCTTCATAGGCCATGGTCAAAAATTTAGATTTTATTCTCATTGCACCTATTGTAAGGAAACTGACAATCAGACTAATGTTTTAAACAAAACACTCTGATTGTTGGGGAGAGAGTAAGTTTCAGGGGGACAAGGTAGAAGCCAGAGACCCCTGGGAATGCTATTATCTCCAGTCATGGGAAGGGCAGGGGAGGCTTGGATCATGGAAACAGAGCAGTGTACTTGATAGTCTACAGTCTTTGGAGGAAGAATCCACAGGAAGTACTGATGGATCAGAGGTAGGGAGTGACAGGAAGAGGAAAAGTCAAGGGTGAAGCCACGTTTTTGCTTTGAGTGGCAGAAATGACAGTAGAGTAACTTACTGGGCTATGCAACAGTGAGTGAAAGAGCTTGAGACTGGGTTTGGGGGTAGTGGCCAAGGTGTCCCCAAGAGATCCATTAAGTGGATGTAAGTGGAACCCGAGAGGACTATTAGGTATCCAAGCTGAGCCATCAAGGTGGCAGCTAAATGTCTAGGTCTAAGGCTCAAACACAAGGTCAAGGCAGCGCCGTGGCTTTCCAGCATTTTGGAGTCACAAGGAAGAGGGAAGCCATGGAAAGCTGTTGAGGAAGATTAGCCAGAGAGAGGGGAGAAAACCAGGAAAACTCCAGAACCCAAGAGAAGGGTGTTTCCAGGAAGACAGAACATTTAATGGCGTTAAATTCAACAGAGGTGGGGGAAGAGGGTGGGAAGTGTCCACTGGGTGGCAACATGGCAGCTCTAGGCACCTGTGTTGAGAGCAGGGCCAGAGGATTATGAAAATGCAAACCGCGTTGAGGTGCTACCAAGAGAGTGAGCAGGAAAGTGGACAAGTGCAGTCACTGTGGCAGACACTCCTCTGAAAGTGTCCTGTGAAGGGAGGCCTGAGGGAGTCAAGAATGGCCTCAAGCAAGGGATCATAATGGTGGGCCATGGAGTCCTGGCTGGACTAAATGAAAAACAAAGATGGGGTGATAGGTAGTGAGAAGTGCGGGTGAGCAAAGGCATCACCTCTGTAGGCCTGAAGGGTTTTTGCAGGGATGGTACTGGATGGGGTCAGCTGGAAGGATGGGAGGAGAAATCAAAGTGTGGATGCTTAGACCGGAGGCTTTGGAGGTGGTGTAGTTAGTGGTAACAAAGGACAACTTTTCTCAGCCTGAGCACTACTGATATTTGGGACTGGATGCTTCTTTGCTGTGAGACTCTCCTGTGTATTGTTTAGCTACATCTTTAGCTTCTACCCATGAGATGCCAGTAGCACTTCTCTAGTGGTGACAACCAAAAACATCCACAGATATTGTCAAATGTCTCCCAAAGGGTCAAAATTATCCCCAGTTGAGAACTGCTGTCAACCACTGGTGGCTTTATTTTTCTTCAATATGGGAGATTGAACCCAGGGCCTTTGGACTGAGCTACATCCTCAGCCTTCTTTATTTTAATTTTTATTTTGAGACAGAATCTTGCTAAGTCACTAAGTTGTCCAGGCTGGGCTCAAACTTGCCATCCTCCTGCCTCAGCCTCCCAGAGAGCTGAAATTACAAGCATGTGCCACCATGCTTAGCTAGTAGCTTATTTCATTTTCCTATTGACCCTGTGAATATGGGGTTATTATGAATCAGGTGTTATTGGGATTAGCATTAAGAGCTTGTGGTCTATTGTCAGATAAAATTAGGTAAGTTAGTGTCTCTGGATATATCATCTGTAGAATGGGATAATAATGTATCCACCTTCGGGATTATATTATGTAAAACACGAAAAGTGCTATAAACTAGTACCTGGAATATGTTAGATGCTCAATAATTGTTAGATATCCTTGAAAGAAATGTATTTTAGAAGACTACTAAGGCTTAAAATTCCACCAATATCATATTAATGACCACAACTTATATCTCTATGCTTTTATCACTCCCTGACTCCTGTTGAATCAGTTACTGTGTTCTAGACACTTTGCTAGGCCTTCAAAGAAAAGAAGAAAACTCCACCTGTAATTGTAATGATCATAGACAGAAGTGTCTGTTGCCGAAAGGTGCATTACAGATAAATTACTGTGGGAATTCCAGGGAAGGAAAAGAAGGAGAGTGGAAAGAATCAAAAGAAGCTTCCAAAAAGAGAAAATATCTGAGTAGGATTTGGACTTATGGATGTGGTGGAGAGCAGAGAACGCATCTCTGGTAGACAAAGCAGTATGAGCAAAAAACACAGAGATAGGAAAATACAAGGGACAAGTAGATGCTCCAAGTGGGTCAGCTTGGCTGAAGAAGAGATGTGAAGGATGAGACAGAGAGAGGACTTGGGATCAAAGAACTTACATGTCAAGGAGCTTTGAGAGCCATTGATTAAATCCATTGTCTCACTATGCAGCCAGTACACTATTTATTATAATTTAAATGGTCTCAGAGCTCCTTATATGCTCCTTGTTTCTTTCAAATCATGCTTGTTCTCTGGGTCTTTTGGGTCCTCTCAATAGCCCCACGAAACCTATGGACTTGAATGATAAGCTCTGGCTTACTAACCCGGGACCGGGAACCCCACAGGTTCTGGCAGGGCTGAGGCAGACTGGCCACACCTGAAGAAGATGGTGCCTCTAGGCCAATGGTCCGTATCCTTGACTCTCCTTCCTGATCAAGCTCTTCTCTATCTGCAGGGTCCTCCAGTGATGCACCTCATGCTCACCACCCGCTGCACCCTCACCTGATGCAGGAACACATGGGCACCAATGTCATTGTTGCCAACACAATGCCCACTCACCTCAGCAACGGACAGATGTGTGAGTGGCCCCGACCCAGGGGGCAGGCAGGTGGGCAACGTGGGCTCCCCTGCAAGGGGGTGAGGATGGGGCAAGGGAAGGAGGCAGGACAAGGTTGAGTCTAGAGGTGAACTGGGGTACAATTGTTCTCTGGGTAGGGAGTGAAGGGTGAGGTCCTCTGTTAAAGCTGTTTATTCAGTGAGGCTGTATCTTCAGTGGGGTGACTGACAACCTCTACTAAATGTAACTGTCCTTGGGATGAGCCAGTTCACTGGATGTACCAGGTTACTATTGGGTAACCCTGTTCATCAGGTGGGAATTCCAGTAGATGACATTATCTGTTAGGTCAAAGTGTCCATTGCAGTAAGGCTGTCAAACTGGGTAAGGCTATCTGTTAGACCATTGGAGGAGACTGTCATATGGGTAGAGATGCCCACTGGACTAGACCTCTGAGCTGAATCTCTCACTGGGCATAGCTCTTTAGAGAATAAAATTATCAATGAGATGAGGTGGTTCACTCAGATGAAATGACATTTCATTGAAGTTGTTCTTTGGGGAAATTGTCCATTGAATGGAGTCAGCCAATTGGGTCAAAGTTATTCCTCCAACCTGTGGAGGGAGTAGAACCAATTAATTCCTGTTACTCATTTCCTAAATATCAAAGAAGTGGTACTTTTTGTGCCAGTTAACCCCAGATTTCATCAACTGCTACTTTTCATTCCAAGAAAGAACATTCCTGTTACATGTCTCATTGGGGATGTCACAGGACAGTCCAACCTGGACCCTGGTTTGGGAGAAGCCACCCAAGTATCCATATGAAATGGTGGAGGAGATAGGTTGTTGGACCTTCCAGGCCTCACAGAACTTAAATTTTATGATTTGAAATTCGTAGAAGGGTTGAGCCATTAGAAATCTTAGAGTGTATCTAGTTTAATTCTCTCATTTTGTAAAAGAAGAAATTAAGTCTCAGAGAGAAGGAAGAACTTTCCCAGAGTTCTTCATTTATTCCTCTAAAGCCTGGAATTTCAAGCAGCTTCTGTTTCTTTGTCCTTTCAGCCACCCCTGAGACGCCACAACCCTCACCGCCAGGTGGCTCGGGGTCTGAGCCCTACAAGCTCCTGCCAGGAGCCATCGCCACAATCGTCAAGCCCCCCTCTGCCACACCCCAGCCGACCATTACCAAGCAAGAAGTCATCTAGCAAGCTGCAGGAGTCAGGGGCTCTGTGAGCTCACCCTACCCCTCAGAGAATGCCTGGTGACCACTTGGTCACAGCCAAGGAAGGCGTGACAAGAGGGCCAGTTCCAGAGCAGGAATGGAAAGGGGGAAGGGCCCAGGAACATGGGCTGAGAGCCACATCCCATTGCTATCCTTGACCCTGTGCTCTGGATGATAGGACTTTGACTTGGGGAGACATCAGCTGGAAAGCCCTCTGCTGCCTTGGACAACTTTCCTCATGTTGAAGCCACTACCTTCACCTTCATCCAAACCCTGAGCTTCATCACCCGCCAAGGACAGCTGACTGGAGATGCTATGGGACCTTGCTTAGACACAGCTCCCTTTCCCCCAAGCTGGGACTCTGCTCCCCCGGTACTGGTCATGGTGTCCAGTCACAGCCTCATGAGGCTGGGTCAGGCCATGGCACCTTGCTCCTCCCTCTTCTACTGCCCCCATCTCAAATACCCCTCTCCACCCTCTGCTGTAACCTCCCTCAGCCATCCTGTCTTCTCCAAAGCCCCCTCTCTGGGGGCTGAGGAAGACATAGAAGCCATTCCCCCAGGCATCCCTGGAACACTCTGTAAGCGCTGACTGGGGCTAGGTTGAGGCAGGAGACTGCTGAGCAGGAAGATGCCATTCCTCCTCCTCAGGCTCTGCTATTCTTCCTTTCTCCAGGCACAGGAGTGGGGACTTGGAATGATGGTCCCCATGGACTTTGAACAATGAGAGAACAATCCAGGGTTAACAACTGCAACAGGACTTGGGGGAGGGTGGAGCATGGGGCCTTGAATGCTAGACTGAGGCCAGGAGTAGGTGGTGAGGGATAGCCAGGATGTCAGAAGATGAATACAGCACCCTACAAAATGTGGAAGGTTGGGAGGGAGCAGGAAGTTCAGATGAGGCTCGTGATGTAATGAGGGTGAGACTGTTGCGATGGAAAGGAGGGGATGGGTGATCTTCAAGTCAGGGTTATTTCAAGGAGGAATTATTATTATTATTATTATTATTAGTGTGTGTGCGTGTGTGTGTGTGTGTTACCGGGGATCGAACTCAGGACCTTGTGCTTTTGAGGCAAGCGGCAATGCCACTGAGCTAAATCCCCTGCCTTCAAGGAGGAATTATTCCAGGCCAGTCACAAGCTCTCATTCCTCATTCCTAGGCACTGTTGGAAGCATATGACATCCAGTGTCTCCTGGAGCCCTCCCTATTACCCAGAGATTGTTACTGACAATGCAATGGAGTTCTAAGAGGTTAAGTGACTTTTAAAATGTGGAACTCATACACACAGTCAGTGACTGAGTCAGACCATGAACCCAGGTCTCCCTGGATCAGAACAGGAGATCTTAACCACCTAAAAGAACCCCCATGTTCACAGTGATCCCACTGAGGGACTTCCCGGTCCTTCACCAGCCTCAAAACCCAAAGGTTCATTCTTTCTAGAAGCCCTGCCCACTCTCAGAACCCACATTGGCCTGAGGCTGCACTCAAGTCCACTGAAGGTCCAGAATCCTATTTGCTGATAAATATGAAGGCGAATTCATGACTCTTGACCCCTTTTCTCTCTTCATTCCCCAACTCTGGAGAGGTGCAATAAGGGTCTGGCTCCCGGGAGACCAACCAGTCTGGCTTGTCAGTCTATAGATGGATGAGGGGCAGGGGAAGAGTTATAGTCGGGCTTTGAGGCTTGCTTTGGGGAGCATCATTCAAGGTACATTCTAGAAACATTAAACCCCAGGGCAGAGCAACCAACACCTTATCCCTGCAGAATCTTGATGGCTCTGGGGAGATTCTGAAAAATGTAACTGACCAGTGGGACTAAAAGGGATGTATCCTAAGAGTGTAAGTGTGACCAGGTAGCACAGTAAGCTGTTAGACTGATACAAAGCTGACCCTTCTGAGTGGATAGGGGAGCAGTACCCAGTGCCCAGATATTCCACAAGTAGTGATTGTTTCTTGTTGCAAGAGAGGCATGGAGAAATACTGGGGCCATGTTTCAGAGGACTCTGCAGCCCGGGGCTGTCAGGATTGGCCTCTCCACTCCAGCAAGCCAAGTCTCAGATTCCAGGAAAGACCACTCCCTGCTCAGAGCTTTCAAACTTTCCCTAGCCACCCTCACTCCAGTGCTCCAGAATTCGCAGCCAAATGGCTCAGACCAGTCTACCTGAGGCAAGAAATCTGGGATCATTCTGGTCATTGCAATCATTCCCATTCTTTGTCCAATCCCTCTGCCAATGTTTCCCAGGCCTCCATCATGGGAGCAAAGTTGAGAAAAGAATTGTCCATAAAGTCAGGTAATAGTGGCCTTTAATGGTACCAGTCTTCTGGAGCAGGGGGTCAATCTTCCACCCCTAATCCATCCCTTCTGGAGGAGAAATCCATTCCACTTTAATAACTTTATTGCAATGAAGGAAAGAAAATAAAGAAACGTTTACTTTCTAAGCTGAGGACACTACATTGGAATTTTTTTAACCTGAATTGTGACCCTAAAACATTAAATCTGATGTACTAAATAGGGTTGGTGGAAGGCAAGTGCAGGTACTGTCACCAGGACACCTCTTAAAGAAGTTCTCAGGAACTTGCAGAATCCATATAGCTCTCAAGGGAAGAGAGGGCTGCAGCTGGATGCTCCTCAGTTTCCTACAATGGCCAAGCCAATCACCTTTGCCAGATTTTCCTGTGATCTGCTCTAAGATGAATTGTGAAATTCACATCAAGCAATTCTGGAAGATGGACTGCATCCTATCATGATCTGCCACTTCCCATGGGTGTGTGGATGTCATTAGGTCCCACGCTGACTCCCCAACTCCCATCACTGCCGCCCAATGGGGCAAAGAAGCAAAAAACATTTCTTACTCATGTGTTTTAACAAAAGTTTATACTGCAATAAAACAAATGGTGCATATGTTTTCTAAGCCCTTGTATAGGTGTCTTTTTTTTTTTAAGGTGTTAGTAATAAAGGTAGTCCTAGAGGGTTTTTTTGGGGGGGGGGTTGTTTGTTTGTTTGGGGTTTTTTTCGGTACTGGGGATTGAACTCCGGACCTTGCGAGGCAGGTGTGGTGCCACTGAGCTAAATTCCAGGCCCTCGCCTTATAAGGCACAAAATACTTTCTTATCCGTGCGTGTGTGTGTGTGTGTGTGTGTGTGTGTGTGCGTGCGTGTGTATGACTAAGATTTGAACCCAGAGCCTTCACACTGAGCTATTCCCCAGCCCTTTTATTTTTATTTTGAGATGGGGTCTCACTATGTTGCTAAATTGCCTTTCAGGGCCGGGGATTTAGCTCAATGTTTCTGCTCCCTGCCTTGAAAGCAGAAGGACCTGAGTTCAATCCCCAATACTAAAAAAACAAACCAAAGCAAAACAACAGAGTGCTGGCATTATAGACATGTGCTACCATGCCTGGCTCCATATCAAGATGTAAGTAGATTAGACCTTATGATGACCTCACATTGTGTAAATGAGGAAACTGAGGCTCAGGAAAATGATTTTCCTTGAGGGGCAGAGTTCTCTTGACTCCAAGCACTCTACATATGGAGAGAGAAAAATCGATCCTCCCTTCCAAAGAGGGGAGGAACAAGGAAGAGGGTGATGGAAAGGTGGAAGAATGGCAAGAAGATCCAAGGGCCTGTCACCTGCCATCAGGGCCCAAGATGGAGCCCTTTTCTGGGTCACCTCAACCTGCCAGCCAACCAGGAGATGCATAGACATGAGGAAATTTCATAAAAGCAAGTGTTGATTTAAAAAAAAGAATGGAAGTGGGAAATGGACCTGAGAAGTTCCAGCCAGGCCTGTAGTCACTTGCTCCTTTCCCCCTTAGGGAGGTGGCCTTGTGTCTTGGCCTCACGTTTACTTGGGATGTGCTGGAGTGACTTGTGAGAGCCGATTCCGAGTTTCTCCTCCCAGCTCCAAATTTAGTGATGTCAAATCAGCACCTTGACATTGGCCACCAAGGAAACATTTACACCACAACTGGCAAATGATACAAATCAAGTTGTTTCTCCTGGACAGCCCATTGTCTAAGCACACCACAACCTTCAGTGATGGCTAAACTAAGGATGCCTGGCTTAGGTGACACTCAAAGATGAGAGTGGACAGGGGGACTCTCAACTCTTCCTGATGGTTCTGGTCTGGGAGTCGCACATCTCGGTGATCAGCGTAATCTCTCGCCAGTCACTCCACCTCCCCAAGCCGCCTCTGTAAAGTGGGAATGATAGCTCCTTCAAGCAATGCTGTTGGGCTTCAGTTGGATAAGCCAATGAGAACTGTACTAGATATGATACTGGGAGAAATACAAACAAGAGAGAACAATGAGCCCTTCAGCAGCCCCCTTCTGGTAAGAGGCTAACCATTAAGCCCTCCAGCCTCAAGCGCACCCATCACCTGCCTTTCCACCCTGGGGCCACTCCTACCTTTCTGCCCCTTCCCTCCCCTTCTCCGTACCAGGAAATGTTTGCGATGATGTTGCAATGAAGGCCCCGTCCATGCCTTGCCAGTATGGTCATGGGGGTGGGGGCCAGCAGAGGCTATTTCAGTTCTAAATTGGGCTTAATAAATCCCTATCAAAACCATAAACCCTGAGCAGCCATAAATTCTCCTTGACCTTGGCTCTTCCACCTCACCAGCCCTTTGCCCCAGCTAATCTCAAATCTCAGTGTGAGTGGCTAGAACTTCATGTTTGGTTTCCATTTTGGCTGCTAAACAGCAACAGCTTAGATGACAAACACTAGCACCCCCATTTCAGCAATGTTGAAACCGAGCTTCAGAAAGGTGCAGGAACTTGTCCCGAGCCACCCAGCCAGTGAGGCACTGGGCCAGGACTTGAGCCCATGTTTCTGCCATTAACCTATGGGGCTAAGAATTGGGGCTTCTGGAAGTCTTCTCCTTTTAGCTCCCCTTTAACGGTTGTTTCTGGAGTCATGCTACTAGAAGCTTCTAATGCCTTTATCCCAGTGTTCAGAGTTAGAACTGGAAGCAGAGGGAACCCTGGGTGATAGGCAGCTTGAACAGACAATGAAAACGGCATGGAGAGTATATGTTCTGTCATCCCAAATTGATGAAATAGCCCTACTTCCTCCTTTGTAGAACTCAGATCACCTTTGATCACAAATCAGTCAAACAGAAATCCCAAGATGTGATTTAAGAGACCAGAATCCTAGATGCCATGCAGCTGGAGATGGTGGTGCTAAAAGCTGAATCATGGTGCCAAGAATGATGTTTATGGGGGCCGGGGATTTAGCTCAGTGGCTCCAGCACCTGCCTTGCAAGTGCAAGGTCCCGAGTTCGATCCCGGTACGAAAAAATAAAAATAAAATAAAGAATGATGTTTGTGGAGCTCTTCCTCTTGGCCAAACACTGCTAGATATAATCTGATCCCCACAGCAAACCTTGGAGGCAGTCACTCTTGTTCTGTTTTACAAATGAGAAAACAGGCTCAAGAGGAGGAAGGGACTTGCCAAGATCCTTAGCTGCTGTGACAACGGATCTCAGATGCCCATCTGGCTCCACCAGCCACATGAGGGGATGGAGGAGGACGCTGATGACTCAGGCACTGCATGATGAGTACAGTAGTGACAGGAGTGGGAAGTTTAGCACTTGACGAAAGCTGATGGGTGAAGCCCTGTGGTGAGGCATCCTGAGATTACAAAGAAGCAATAATACCAGGCATTTCCCTCCTGGAGCCCACAGAGGGAAAAATAACAAGCAGTTGAATATTAAGAACCAATGGGCCCTGGAAATTTAGCTCAGTGGTTTCGCCACCTGCTGTGCAGGCACAAAGAACTGAGTTCGATATCCCGTACCAAAAAAAAAAAAAAGAACCAATGGAGCAAGAGTGACAGCCAGTGAGGTGGTGGGGAGAGATTTCCAGATTGGGGAAAGGGAGCGATGTGCCCTCGGAAGGAGGAGGATCCAGCAATGATGAGGCAGAAAAGAGACAGAAGCACTTGCTGGAGGTGGAGGAGAGCAGGGGCCCTGTGTGGGAGAAGCATCAGAAAGCCTGCAGGTGCCAGGGACCCTGGGGGCTGCACTTGCACTTGCCCTTCTCCATGCCTGAGGACCATGGTACCTTCTGTTTCTTAACATTTATCTTTCAATCAATTCATAAGCATCCTCTTTAAATGTGAGGTCATTGACATGAATAAGAACACAGTATCACTGGCCGTAAACAGAAGATGATTTCACAATTAAAGCACACACACACACAAATCTATGGTCAGACAGAATTCCCATAGAGAAAGCTCTACTCTTCCTTTATTTCTTTACTAAAAAAAACCTTGAAATTATGCACAGTAGAGCTTCGTATTTTTTGTTTGTTTGTTTGAGGCCACCTCAGCCTCCCAAGTATGCTTCATACTCCACAGGCCACTCTGCTGTCTAGAGAATGGATTACGGTGGCAGAGATTAAAAGTAGGAAGCCCAGAGGTGGCATGGACTGCAGTGAGGTAAGAGACAAAGGCAGCATAGACAGGGGCTGGGAGCAGGCAGAATTTGAAGCCAGACCCCAGATCTCAACTCCTAGTGCATATACAACTTCTCTCTCTTTTCAATCAGATACTAATCTAGGTGCTGCTGTGAAGGGATTTCATAGAGTAATTAAGGTCCCAAACCAGTTGAGTTTGTGATAGGGAGATTATCCTCTATGGCCTCACTTCATCAGCTGAGCCTTAAAGGGGATTGGGTTCTTCCTGGCAAATTAAATTAGAAGTTATAAGAGGGATTCCATATGAGGCAGGTTTCCTGCTCCTGGATTCTCTGAAGATGGAGTGAGGGTCCACGAGTATCAGCAGCCTTCATAACCTGAGAGTGACCCTAGGCTGATATCCAGTAAGAAAATGGTGACTTCAGTCCTACAACCATAAGGAACTGAATCCAGCCACCAAGAAACATATGTAAGCTTGGATCTTTCCTTGCAGGCTTCAAGGAGGGAGGGCACAGCCCAACTGACACCTAAGCTGAGAACCCAATCACACTTTGTCCAAGCTTCTGACCTACAGAACTTTGAGATAAACAATGGGTGATTTAAGCAACTACATTTGTGGTTATTTGCTATCCAGCAAAAGAACAAATACAGATGCCGGTGGTGAGAGGTGGTCAGGTAGGGATATTTTGAGAGTAGAACTTGACAACGAGTGTGAAGAAAAGACAAGGAATAATGGTGGGGCTGATGATGTGATTTGTTGACCTGGGGAAGGCCATGGGAGGTGCAGGTTTGGGTTAGAAAAGGAAGAGTTCCATTTTGGATGTGTGGCTCAGGATGTCAACAAAACATCCAAGGAAACACAAGATGTGTGAATCTAGAGCTCAGGAAAAAGTTGGGGCTGGAGGTGAAAAGTCCAAGTTATAAGTGTAGATGAGAAACTTGAAAATCGAACGGGAATTCTGCCCAGCAATGAACAGGAGCAAAGTACGAACACGAGGAACGTAGATCACCCAGACACTGTGCTGAGTGACAGGGGCCAGACTCAGAAGACTGCTTCCCATGTGACTCCACCTGTAAGACATTCGAGAAGAGTGAAAACCAGGGGATAGAGCTGTGATTACCAGAGGCTGGAGCTGGGCTGCGGGGCTTAAAGACGAAGGGGCACAGGGAAAGGGGGCTAGGAGGTGATAGGAATGTCCTGTGGAATCTTGCCTGGGATGTGTTTACATGACTGTGCACTTGGCAAGACTTACAGGAGCACACATTAGGAAGAATGAACTTTAGCGTGCGGGAATTATACCATAATAAAAAAATGAAAGAAAAAAGCCAAATAGTTGCTTGAGCTCATTTAAAGAGAAGGCATAGAGAGCAAACAGGTTAGAGGTGAGGATTTTACTCTGAGCTAAACCACCACTGAGGTTGGAAAGAGAAAGAGGAGCCAGCAAAGTGCAGGTAGGATAAAGACAGAGGAGGGACGAAAGGCCTTCACTCAACTTTATTGTGGGCCTGCTGTGTGCTAAGTGTGCCGGCAAACTCGCTGGCCACTTAGCAACCGCGAGGTTAAATGAAGCCTGCTTGTCCTACAGATGAGGGGAAGTGACCTGTCCCTCAGTCCCCATGCAGCATCAGAGTGGCAAAGTGAGAAAATCTGTGCTGGCAAGTCCCACATAACCTTCCCTGTTTGCCAAATGAATAAATGAATCCATGAATCTCACTACACTCAAGGTGCTGAGACCAGAAGACTCTCACTGATGATGTGAGAACATGGTATTTTTAGAGAAGCTGGGGCCATAAAAACTTGTTCCATTCCTAACTTGTGCAATGCCCAGCCCCTCCCCCTGAGCTCTGAGATTGCTCACGGCCTTGGGAAGGGCTCCCCATGCTTATCTCAGGGAGAGTGAAACTGTAAAACCCTTTATGGTTTTGAGATCATGTCTGGCAGGGCAGTGATTGTTGCCATAAACCTGAGCTGGCCCTGCAAGGAGGGCGATGCCCTGAGCAAGAGGTGTCAGGGGAAGGTTGAGTAATGCCCGAGGGAGTGGCCTCTCTAGGCCTGGCACTTTGAGGTCTGTGGTCACGACCTGTCACACACTTATTCCATCTTCATGTAAGCTGGAGAGAACAGTTAGTATATTTAAAAAATCCTACCACATGCCCTTTTCTACATCCTGGAAATTGGTTACCTTTTTAAATCCATGGCTTCTCACAATTGCTGCTGGATAAATCAAGTGGTGGCTATGATCTTGCTGGTTCTTGTCATTATTTTTGGTTGCCTAACTGGACAACTGCACCCATTTTGGGTTTCATCATGAACTATTTAAGGACCATTTGAGGAAGGACACAAGCCAGTGGTTTCCTGAAACCTGCCATTGAGGCCTTCTGATACAAGCGAGGAGGCACCTGGGGTAGGAGTGGCTAGGCTGGAAGAGACCAGGAGAGGATAGTGGGCCTGTTCCTCCAGGGACCGCTTGCTGTGGGGTGGACGCTCAGTGGTACCAGTTGGTACTGCATGGACAATACCAGCAATGGAGTTCTGAGTAGAAACCGTGGGCTAGACCATGCCTAAACAGAGGTTTTATGAATTTCTTAATGAATTTGTTTCACTTGTATTTTCCTTTATTTTTTTAAATTTTTTTTTAATTTATTTTTTTTGGGGGGGGACCAGGGATCGAACTTGGGACCTTGAGCATTCGAGGCAAGTGCCAGAACCACTGAGCTAAATCCCCGGCCCCATGTTTTCCTTTGTATGTGCACAAGAGTGATATATGATTTTTAAAAACTAAAAATGGCTGAGAATGTAACTCAGGGGTAGAGCATATTCTTAGCATGTGGGGGGCCCTGGATTCAATCTCCAGCCCTGCTAAGAAAGCAAACACCTAAGTCTAAGACTCAAAGAGCTCTTTTTTTTGTTGTTTTGGTGTATTTAACCCTTTGGTGTATTCAACCCAAGACTTCACAATGAGCAACATCTCCATCCCTTTTTATATTTTAAATTTTTGAGACAGAGTCTTGCTAAATCACTAAGTTCCCCAGGCTGGGGTTGAACTCGTGTTCCTCCTGCCTTAGCCTCCCAGAGTGCTGGAATTGTAGATGTATGGCACCATATCCAGCTCAAACAGTTCTTTTGACAAATGTAAAATAAAAATTCTAGGAGCAGGGGATGTAGTTCAGTGGTGCCCCATCTTCCTGGCAAGCGCAAGATCCTGAGTTCCATCCCTGGTACCAGGGGAAAGAAAATTTCTAACTGCCAAGGAGGTATTACATCTTCATTGAATTGGCACTGTTTTCTTTCTGTGTGGTACAGAAAATGCTGCTCCCTCTTATAACTGATGCATCCTAGCTCAGGCGTCCCATTTTGTACATGAGAATAGAGAGGACAAAGGGCCGACGAACAATGGAGCCAAGGCCAATACCCAAAGCTGCCCTGGATGCAGATTACCCTGCAGTGCTTCCCCTCTCAAAGGTCTTATCTCCAGTCAAACACCTCCAGTGCTGCCATCCTGCAGGGCTCTGGGAGAGCCTGAGCTGCCCTGTTGTTCAAAATGCAAGCTGAGGATGCTTTGCAGGAAATCTTCCACCCAATAGACCAGCCACCCTGTTTCTCACTGCTCACATCAGCAACCCCTGTCTGGCCAAACGCACCCCCACTGCACTGTCACATGACTGCAGCATTGTTCCTAGGACATTTTTGCCTGTGTCCAGAACCATCCCACCTTTCACGGCCTGGTCTTGGACTTAGACAACTAGATTGGACTCTCACCTCACTCTCCAGGTAAGGAAACTGAAACCCAGAGAACTGTCTTGATTCTCTCAAGGGTACAGATGAATTGATTATAGGGCAGGGTCTAGAATCAAGGACTCAAACTCCAGTGCCCTTTCTAACTTCTCCTATCTCTTGAATCTAGAAGCGCAGGCTGGGCAGAAAGAGCAAAGGGTGGAAAGTGAGTCAAAAGATAGGACTCCCGCCTGCCTCGCAAGCGCCACGTCCTGAGTTCAGTCCCCAGCACACACACACACACACACACACACAAAGATAGGGCTCCCTGGTCGCATGATGGCCAAGGCCTAAATGTGTCGTCCAGGAATGTTGCCTGGGTCTTGCTGAGACTAAGCAGTTCTGGGACGGCTGCTTTTAAAGGAGCACAAAGGTACTGCCTTGCCCAGAGGAGGAGAGAAGGGGACCAAATTACACAGGCGGTGGCTCCCATCCCTGCCAGACCCCGCTGTCTCTACTTAAAATCCTCCCGAGGCTTCTTACCATGCTTGGAACAAAGCTCAGACTCCCTACCCAGGGCCAAGGCCCTACACCCGACCCTTCTTCCTCTGCTGCTGTCTCCTCTGACTTGGTCACCTCCAGTGGTCACTCTGTCCCAGGCCCCTGGGCCTCCTCCTGGTCCTCTGCGTGCCAGAGCTGTTCCTGTTTCTGAGCCATTTCCTCAATGATCCCTTTGTCTGGAACAGGCTTTCCTCTGCTCTTCCAGTGGCCACTTCCTTCTAACCCTTCCAGCCTCGGCTCAGATGTCACCGCTCAGAGATGCCTTCTCTGAGTAGAGCTACATAAATGAGGTTTCCCAGGCTGAAACAGTCTCTGTTGCACCAACTGAAATCTGCCTGGCTGCATGCAGATGCTGTGGCCATGTGTAGAGGAATGGTCCTGACTGAGCCCAACCAAGCTTCATCTGCAAAGCCAGGCAGTGGCTGGATTTGGCCCAAAATAACACGACAACCCCGTTTTTACATCGTCATCTTTGGTTTTCCTGGTTACACTTAAAGCTTCCAAAATCATCTGTATATTTGTTTATCCATTTATTGTCTTCCTCCCCCTTTCCTTCTCTAGACATTAACTCCTTAAGAGAAAGGACTTTGTCAATGTTAATACTGGCTACAAAATAAGTTCCATGTGCAATTAATAGAGGATACATCATAAAAGTTATTCTTTCTTTTCTTTTTCTTTTTTCTTTTCTGTACCAGGGATGGAATCCAAGGCCTCATCCCTGCTAGGTCAGTGCTCTGCCACTGAGCTACATCCCCTGCCCTTTTTGAATTTTTGCTTTGAGACAGAGTCTCAGAGTGCCAAAGCTGACCTCAAACGTGTGATCCTCCTGCCTCAGCCTCCTGAGTAGCTGGGACTACAGCTACACACCACCACACCCACTTGAAAAGGTAAATATTTGAAAGAAAAATGTAATAGAATGTTTATATAAATAAATATAAAAACATAAAGATATCAAAGGCACAATGAAGACTTTCCTAACCTAGTAATAGTCCTTAGATAAGATGTCTCTAACAAGAATCCTTCTAACCATGAAATCCTAAGCTTCTGGGGCTCTTACTTTCTGCGCTCCAATACTCTGAGTCTATGATTAGACGATCCCAAGATTTTAGGCTTCTCTTTCTCCACATCTGTGATTCCACAGTTTTGTGATTCTGTGATCCTGACGTCTTACAGTTCATTTATCAGCACATGTCATTGCTTCGCAACTCCTCTCTGCCCAGCACGGGGCTGGGAGCCAGGGATTCCACGGGAGCTGGCGGGGCACAGGCAAGAACTTGAGCATGTAGGTCTGCACGGTGACATGTGTCCCGCATAGGAGTGCAGTCGGGTGTGGGGAGGGAAGGGGCCCCGACCCAGACTAAGTGGGAAGGATGTGAGTGCGGAAACAACTGGAAGAAAACCGCGAAGAAAGGGTGTTTCTACCAGACAGCAGGGTGCTGGTGTCAACTGTATTCCAAGAGGAGGGAACAGACGGTGCAAAGATCCGGGGTGGGGGGGGCACGATCATCCGGTGAACTAAAGCAAGTAGGCATAGTTGGGTGTGGTGCAGAAGAGGGGCGGAGTGGTGCGCCACAGTGGCCCCGTGACAGAGGACTCGGTAAAGCTGTCCGGGAGCTTGAACTTTACCTTGAGGGCAAAGGGGAGCTGGGGAAGAGTTTAAGGGGAAGAATGACACGGTCTGGTTGGCAGTTTGGAAAGATGCCTCTGGCTGCTGGGTGCGGGTTTGGAAGGAGCAGAGACAAGAGAAGGGGCTGGAACGAGGACCCAGGTGAGAGAAGATGAGGCCTGAACGGATGGGAGATACGGATGGGAGGGCGGTTGTCTTAGTCACCTGTGAGCCTGGCTCTCCTGGAGTCAGATTCTGTGTTCAACACTCTGCAAGTCTTTGACACAAAATGCCCACCCATGTCACTCTGTGTTTAGGATGCCCAACCACGCAGCCTCCATCCCTGCTTTGCAAGCCTCAGTATCCCTGGTTTGGAAATTGGAGGTCACCAACCCTTTCCTTGCAAAGCGGCCAGCAGGGTGGAGTCTGTGTGCATCAGCACCACATACAGAGGTGGTCCCCTGGGGTGGGCATCTTTGCCCTAAGTGACAATACAAGGCACTGGCAGGAAAGGCTGGGTCTTGAGAGACCAAGAGAGAGCCGAAGAGAAGAGCAGAGAAGGGAGGAAGAGCCCTGGCTGCTCTGGGTGCTGGGCTTCCATCTGGGCATCTGAAGCCCAGGGTTGTGTGTTTGCTTCTAGCCCTCAGCGGGTTTATGAGTGGGTTGTGGGATTTTCCTCCATTGAGCAACTTCCCCATTTCCTCTCCTGGCCTTAAACTCCAGCCAGGCAGGATCTGGTCTTCCTGGGACAGGTCCAAGCCAGGTCAGGTCCCACTATGATATTTGGACCCAACCAGAAACCAACCTGTGCCCCCTCCAGGCCAAACTACAGTCTACTGTCCATCGGTCCCAACAAGAGCCAGTCTTTGAAGACAAAAACTCCCTTGTCGCCCCAAAACTACAACAGGTAGTCTTCTAAACCACACCAGGGGCTTCTGTGTGCTCCTGTGCTATACCTGTCTCATGCCAGTGGTTCAGTTTTAATTCAGTTCAGTTCACAAAACAGCAGTTGAATAACAACTGTGGGCAAACCCCACAGTTAGCAGAACCCTCAGAGGCCTACTTGGGGCTTGGAGGGGACAAAGGGGGCCACCAAGGATGTGCCTGGAGCCCCATGCTGTGTCTGTCCAAGGCAGGAGCACTCTGCCAATTGAGAGTTTCAGTGACACAGGTTCTATACTTTGCTGGGTAGCATAAGCCTAGAGAGTCTGAAGAGAATGGTGGCCTTGGGAAAAGAGGAATGGATAGCTGGGGCTGGGGTGAGAGGAAGACCGTTTTATGCCCTTTTGTACCTTTTGAATGTTTACCTGTCACCAAGCGCACACAACAGCGTCAATCAATGGAACAAACAATCTCAATTAAATAAACAATTCAGTGAGCCAGGTGCTTTTGTAACTCCATGCCTTTATGTGTGCCGTTCCCTCTGCTGAAATGCCCTTTCCTGGCACTGTAATCCATTTTCTGTTGCCATAACTAAATATCTGAGACTGGGTGATTTATAAAGGAAAGGTATTATGTCTAGCTCGTGGTTTAGAGGCTGGGAAGTCCAAGAGCACGGTGCTGGGATCTCGTGAGAGGCTTCCTGCTGCATCCTAACGTGAGAGAGGGTTTCACACAAGACAGCGAGCAAGCCAGAGAGAGCCTGATTTATATCAAAGCCAGGCCTGCAATAACTCATGAATCCATTGATGTGTGAATGGGCCACATCCATCCAACTTCCCCCCAAAGGTCCTGGGAACCAAGTTCCAACACAAGACATTTGGAAGACACATTCAAACCACCACCCCTGGCTCTCTCCCTCTGGAACACTACACACCCTCCAAGACACAGTCAAATGGCCTGTCTCTAGGGTGTGGCCTGGCCTGCCTGGGGGTGGGGGGCTCTTCTTCCTTTATCTGCCTACCGCACCCAGGGTCCACCTACCGGTCCCACCCCAGCCCCAGGAAGCGTCTGTGCCTTCTGGCTTCTCAGTGCATTCAGCCAAAAACAGGAATCAACAGGAGAGTAAGGGCAGGGCTCGAGCAAGAGGCGGGGGTGTTCGTGCCAGTGCTGACCCTCCCACCCCCTTTTTGTCTGAACTTTGGCATTGGCTGCTTTTCTCTGTGGCCTCGGCTCCTATCTGGTCCTCCCTTCTACTCCCACACCTCCAGCTGTGTCTGGGTCCAGCACCACTGTCCCTGCTGCTGCCCTGCAGGACTTAGGGTGATCCTAGCCTCGCCCCCCATTCCTAGTCTTTGGTACCTCATCACTCCTTGGAGTTTCCCTAAGCCTTCCCACACCTCTGGAAACTCTGCCTCCACTCACCTCCTTTAGCTATGCCTGAGATCCTTAATCTGGGGACACTTTTGGCCACCAGGGCAACATTTGGAAATGTCTGGAGACACTATTTTTTTGTCAGCTGGGTGGATAGGGGGATGCTATTGGCTTCTATGGGCACTAAACATCCTTCCATGCACAGGACAGCACTCACAACAGAGAATTATCTGGGCCCAATGACAGCAGTGCTGAGGATGAGAAACCCTTCTCCCTTCCCCTAGTACTGGGATTTGAACACAGGGCCTTTGCACTGAGCTGCATCCCCAGCCCATTTTTATTTTATTTTATTTTATTTTATTTTATTTTATTTTATTTTAAAGACAGGGTTTCGTTAAGTCATTCAGTTGCCCAGCATGGGCTCTAACTTGTAGTCCTCCTGCCTTTGTCTCCCAGAGTGCTGGCATTACTGATGTGCTGGGATTACCATACCTGGCTAAGAAACCTTTACTTAAGTCTTTGAGGTTCCAACTGTTCCTCACCTGGACCTCAGTAGGTCATGGCTGAGATTCTGGACTCCTGCTGCCCTTTCTGCACGGTGGTGGGATCCACTGGATTACATATCTGCTATTGTCTCCTCTCAGTGACACAGAGATAAACAAGCCTGCCTTTGCTCTGAAGCCCCATTTCCATGAGGAAATACACAATGTGCACCCTTCTGGGTGGTGTCCCAAGTATTGAGTCCTTGGGGCAGATCTCTGTCACATTCACCAGCAATAGGAGATCAGCAGACTTTTGCAATAGATCCTTCAAAAACATCTTTAAGCAGCCTGGACTCAATGGCTAGACATAGGAAAGTAGGGTGAGGGTTCCAGGCAAATATGCACAGAATGAATGAATGGTAGACCCAGGACTACAGAGAGGAGGCCCAGGGAGGAGGCAGGAGCCAGCATCCTGTCTCTAAATTGGATGTAGTGGTAGGAGATTGCAGTGAGAATAAGTGTAATGCAAGGGCTTTGTGTGCTGCCTGGTACGTGGTTAGCACAAAATAAACAGCGTCCTCCCCAGCTGTCTGGAAGAAGTGAGGGAGGAGAAGCCTTAAAGTGAGGGCTCTGGAAGAGCTCTGCCATGGACAAGGGGCTGCAATTTCCCAGTTTGTAAAATGGGGGAAATACAGGTAAGACTAGCACTTTGCAGAAACGGTATCATGGGGTTGCTCACGATGTGTGATTAGAATATCATTTTCCACATCAATCTATAATTTAATAAGAGGAAAAGTTTAGTCTGCTAAATTGTGGTGAAATATGCTCATCAGGCAGGCTTGGAGAGCAACTCATCCTGTTTTCCCTGGCACTTTTCCAGTTTCAGCACAGAAAGTCTTGTGTCCTGAAAACCTCCTCAGTCTCCACAAAGCGGAAGAGGTAGGTGGCCACACCAGCAGGTCAATCGGTCAGCTGCTCACAATAATTTTAAAGATAATAAATAGCAAACATATGTTGGATGCTTATTACGTGCCAGACGCTGTTCTAATGACAATTTCATGCTCAATTAATCTTCATAAGAATCCGTGAATATTATTAACATCTCCCCTTACATTGTGACATAAAGAGGCTCCACAATTGCCAAAGTCACACAGCTTCGGAATAGTCGAGCCAGGATTTGATTCCAGGCTGTGTGGCTCCAGAGCTCCTATATTTACCCATGATCTCTATTATACATTTGAATGTATTTCAAAACATGTTTTTAAAATAGTAACAATGACAATAATAATGAAGATATAAAATATTTTGGGAAACAGTAAGCATGATAATAAAAATTTTGAACACACAAATGTGCATTCCAAAGGCTGAACCCAGCAGAGACTATTTCTATGATCATTTTGACCACTGGATTGACGCATTGCTGTGCAGACCGCAGAATAAAGCATTTTGAGCCGGGGATTTAGCTCAGTGGTTCCGCCGCCTGCCTCACAAACACAAGGTCCCAAGTTCAATCCCTGGTACCAAAAAAAAAAAAAGAAGAAGAAGAAGCATTTTGGCCACCTTGACTAAATGAAAGCTGGAACAAAAGACTCGGATGTTGACAGTGCCATGTGGGCAATGTCAGCAAGCAGGAAGGAGTGAGGATCATGGCAAAAATGGGAATGGAATTTATGGGCTGAGAAGGAGCAGCGAAGAATCAACTCCCAGCACTTGAGACGGGGGCCCAGCTGTGGCAGATCCCTCAGGAAAAGCCAGATTCGCACACTAAACAGCAACAAATCCAATGAAAACAAAATAGAGACACCAGGTGCATGAAACAAGATACAGCAATGAAAATGAATAAACTTCAGCAAAAAATGCGGATGAATCTCACAAACTTAAGCCAGGCACGGAGAGGCGCACCACGCGTCATTCATTTTCTATCACTTTCGGCAGCCTCAAAACTCATCTTCAGTGTTCGGAGGCAGAAGTGGGGTTGGGGGGTGGGGAGGAGGGATTGGAAGGACAGAAGGAGGACCTTCCGGCCACCTCTGTTCCTCATCTGGTGCCAACGACATGGTAGCATTGTCTATGTGACAATCCATTCAACTGTGCTCTTAAATTTGGGGCACTTTTAAGGTATATTTTTTAATTTACATACAATTTTTATGGCACACATATACCCACAAGCCATTACCACTTGGAAATATGTCTCTGGATGAAGCAAGATATACTTGAATATAAAAGAAATTAAATACTAGAATAATCGGATTCTGAGTGCACGATGACTTTTTGCTGAATAAATGAAGAGAATGCAATTGTCAGATATGCCTGGATTTGAAATGTGGTACATAACGAAACACCCTCGCTTTTCTCAACACTTGTTTTATCTAATAACATTGGCATTAAGATTTACATCTCTTTTTTTTTTTTTTGCTGTCCCCTTTCAGTCACATTTGTAAGCATTTGAAGTTATAACTTTCCATACAGTTAGTGTAACAGGCTCTTGTGGAAAAGGGGTTCAGCGGTGAAGAAGCTACGGGAACCTGAAGGTTCTAAGCTCTGCCTACCATAAGCAGGCTGCAAATGCAGGGTGTGTGTGTGGAGGGGGGTGGTTTGCACAGCAGGGATGGGTGGGAAGGGAGTGCCACAGCCAGCAGCAGCATTGAGCAGGTAGCAGGCAGCTGTGGCTGTGTCCCCAGGGGTAAGCCCCCACTCACAAAGTGTCCATTTGCCAGTGCATTAATCCAGCAGTCCGAGTGATCACATAAATGGCCTCAACCGGGTTCAGCTTTGGAATGCACATTCGAGTGTTGGGAATTTTTATTACCGTCGAGAGTCAGCTCTGCAGGTCACAGTGGTGACACCTTAGTCCAATAATCACAAAGACATTGAACTACCAGCAGGAACGAGATGTCAGCAGCACCTGTGGTCCGGGGAGCCTCCCTGGTCCCAACCCTATGACCAACCCAAACACCCCAAACCAGCCACTCCTCACCCCTCCGCCTGGTCCTCGTCATCCTCCAGTCCGCTCTTCCCTCCTCCCTGGGCTCTCTGTCCCCCTTGAGCCACTGAAGTCCACCCTCTATGGTGTTTTCTACAAACTCTAAATCGGGCTGGGCGTGGTGGCACATGCCTGTAATCCCGGCAGTCGGGAGGGTGAGGGAAGGGGATTGCAAACTTGAAGTTAGCCTGGGGGATTTAGCAAGACTCTGTGTCAAAATAAAGTTTAAGGCTCTGTTAACTTGCCACGGTAGCCCACACCGAGCCTCCCAGAGGCAGCCTGTGCTTTTAGGGTTGCTCTCTCTCTCTTTTTCTCCTTACTTGGCCCGACCTCGCTCTGCAGAGCCAATTTCTCTCCCACTCTTCACTTTTACTTTCTTGAATAAACATTGCCACTGCTTTTTTTAAAAAAATAAAATGAAATAAAATAAAAATTTAAAAAAATAAAATTTAAGAGGGCTAAGCTGGGGATTTAGCTCAGTGGCCCTGCATCTGCCTCGAAAGGTCCTGAATTTGATCCCCGGTACTGGGGATCAAAAAAAAAGGGAGAGAGGCTGGGGTGTAGCTCAGTGCCACAGTTTTTGGCTCCCATAGTGGGTTTAATCAATAGTACCACCAACACACACACACACACACACACACACACACACACACACACGGAGATGCCCACCTCCAGCCCTGCCCCCGGGCCACCCCACCGGAAAGTTATCCCACTGTAACATCCAACTCCCCGGCCCCATATCTAAGCCCTGATCCTCCTGATCCTTCAGCTCTCCCTTCTCACCCAGCAACACCAGTCCCTCCTCAGGGACTTTGCTCTTGTGGGCCCTCTGCCGGGACTCCTTTGCTCCCACGTCTTCAAAAAGCCTGCTATAGCTGGGCATAATACTGTATGCCTTTAATCCAAGCACTGTGGGAGCCTGAGGCAGGAGGATCACAAGCTCCAGCTCAGCCTGTGCAGCTAGTGAGTTAGCAAGACCCTGTCTCAAAAATAAAAAATAGAAAGGGGTTTGGGGTGACCTTCAGTGTGAAAGCCCTGAGTTCCCAAGGAAAAAAAATGCCACTGCTTCTTGTGATTCAGATGTCACTGATCTCCAAGAAACCAGCAACACAGGAGCTTCTTGGGAGGAAGACTGTGGCAAGGAACACGGGTTATGGCAGGAAAAAGTGCTTCGACCTCATGACCTTTGCATTGCTTGAATTGCCCATCATGTGCTTATTCCAACAAATTGGTTATTACATCAGAAGCGGCTCCTTGGAGAACCCTTTCTAGGAAGCAGCTTCCGCAGTTCCTTCCTGTCTTGGTGCTGAGATTTCTCTTATGCTTCTTTTGTGACAGTTCTGCAGTTGCCTGTTTCTTGGTTTTTTCCTCGTTTGAGCTTGTTGGCTCTCTCTTCATGAGGACAGGGACTTACCTATCACCTAGCACATAGGAAGCACTAATAATATTTACTGAATAAGGAAAGAGAGGGGCTGGGGGCATAGCTCAGTGGTAGGTGGCTTCCACATGCAGTGCTTCCATCTCTACCACCTCATCCCCCAAGGAAAAAAAAAGGCCGGGCATGGTGGCACACACCTGTTAACCCAATCCTAGTACTTGGGATGCTGAGGCAGAAGGGTGGGAAGTTCACAGCCAGCCAGGACTATATAGTGAGACCTGCCTCCAAAAGGAAGGGAGGGGTCCAGGAACTGAGCTCAGTGGTGCCACACTTTCCTTGCAAGCACAAGGTCCTGAGTTCAATCCCTGGTACGGGGTGGGGTAGGGGGCAGGAGGAGGAAGAAGAAGTAGAAAAAGAGGAAGAGAAGGAGGAGGAAAGGAGGAGGAAATGGTGCCTGAGTGGATCATCAGGATTTAGCCAGGAGAAGCAGGGATGGGAGGGATGGACTTAGTCCCAGCAGTTTGAGGGCCAGAAGGTTGATGGGGCTAAAGAACGGAAAGCCAGGGTATGGCGCAGCAAGACTGTGCCCTTTTGCAGATAAGGAATCTGAGATTCAGCAATCACAGGGGACTTGCCCAAGTCATCCAGTGGGACAGAGTCTGAATTTAGAATCCAGGTCCCCAATCAAGTGAAATAGAACTTCAGTCATTGAGCACAACTATGAACTGGCTCATGACATATATTGAGTACTATTATTCCTTCCGTTTGACTGCTGAAACCAGGGCACAGAGAGATTGAGTGATTACCCAACGTCACCCAGCTAGGAAGTAACCAAGCCTCAGGTCATTCCCTGATTCCAGACCACTATTCTCCGCCCTCTAACTCTCCAGCAGCTTCCAGCCTCACACCAGGCTTCACTCAGACTCCAGAGGAGACTCTGAGGGCAAACCCTGACCTTCTTTAGAACCTCAGGCAAAGCCAGGAAACTCCCTGACACCCCTGAAAGCCTGGGATCCCCCAACTCTGAAATAAAAGAGAGCAAAAGAGCCTGGCTTGCAAGACTGCTGTGAGAAAAAAAGTAATAAAAAATAATGACAGGACTTGTACATGATAATACATGATAAAAATAATTATAGGGCTCCGGGCAAACAGCCTGAGCTGTACAGATACTGACTCTAATGATAGCAGGAATTTATGGCCCTGAGGCTGAGTGATAGGAACTGGGGTCACCAGGGAGATCACAGGCAGAAAACTCCCTTTCCCCCGAGTGTCTCCCTCATGGCCAGGCAGTGATTGGAGAGGCTCGAAGAAGGCCACTCCCTCAGGGCGATGGGCCGCCATTAGTCACCCATCTGGTTGGGACTTGGGCTCTTGCCACTGCCTTTTCAGACACCTGCACTGGATTAACACTTTATAATGACTTGGTTCACTCTTTCATTCTCAGGGCCCCAAGGAAGCAGAGAGCAGATGGTGGTGGAGGAGGTGGGGCAAGACCAGAAGAGACAATGACTTATTCTTCTCTGTCCTGTGGACACTCACTGAGGGCCACTCTGCGTCTGGGACACCAGGGACTGGCCCAAGGTCACAGAGGGCCCTAGGCTGGGGAGAAGTCAAGGCTGACCCTGGGTCCCCAACTCCAGGTTCCACCACCACAAACAAGTCTAGGGGGGGCCACCTGTACCCTCTGTGGACTCTTGCCCTCCCTGCCCCATTCCCAGAGAATCCTTAGACATCGGAGCCCACCTTAGAGCTCTAGTATTGTTTTTTATAAAACTGGAATCGACTTATCCCATAAGCTCAAACAATACAAAGCAGCATAAAGAACACTTCAAAACGTTGAAATTTTACTTCTGGGGGTGAAGAACCACCCCTAAAAGAGGTGGCAGAGCTAAGTGCTCACCAGCACAGCCTCCCAGGCCCAAGTGCCTGGCGCCCAAGATGGCGCGCACACCGGCACCCAGCAAGCTTTACACTTACTATTTCCACATTTTACAATGTTTGTGAAGTATAATTCCCCAAAAGTGTTTTTGAAATGCAAAGGAACAATAATAAACCCTATATATATTTTCAGTAATATCTAATTAACGAGGTGTTTGTAAAGATAAAATGAGAAAAAGCTTGTGACTCTTAGCATGTTTTAGGCTCTCATACTAAGAACCCAGTAAACAGAATCCCTATTATGAAACCCTCCTGTGTCTCTCTACTGCAGGTTGATTGGAGCGCCCTCAAGTGTCAATTTTTGTCATAGCGTCTCCACGACTGTAAATGGCACTCTCCCCAAGCTTGGAGTCTCAATTCCACAGGGCAATGCTTTGCTTTGCTTTCCTTTGCTTTGCTTTGCTTTTGCTCCGGGACTACATAAGAGTACCAAATTCCACATCACACTAATGGGTCTCAAGTCTAACTCAAGCCTTGCCCTGATAGCACCCTGAAAGGCATCAGAGTCAAGGCAGGAACACAGAGGTCTACACCCGCTGGATTCAAGTGCAGTCAGAAACCTGATCTGGCTTCCCAGGTACTGCCATCCTAATATCCGAAAATGTCATCTTCGCACAGCTTACAACTGCTCTTTTGTTAGTAACCATCACAGCTACTTCTCAGCCACAACTTCTTGTGTGCCTGTGACCATACTAAGGCAGAGATGTCCATTTTTTTTCCTTTAATCTTTAAAATGACCTGTGAGACACACATTGTTTTGTGGCTCCCCCCTAACAATAACCCTTGGGCATCTTTCCATGTCAATAAATAGAGCTGGGCCGGTAAGTACTTGATTCAAAGGCTGAGAAACTTAAACAGTCAGCAGCCCGGCTCAGGTGAAGATCAATAATAGTTAACGTTTATTGAGTGCTTTATTATACACCAGACCCTATGCTAATTGTGTAACAGGAACTAGCTCACATTTGATCCTGAGACAATCCTAAGGAAGCTTCTATCAGCACTATTCAGATGAGGAACCTGAAGCTCAAAAAGGCAAAGGAGGCTGGCCGAGTTCAGATGGCTGGTACAATTGCCCCGGCCAGGATTCAAACCCAGGTCCCCCTGACTGTGGCGCTGGGCTCTCAGAGGACCCCGTGGAGGACTTCATGGAGGAGGATGAGGGGAAAAGAACCCACTGGCAGAGCCCGAAGGCGGCAGGGGGAGGGGGCTGAGATTCTGGACAGGAGGACTTCCTGGAAGCTCTGCCACTTGGACTGAGCCTGTGTCTCTGGCCAACAAAGGGCAGGCAGGGCGGGGGGTGTTAACCTATGGCCCACGTCCCATTCCTCACTCTCATCCCACTCCCTTACCCCTGGGAGCCACTATTTTATTCTCTATCTCCATATATTATTATTATTATTATTATTATTATTATTATTTCACATATAAGAGAATAACACAGTATTTTTGTCTGGCTTATTTCACTTAGAGTAATGTCCTCCAGGTCCATCTATGTTGTGGCAAATGGCAAGATCTCTCTCTCTCTCTCTCTCTCTCTCAGGTCTTAGACAAAGTCTTGCTATGTACCCCTGGCTGGCCTCAAACCTTTGGTCCTCCTGCTTCAGCCTCCCAAGTGCTTAGATGACAGATGTACCCTAGGTGTCCTTTCTTTTTAAAGGTTGAATAATATTCCATCATACATACATACCACAGCTGCTAGGAACATGGGGTGCAGACATTGGTAGACGGTGGTGGCCCTTGTCCCTGGATGGTTTTACACAAGACACACATGGGTTCAAATCCTAAATGTGTCACTCTCTAGTTTCTTTCCCTAAACAGAATTCCTGAGATAAACTGTTATAGAAAAAGACTATGCTTTTCCTGGTGGTACTGGGGACTAAACACAGAGCCTTCTCACTGAGCTACTGCCTCAGCCCTATTTTTTCTTTTTATTTTGAGGCAGAAATGTTGCCCAGGCTAGACTGGAACTTACTGTCCTCCTACCTCATCCTCCCGGAGGCTGGGATTTCAGGTGTGCACCACCACATCTAGGACCACGTATGTTCAATTGTGCAATTTGATGAGTTTGGATGCATAACTGAACCCCTAGGACCATCACCACAATCAAGGTGACAAGTATGTCTGTCACCCCCAGCCCCAGAGAACCGTGGTTACTACCAATGATTTCCTTTCACTGCAGATGACTTTATGTTTTATATCCTTTTATAGAAATGGAATCGTTCAATCTTACTCTTTTCTTTCTTTCTTTTTTTTTTTTTTTTGGTACCGGGGATTGAACTTGGGACCTTGTACTTGGGAGGCAGGTGCCAGAACCACTGAGCTAAATCCCTGGCCCAATCTTACTTTTTTGGTCTGAATCTTTCACTCTTCCTAATTATTTTGAGACTCGTTTACATTGTGGTGCATATCCATAATTTGTTCCTTTTTATTGCTAATTAGTATTTACATATACAAATGGCACCTGACTTACCGTGATTTGGTTTATGATCTTTTGACTCTACCCATACAGCCATTCTTTTTTTTATGTCCAATATATCTTCAGTGAATAGAACACATTATAAAATGGGCTCTGTGTTAGAGGTTTTTGCTTGATTGTAGGCTAATTTGTTCTGAGAATGTTTAAGGTAGGCTAAGCAGAGCCATGATCATCAGCAGGTTAGGTGTATTAAATCTATTTTCACATGGTATTTTCAACGTATGATTGGTTTATTGGGACATAATCCTTCGGGAGCCTAAAAGCATCCATGTGTCACAGTTTTTTGACCCATTTCCCTCCACTCCCCAGTTTTTGCCTATTACAATTAAAGCTTCTGAAAAACATTCATGTAGATAACTTTGAGTGGACCAATACTTTCATTACTCTTGGGTAAACACCTAGGCATATAATTGCTGAGTCATATAAGTATATGTTTAACTTTTAAGAAACTGTACATTATTTTCCGAAGTAAATAATGTACAATTGTTGTACATTATTTGTACAATTTGCATTCCTGCCCGCCAAGTACAAGAGCTCCGGTTTTGGGGGCCAGTCTTTTGGACGGCAGCCATTCTGGGTGCACCTGGTGTTTTCACCTGCGAATAGAGCAGAGGGTTTCTTGGACTTCCTGAGCCCCAGTTTTCTCATGTGTGAAATGGGGATGATCATCTCACCTCTAAAAGGCGGTGTGAGGACATTGGCAGTGGCTAAGGCTGGGACCAGAGGTCTGCGAAGGACAATTTGGGTAGCTGCGCGGAGAGGGGTCAGCACCTTTTTGTTCTGCCAAGGGAATGAGGAGACTGAGAACCAAAGAGGGAAAGTGATCTCTCCAAAGTCGTAGGATAATTGGTAGAGTGAGACAAAAGTCCAAGCCTCTAACTGCGGAGACCAGCGATCTTTCTACTTCACTCTTGGAAAGAGATCCTAAGATCTCTGCAAATTATCTTGCAAGGGAAAAAAATGCCTAAAGTCAAAAGAAGCCGGAAACCCCCCCTAGACGGCTGGGAGTTGATGGAGCCAGCACTGGATGAATTGGATCAAAAGAGGAGAGAAGCTGAAACAGAACCTCATGAGGGAAAGAGGAAACTGGAGTCTCTGTGGCCCACCTTCAGAATCCACCACCAGAAAACCTGCTATATCTTTGACCTCTTTTATAAGTGAAAAGCTATAAGCAGAGAACATTATGAATACTGTATTAAAGAAGGCTACGCAGACAAAAACCTGATTGCAAAGTGGAAAAAGCAGGGGTATGAGAACTTGTGCTGCCTGCGATGCATTCAGACTCAGGACACTACTTTTGGGACGAACTGCATTTGCCAGGTTCCCAAAAGCAAGCTGGAAGTGGGTCGCATCATCGAGTGCACACACTGCAGCTGCCAGGGCTGCTCTGGCTGAGGCCATCTGGCTCTGAGCCCTCTCCATCCTGGACTTTGGACCTTGCAGGTTCTTACTGTCCCACCCTCTTCCTGGGAGCAGCTCTTCTTGGAGCAGCACCCTGGGCCCAAGTTGGAGCGTGGTCTCTTTAGGTGAAGGCTTGGTGTTCACCAGCTGTGATTTGTAACAATAAAACCGTTAACCCTCGAAAAAAAAAAAAAAGTGAAGACAGTGAGCTGGCCCACATGCACGTGTTGTCTAGGGACTAAAACATAGTAGGTGTTTCATAGAAGGCGGCTATTTTATCACAACTGAACCCCAGCCATCCCACAAAAGGGCGACTTACCCTTTGGGCATCCCCAACTATCTAGTAAAAAGTTGTTTCCTCTGCCTGGTAGACAATGCTGGTAGCCAGCAGGAGTAAAAAGAGTGGCATTGATCGTGCCAGGCACTCTGGTAAGTGCTTATGCATATTTAACCACTGCCAACCTTTGTGGGCTGGGTGGTTATTTTCCTTCCATGTTACAACGGGGAAAAGTGACCCGTCATTAGCCAAGGTCACAGTTAAGTGATGGAACTGGGATTTGAATCTATGTCTGTTTGATTTGAGGTCCAGAAGTCTCACTAAGGGAGTAATTGGCTCAGGGCTGGTGCAGTGGCCCAATCACAAAAGTACCACCTGATGCTCCGGCTCATCTTTAGTTTCTAAGATGCAGAGTTTGTGGCAAGGATTGGATGCGTGTGATTTAGGAAGAGAACTAATAGACACCAGCAAGTGACACTTTCAGGGGTGGGTATGCTGGCCCCATAAAGGACTTAAGAAGCTCTCAGAGGCATCCACACTTCCTGTATCCCAAATGAACCAAATTTTAGAACGTTCTGGAACATTCACTCCTAGATTTGTTGCGAATAATTCTCCTACTCACTGCCACCAACCAGTATGTTGAAAAGCATGACCTAAGCCATAATCAAAGCACATCTCCAGAGCCAGCTACGTGTCTCAGTGGTAGAGCACATGACTATCGTGCATGAGACCCTGGGTTCAATTTCTGCTACAAGAAAAAGTAAAGTTGCATACAAGGCACACCTTTATTTTTGTCTCCCAATGTCCTTTTCAAAATGTATTCAGTAGAGAAATATTTCCCTGCCAGTGAATGAAAACTTGTCCCCATTACTTTTCTGTTCACTCTCAGCAAACAGTTTGGTTGAACACACAATCTCAAGTTAGAAATTAGAATGCCCAGTCAGGCTGCTAACTAAAACTCTCAATTCGATTGGGTTTAAACCTTCTCCTCATGCCCAGGTGGCGCCTGCTGGGCCGAGCAGTAGGAGTGGCCTCCTCTCCGCTCCTCCTCCCCAATGAGTGGGGCCCAGGGTTCTGGTAGAGACAAGGACAGAGCAAGGGTCTCATTGTCACCAACATGGCTGCCTTTGAACTCTCTGGACCCAGCAGCCATTTAAAGCTGCCCTTTATGTTGTAGGACAATGTTGCAGATTCCATAGAGATGGCCGTCCCCACAAGGCCCTCTCGCCTTGACCTTGGGGAATGCATCTCTCCTCCTGGGATCCTTTGCAACTCCTTCCTTAGTCCTTAGGAACCCATACCCAATGCCAGCATCTTGCTGCGATCTCCCTTCCCCCTCCAGGAGGCCCTAGGGAACGAGACCCAGGCTGATCCCTTGCAAGTGCTCTCTGAGCACAGGTGTTCTATGGGAAACTCCCAAGAATCCTTTCCCTGAAAGACCTGGGTGTGGGCTGACCTTGGCACATTTACACTCTCTGGCTCCTTTTCCCATGTGGCCTGGCAGCCACATCTCTCAGCCTCTACATGTCCCTGCTTCATGAGATCCTGGGCCCCCACGTAGGTGTCACACACTTACGCTCTCCAAATAGCACTTTCTTCACACGAGAAACCCCCATTTCCACATTCCACCCTTCCTAGGAGAAGTCCACCAAATAATCCTTGACTCCTCACCATAGGAGACCTGTGGATAAAAATGGGGGTAAAGCCTGGCGAGGTAGCACACACCTGTAATCCCAGTACTAGGGAGGCGAAGGCAAGAGGATCGTGGTGAGTTAGAGGCCAGCCTGGGCTACATAGTGAGTTCAAGGCCAGCCTGGGCTACATAGAGAGACCCTGTCTCAAAAAAACAAACATAAACGGGGGTGGTAAAGCCTGGCACAGTGGTGCACACTTATAATCCCAGCTACTCAAGAGGCTAAATTAGGAGTATTGAAAGTTCAAGGCCAGCCTGGACTGCATGGGAAGAACTTATCTCAAAA
>NW_004624790.1:9947701-10005201 GCF_000247695.1 Heterocephalus glaber | reverse complement strand
TCACTTAAATGTGCATTTCAGATAAACAGCCATTTAAAATGTGTATTTTCCAAATTTTGCTTAAGATATATTTATACTTGAAAAGTTTGTTGTGTGTGTGAAATTTAAACTGAACTGAGTGTTCTCTATTTTTTCAGGCAACCTGAGAAATGGTAAACACGACACTAGAAGTCAAAATTTACAATTCCCAGGAAACCATCACACTCCTACCTTACACACAATCTGGAACTGGCAGAAATTATCATGTTCTTGTCAACCTTCTGGATCACTTCCCAGCTCCCTGAGACTCTCATTTTCCCTGGGGTAGAAAGGTCATCCCTGTGGGTTTGAAGTTCTTCCGGACCACCAGAATCTCTCTAGAAAAAGTCCGGTGTCTGTCTGAAGGAGGGACCTAAGAGATTTGTCTCAAAGTTGCAGTTGCACAAACCATGTATGGAAGGCGCTAAAAGACAAGGTGTGGAGCTAGTCTAGGCATGGAGCTAGACTGAGTGTTCATCTTTTTCAGTTTACCACTATCTAAATGGAACTTCAAGAACCCCAAAGCAGGAAACAATTAGTAAATCAAGATCCAGAGTAACCTGAAACCGAGCCCCAGGAAGAATGGAGACCTGCTAACCAGACTGATATACCAGTGCTGCTGGCAGCCGTGGTGGAAGAATTCTGGAATGCTGATCCTGAGGTTTGAAGTCCTTTACTGCACTGATTGCCACTTTCCCTTTCATGAAATAGGGAAATTGCACAAATACGAGGATGTAATGAGAAAGGGAAACTAGAGAAACCTGCGGATTTAATGAGATAACTCATGGGAAATACCGGGTACAGATAATATATTCTCAGAAAACGGCTGCTTCTCTCCTCCCTTTTTTGGGTCTATTTCCCCATCTATAAGAAGAGCTTGACAAGCTGTTCACTCAAGCTCCCCTTTCTCCCAGCCACAAGGGGTTCTATAGCGCGGAGAACGGCCGCCAGGTGGCGACAGAGCGCTGGGTACGCGACAAGATGGCACACATGCGCACTCCTAGGCGGCGCCCCGCCTTCCCGCGCCCCGCCTTCCCCCGCCCCGCACCTTACTTCCGGCGTGAAGGGCCGGGCCGGCCGGGCCGGCAGCGTGGGTGCTCTCTGCGCGTGCTGTCGGACTAAGCTCCCGCCGCCGGTTGACCCGCGCTCCGCCCCGCAGCCGGGCTGGTGAGTCCCCAGGAGCCCGTGCGTGCTCCCTGAAGGCCGAGAAAGGGACCTTGAAAGGGAGGGATCACCGGAAGTGGGGGCCAGAGGAGCGAGAGACCCCAGGAAATGGGGACACCTGGGGAGGGGGCGACCGGAAGTAGGGGGCCTCGGAAGATTGTCAGCGGGATGTGGAGTTTCTGAAGCTCCAGGAGAGATGACTTCCTGGCACCTCGTTGAGGAGGGGAGGAGGGTGACGTTCCACAAAATGATGGGCTGCAGCTGGGGAAGATTCCTGGCTACACCCTGGTGACAAATGATGTTTGCATCCTGTCCATCTGTCCACCAGACTGTGACTGAGCCACACTGCCCAGGTGGAGGGTAGAGATTATGAGCCCAGGGTGGGGCTTGACACTTCCTCTCTCTGCTTCACTAGGTTTGTACCTTTGGGCACATCTCTTAACCTGGTATCTTACCCTGTGTGCTGAGAGCTGCGAAGTGCCAGGCACTGGGGATAGCAGTGGACATGGCAGGCAAGTCCTCTGCCCTCGTAGAATTCACAGTCTAGGGGACATTCTGGTTTACTCCTTTGTAAAATTGAAACAGTAATATTCCACCCACCAAATATTGTGAAGGTTACTGAGGGTCTGTGGGTGTAGCACAGTGGGAGAGCAATTTTTTTTTTTTGGTGGGGGAGAGGATTTTTTTGCCTAGCATCTCAGCGGCCCTGGGTTCCATTCCCAGCACTGGGCAGAAAAAAAGAAATGAGAAAACGATGTAGTGTTGAGCAGTGTTTGATGCCTAATAAAACGCTCAAGCATGTCTTAGCTGTTTTCATCATTCCATTATAGTGTCAGCTTCATGAGACAAAGAAGTACTGTGTCCCTTAGTGCCCATGAGCACAGTGCCTGACAAGTATAATTGGTGATCAGTAATTATTTGGTAAATAAGTGGATGAGGAAGCTGACTCTGAGGAGCTTTATGTAAACACTTGTGACATTGGACTGCAATTTCTAAGAGAAATAGGACTCCTCCCGGTGCTGTGGAAAACTAGGAGGAGTCACTGTGGGGAAGTCAAGGAAGGCTTGGAGGAGGTGACAGGTGGGCCTTGAAGATGATGAGTTGTCTGATTAACACCGAACAAGGAGAGGACATTGCAGGCAGAGGGTATCAGAGGCACACAAGGTGTTCCAAGAATGATGGGCTATCAGCTTGTTTGTGCTGGCTGGGGGGAGGAGGGAGTTGAGGGTGGAGAGGAGTTTCGGGACAGCCTCCGTTACAGGAGGGTCAGGGTTACAGGCGTCTGTTGGTGACTGCCATGGAAACAGCACAGGATGGCGCCTAGGAAGCCAGGGTTGTTGTTTCATTTCTTGCTCAGCCTACCTCTGCCAAGCACAGTAAACTCATTGGACAAATGTTTATGGTCTGTAGACTGCCTGATGTTGGGTGCTGAATGTATGGCGATGAACAAGACCAGATATCTCCCACAAACTGCCTGCAGACAGCGACAGCAGAGTGAGAGAACTGCTACCCCAGAGAGCCCCGGGGGTGGGGTCACCTAACATGGTCTCCTCAAGCCGCTGTCATGTCTCACTGGGATCATTGCAGTAAACCTCTGTAGAGTCTCTATGTCCTCACAGTCCGTTCTTAAGGTGGCATATAAAATATGCTTTTAAAATACAAATCTGATCACGTCGTTCTGTTCAGAACCCTCCATATTCCCGACTCAGAGTAAAAGGCAAAGTTCCTGTTGCCTGCAAAACCCTGACCATTGGCCTCCCTACTGGTAAGCCTCTGGGTTCATCTGGTAGTGTTCACACCTTGCTCATTTGGCTGTGGCCATGCTGGCCTCCTTTCTGTTGCTCAGAAAGGCCAGGTATGTTCTACATGAAACCTCTCTGTACTTGTTATTCATGCAGATATGAATGGCTTGCTCCTCCACTGCTTTGCTTCCGCTCAGAAGTCACGTAGGTGAGACTTTCCCTGGTTACCCTGTTTAAGATTGCAACCCCTACTCTCATGCACTCAGCCCATTCTCTTGATTCTCTGCAAAGCACCTTGTAGTAGACTATTGTTTATTGTGCTTATGGCCTTATCCCACTGTCTTCACTAGAATCTAAGCTCCATGAAGGCAGGATTCCTTGTTCACTTCTGTATGCCCAGATGGCCCCGGTGCAGGTCTCAGTATTTGTGGAATGAATGAAGTGGCATCTAATTGAGACTCTAGGGTGAATCAGTGTGGGTCAATGAGGAAGTGGAGGAAGAGCATGCCAGTGGGAGATCAGGGCTGCATGGGATGAGAACACCTTTGGGAGGAAGTGAAAAAAGCTGGGTAAGCTGGAGGATGGGCTGCAAGAGATGGAGTGGGCAGATTCAGATTTGGAGGAAGTGACCTGCTTGGTCACTGGCCGTGGCGGAGTAGGAGTCCCGCCAGGCGCAGTCAGGACATCACAGGTATGTGTAGGAAGCCCTGAGTCGGTCCCTGCTTTCCTGTGGACAAGGGCTTGAGCTCAGGAACTGGGCAACCCTGCTGTCACCTTATTCTCAGAATATCTCGGGCAGATCTTTTGTTTTTTGTTTTCATTCAGTAGTGTGTCATTCAGGTTTTCCAGGAAGCAGACATGCTGATCTAGAGGTTGGACCCGCAGTGCACAAAGTTTACTGGAGGTAATGACTGCAATAGGTAAGAAGGAGGGGAGCTGGAGAGGTAGGAAGAATCTTCGGACAGCGGTGCAGACCTGGGCCCCATTAAGGAGGTTTTGGCCAAGAATAGGGCAGGCTGGGCCCAGGAAAGTTTCGCTCAGATGAACAGGGAGTCCTTGGGCCAAAGCTGCCTATTAGAGGAGCCTTTGTTTCACTCAGTTGCTGGCTGGGCATGGTCTGTGGAAAATGTGGCATCCTCTGAATGATGACCCAGAGGGACAGCAGCTCAGGCCATTTGTGAATTATGTTTCTCCAGCAGTAGATCTGACCCATGCATTTTCACAGTGACCACAATAAATCACACGAGTACAGGGCTGGGGATTTAGCTCAGTGATTTCGCCACCTGCTGCGCAAGCGCAAGGACCTAAGTTCAAAAAATTACACGAGTACATGTGAGCTGCGAATGGCTAACTGTGTGGTAAAGTGCTTGCTTCGCATGCCCAAGACCCTGGATCTGATCTCTAGAACTGCCGAAAAATTAAAAAAAAAACTTAAAAATTCAAATAGTTTAGTAAAAAGATTTTTTCTCACACTAAATGTCCAGCTGCCCAGCTCTGTTCCCTAGAGGTAACCATTAATAACAATTTCTTATATTTTCCTGTAAAAATTATCTGTGCATTCACAAAGGTCTGGTAATTCCTTTTCATAACTGAACAGTACCCCATTCCAATGGTACAAACTAGTCTCCTGATGTATAGTTATTTCCAAGCTGAGCATGGTGGTGCTGGGCTGTAATCAAAGCACTCTGAGAGGCTGAGGCAGGAGGATCACAAGTTCAAACCCAGCCTTGCTAAGTTGCAACTTAGAAGACCCTGTTTCAAGATAGATAGATAGATGATTCGTAGATAGATAGATAGATAGATAGGAGGCTGTAGCTCAGTGTAAGGGCCCTGGACCAGTCCCCAGGAGCCTGCCCTCCATTTCCAGTCACACGTCATCATAATACTTGTAATGGATGTGTCTATATTTCGCACACACATATACGTTGTAGAAATGGAACCACTGAGCCCTATGTGGTTTTAAATTTTGGTAGATATTGACAAACTGTCCTCCTGCAAGGCGATGTCAGTTTATACTGCCACCAGTATTTCAAGGTGCCTATTCTTTATTTTGCCAATCTGAATCTCAGAGTTGTTTTGACTCACCTGTATTTAATGATGGATGAGTAAGGCCAAACACCCATCCGTACACTTACGGGGAAGGCCACGATGTTTGACAAAGAACTTGCACATTCAGCCAGAGCTGCGGGGTGGGGTGGGGTGGGGTCTTCAGGGAATTCTAAGTTCGTCATCCTCCTGGGGTCGGACCTGGGCCTATGGTTCAGATCTGGTTCATTTCGTTGTAGAACCCTGAGGTTCCTTGGGTCTGACAAAAATATTGCTGTCCCCCATATCCTGCCATCCTGGGGTTTGAAAGGAGCCGCGCTGGGCCGGGGATTTAGCTCAGTGGTTTCGCCGCCTGCTGTGCAAGCGCAAGGACCGGAGTTCAATCCCCAGTACCAAAAAAAAAAAAAAAGGAAAGGAGCAGCACTGAGCTTTCTTGACTTCACCTGGGGTTTCTGTGTCTGCAGGGACCCTGGTAGCTAATGTCCGAAGAAAGTGACTCTCTGCGGACCAGCCCTTCTGTGGCCTCACTCTCTGAAAATGAGCTGCTGCCGCCGCCACCTGAGCCTCCCGGCTACGTGTGCTCACTGACCGAAGACCTGGTCACCAAGGCCCGGGAAGAGCTGCAGGAGAAGCCAGAGTGGCGACTCCGGGATGTGCAGGCCCTCCGTGACATGGTACGGAAGGAGTACCCCAACCTGAGCACCTCCCTTGACGACGCCTTCCTGCTGCGCTTCCTGCGTGCCCGCAAGTTTGATTATGACCGGGCCCTGCAGCTACTGGTCAACTACCACAGCTGCAGGAGAAGCTGGCCCGAAGTCTTCAGTAACCTGAGGCCATCAGCCCTGAAAGATGTCCTCAGCTCCGGATTCCTCACTGTGCTGCCCCACACGGATCCCAGGGGCTGCCACGTGCTCTGCATCCGCCCAGGTATTTTCCTAGACTGCTGGGCAGTATGTGCATAGTCTCAGGGACATGTCTGTCTCACACCATCTTAGTCCCTTTTCCCCCTTCTTTGTGTTAGTTGAGCCTCCTTTGGGTGCCTGTGACAAAACCCTACTCCAACCTTGTCTAAGGAGACAAGAGTATCTCCTAGACCTGAATAGGTAAAGGGGGAGCATCTCTTATCGGACAGACCCTAGATCCAAGAGCCAGAGTGCCCCCAGGAGTCAGCCCTTCCCCTGCCTCCACCTTGGTCCTCCTTGTAGACTGGCTTTGGCTTCCTGTGTGCACAAAGCTAAATCTGGTACCTCTCACCTCTCAAATTAACTTCCCTCAGTGCAGGTTCCAGATTTCCAGAGGAGAGAATGGTGGGCTGAGGAATCTGCCCGTGGTCATAGGATATAGCCATGGCCCCTCCCTGTGGGCCGAGGCTCAGATGTCAGTGAGCAAGAGGTGTCACTCAGGGGTGGCACTTGCCTAGCATGCGTGAGGCCCTGGGTTTGAGCCCTAGCATTGCAAAAAACCCCAAAACCACAAATGTATCAATGAGGGAGAACATAGGCTGGCCAGAGCTTGAAAAGGTGGCTACTTCATTTCTCTACCTTCTCCTTCCTTTCCTCTGCTTTGTTAACTCCTGGCAGGATTCACTTTAAATTTTTTTTCTTTTTTTGCGGTATTAGAGTTGAACCCAGGCCCTTAGACACTACCATAGAGGTACTTCTCAGGCCCTTCAGTTAACGTGTTGATCTTAGCACTTCATGGTAGTCATCAGGATACCTTCCCTTCCTTTCCCTTCCCCTCCCTCCCTCCTTTCTTTTTTTTTGAAGTTCATTGTCTTTTATGTTATAGGGAAAAAAAACACAACAAAAAACATGAGTACAACCAAAAGAAATAAATATCACATTTGTTTATACCACTAGTTATCTATGTTAACTTTATTATTCAAACAGTAGAAAGTAAGCAGCAATTTAGGGGCTGAGAAAGAGATAAAACCAAAAATACTGTTCTGCCTCTTTTATTCTTATTTCTTTGGCACAGTTGGGGCAGTGCCCTGCCACCTTCGCACAAAGACCATTTAGAAATGTGTAGCTGGGAGTGATGGCACACACCTGTAATCCCAGCACTCTGGGAGGCTGAGGCAGGAAGATGGTAATTTCAAGCCCAGCCTGGGTAACTTATCAACTTAGTGACACCCTATTTCAGAATAAAAAAAGGCCTGGGGATGTGGCTTAGTGCAAAGGCCCTTGGTTCAATCCCTAGTACTCCAAATCTTGTTTAAATAATTTAAAAACTTCATATATAGCAAGTGAATAGAGGGTGCTAGAACTGCAGCCTTCTGAGTCTTAATCTTGTACTCTCCCTTGATGCCAAATGCACTATTAGTGGAGGAGTGTTCCCCACTCCACCCACAGCTTCAACATTTCCCAGCACCTCGGGGAAACTGGAAGAAAGACTGCAGTGTTCTTCTGGAGCAGGCTGGGAAATGAGAACACACTGGAGCCCTCGTGCGTACAAACAGCTCTTAAAGGGACGTGTAACAGGGACGCTCTTTCTTGTGCCCATAAGCCCCACATCGCTCTTGCCTTTAGTCATTCACCTATCTCTCTTTGGAGACTGGATCAGTCCCTTCAGCTCTTACCCCGTACCAGGCACAGTATTCGCAGCGTTACCTGCTGTGGCAGGCACTTTCTGAAATTAGGGGTGTTTATTTTAAAATAAGTAATACAGTGCAGATTTCAGGGCACCAAGAGACCTAGAAACCAGCCAGCAGGCTTTTCTGCTGCTCTGTGTGCTCAGCTCTAAGAATATTACACGACAGTCAGATGTTACCTTACCGGTTGCACCTTGTAGCTGCATGGTTTCAACCCTTTGCTGTGAGGTGGATTTTGCCATGTCTGCACCCCTCCTTACTGACTCAGCTTCTTAGGAAGAGGCATATATATACACAAAGTTTTGTTCTCACCTGGGCTTTGGCTTTGCCTTTTTATAAGCTCTTTGGAGATGCGTGTGATTGAAAGGGATGACATCTAGTTATATGGAGGCAGGTTTAACCCTGCAGAGGTCGCAGGTCTGATGTGACTCCTTAACAGTAGGTGAGGAGAGTTTGTATATCTCAGATCAGCTGCAACCCCCCAAAGGGTTAAGAGGCAGCAACATTAAATGGCAAGCTGGCACTATTTTTGCTCAGAGATTTTTTTTTCTTTTTGGTGGTACTATAGGTGGAATACAGAGCCTTTCCACTGAGCTATACCTGCCAACCCTTTTTATATTTTGAGAAAGGTCCTGTCTTAGTCACTAAGTTGCCCAGGATGGCCTTAAACTGGTCATTCTCCTGCCTCAGCCTCCCAGAGTGCTGGGATTATGGGCATGTACCACCACACCCAGCAAGGGCAAAGATTTTTCATAGGAATTTTGCACATGTTACATACCCTGTTGATGACAAACTTCTAAAGTTTTGTCTAAGAAAAAGACACATAGAGCTTGGTGGGATTTTCTTGAAGATAGTGGTCTAATAATCAAAAATAATATTTTTAGGACCGGGGATTTAGCTCAGTGGTTCTGCTGCCTGCCTCACAAGCTCAAGGTCCCAAGTTCGATCCCCGGTACCAAAATAAATAAATAAATAAATGAAATAAAATAAAATGTTTATTTCCCAAAGGAAAGAAACAGTCATTAAATATGTGAGTACCCTTGAAGAAGCATCCTCCCCAGAAAGGAGAACTGGATGAAGGATCTCCTAGAACTTAGCATTACACACCTCCTCACAGCGCCCCCTGACGGTGCTACAGGAGTTAAGACTTTCTCTTCGGGGAGCAGGTGACTGAAAGCCAGCTTAGCCCCAGCCGAGACCAAAAAAAGCGACCTCATCTGCCAGCTAAATGACATCTGGATAGGGCCCGATTCAAGGGCTCAAGTGATGGTATTGGAAGGTCAGGCCTTGGCTCAGTCAGAGTGCTTACCTAGCATGGCTGAGCCCCTGGCTTGGAGTCCCAGCCCATGGGGGGAGAAAATGATGGTGTGGAGGGTGCTTCCATCTGCACTGGCCCCAACCTGGGCCTCATTCTCCAGCCAGTTCTGGAATCAGGGCCCCTGAATCCAGGCTCAGAGCCCCACCACTGTTACCAGGGAGGGGAGATCATCCTTTCCCACAGGCCAAGGTCCCAGAATTGAGTCTCCTTGGCTCTGCATGACCCAGTGTGGCTTGCATCACACGCTCAGGGGTGGTCACACCAGGCTGCCAGTCAGTCCCCTGCCACTTTGCCACCACTAGAGTCAGGAGTTGAGTCACCTCTGTCCTAACTGCATGGCTCGTCTTGGTTGCTCCCTGAGGACAATCAGGGTGGTGGTTACACGAAGATGAGGGGAAATATCTGGGGTCCACAAGCAGAGATTTCCACAAAGGTAGGTATCATTTTCCTGCTCTACTTAGGGACAGATGGAAGCTCAGAGCGAGGAAGCAACTTACCCAAGGTCACACTGCTAGTAAGGTTCAGATTCCCAGTTGTGTCTGACTTCAGGCTTTTAACCTCGACACTCAATTGCATTTCCATTTCTGAATGTGCTGCTGGGTTTGGCATTAAGAAATATCAGTTTCTGTGTAGGACCCTAACCACAAGAACATCCCGCTTGTCCATGTTGAAATAGCAGTTTTAGAAGATAAATCTTTGTCTCATCACTTGTTTGTATTCATTTCCGTAACATTCTGTCCATGTCTTATGACCTTAGACAGATGGATACCGAGCAACTATCCAATTACTGAAAACATCCGAGCCATATACTTGACATTAGAAAAACTCATTCAGTCTGAAGAAACCCAGGTGAATGGAATTATAATTCTTGCAGACTACAAAGGAGTGAGCTTATCAAAAGCATCTCATTTCGGCCCTTTTATAGCCAAAAAGGTGATTGGCATCCTCCAGGTATGGCTCCTGTTTGCTGTGTGTCAGTTCTGTGGTTGCTTTGGCTTCCCCAGGCCCCGTTTGTCTACTGCAGGTCTCACTGATTGTACAAAGCTCACTTCCCACCCTGCAATGGGAAATCATCTGCACTCCTATTTACCACTGGCTCCTCAGGGGCTCCAGGCATTTTCAGAGAAGTTAGCTTCTATCTAGGCAAGACTATCTTTAGGGAAAGAGTCCAAAAAACTAGGCAAAAGGCTTTCTGCTTTTTTTTGCGGGGGGCAGAAGGCAAAGGAATAATTCTCCTAAGAAATGAAATTGAGAAATTCTGCTTCTGCCTGAGGTGCTGGAGCCTGTCCTGCCCTCTGTGGACCTAGGGCGTTTTGTTCTGTGGGACTGTATTTTGGTGAGAGGCTTCACACCTCCTGTTTTGCATTTCAGAGCCCAGGTTCTGAACTGAGAGCCATAAAAGTCTTTACATCCTTGCACAGCATTTAACAGTTTGTAAAACACTGTTACAGTCATTATAACCCATTCGGTCCTTCAAAGATTCCCCTGGGTTAGGCAAAGCAAGAATTCTTTTTTTTTACTGGTGGTGATCCTGGGGATTGAATTTGAATCCAGGGCCTTGCACATACTAGGCAAGTGCTCTGCCACTGAGCTACGTCCCCGGCTCCTTCATTTTTTGTTATTATAGAGAAGGTCTTCCTAACTTGCCTACTCTGGCCTTGAACTTGTGGTCCTTCTGCCTCAGCATCCCCAGTGCCTGGGATTTACAGGTGTGCCACCACACCCAGCCCCTTTTCCTTTTTTGATAGATGGGGAAACAGAACTAGAGAAGATATAGCATGGCCAGAGTGTCACAGCGGTAACAGATTTGGACTCCTTGTTCATTATAACTCACTCCCTGAGCACTGCCTCTTGGGAACTTCGGGGCCCCGGGGTAACAGTGCCCTTTAGCGAGTCCCGTCGTGTGTGAGTCCCTGCTGTACACCAGGCTTATTATTTGAAGAAATCAAGGCCACATTCAGACATTACTATAAATCTGATTCTTGGCTTAGAGCCAGTACTCTGGCTTTCCTTAGCATTTACTTTGCTGTTTGCTGTTGTTACTAACTTGCAGTGCCAGGGATTGAACTCAGGGCCTTACACATGCTGGGTAAGTGCTCTGCACTGAACTAGTCACAGCCATACCTCTAGCTCACTACTCTCTTTTGATGCCCCTGCTGAATACCGTGTACATCGGTGTCAGGATAGACTCTGGACCAATATTTTCCTGAAGTTCCAGAATGAAACAAGTTTAAGAAGTGCAGTATAGCATGGCCCTTCCTGGTGAATTTCAGTATAAACATTTATGTGTTAAAGGCTGTACGGTATTACAGTTAAGGAAACCTTTTGACTGTGTTTACCCTGTTTCTCAAACTTACCTGCCCAGAAGCGTTTTTTTTCCCATCACACGAACGCACTGAGAAACATATTTAGGGTAGCACTGACCCAGAAAGTCTGATATTTTCAGATCCATCCATGTAAACTCAGACTATTGCTACAAGAGGAACACCTTTCCACCTGTTTGCCAACTCTTTGACCATGTCTTGGCTCCCAGAGGAAGCTTCCCTAAGGCCTGTCTTCCTGTTTGGCCCCAGTGGGGGCTGTCTTTGAGGAGTCTTGAGAGTCAAGCCAGACTGATGTTGGGGCTGGATGCAAGGTTTAAGTGGGGAGGCTGGCTGTAGAAGGGACACTTTCAGGCACTGCAGGTGTTCTAACCCCCCTTCCTCTTCTGCCCACAGGATGGTTTTCCCATTCGGATAAAAGCGGTCCATGTAGTAAATGAACCTCGAATATTTAAAGGCATTTTTGCCATCATAAAACCATTTCTGAAGGAAAAAATAGCAAACAGAGTAAGTGATGATCCTTTTGGACTTCAGATGCTTTAATTTTTCTTTCTCCCTTGATTTATTTAGTTATGCCAACTAGTACTTAATTATTTTTGCCCTGGAACTAATTTGGAAAGTACAAAGTTAGGGGTAAATGTAAATGAGCAATCCTTCTTATGAGGGTAAGATGAAAGTAGTAAAAATATAATGTTTACCAGCAGAGGGAACAAACAGGATTTTTATCATAAGTGGTTCTCTGTTCTGTAATCATTCCTGGCATAGGCATGTGAAGCAACATTACATTTTATGTGCACTAAGATATGGAAACAGGAGGAGCAGAAAGGAGCCACTGGTCAGACTGCTTAAAAGAGTTAATGGGTGGGCTGGGGGTTTGGGTCGGTGCTCCTGCCACCTACCTCGAAAGCACAAGGTCCCAAGTTCGATCCCCAGTACCCAAAAAAAACCCAGAAGAGTTAATGGGTCCTCCCCCTCTACCCTGCTCATACTGCTGGGAGCAAACCCAGAGCCTTACACATAATGGTCATTTCTTACTAGAACACCTTGGGGTTTAAAAATGCTCTTTTGTAAATGCTGATTTTAAGGCCAAGCAAAAGATTGCTTGAACCCAGGAGGCTGGTGCTACCCTTGGGAACACAGCAAGACCCTGTCTCAAAAACAAACACGCACAAAAAGGTGTTTCAGCCTTTCTGTTTACTTAATATGTTGTCTTGTATAAAGGTTGTGGGACAATTCAAGGCTTATGAGCTGTGTGAGATTTTAGCCTAACTCTGAATTCAGAGGGTAAATAACAGTTTGAAAGATAAGAGAGCCCTTTTCTCTTCACCGTTCCCAGGACTGCTGACTGCACTATGAGGAGTGGCACTTTCTGCTCCTTCCCTCAGCCTAGGAACACTGGAGTCACTCCAGAGACTGCATCCTCAAGTTTATACTCTTTGCCAAAAGGAAGTGTATACAGATAATCTCGGAGTTGCAAAGGAGAAAATTTAAAATCCAGATCTGCATTTCCAGACCCTTTCCCTGGAGATTTTAGCACTTCAGCAGGGATCCATGGTTTTCATGTTTCCTTAGGCTTTTTTTTTTGTCTGTACTAAGGATTGAACCCAGGGGCCTCTCCCTAACGCTCCCCCTCCTCTCTTTGTTCTTTGTAGTACTGGAGTTTGAACTCTAGGCCTTTGCACTGACCTACAAGCCCAACCCTTTTTAAAATTTTTTATTTTCCGGGCTGGGGATTTAGCTCAGTGGTTTCATCGCCTGATGCGCAAGCACAAGGACCCGAGTTCGATCCCTGGTACCAAAAAAAAAAAATTCTTATTTTCAGACATTTTTATTAATTTTATTTTGGTCTTGCTAAATTGCTCAGGCTGGGCTCGAACTTGTGATCCTACTGTTTTAGCGTCCCAGAGTGCTAGGATTACAGGTGTGTGCCACCATGCCTGGCTCTCCCTACCTAGCCTTTTGCTTTGAGACAAGGTCTTGGTAATTTGCCACACTGGCCTTCAGCTTGAGATTCTCCTCCCTTGGGAGCCGGGGATTTAGCTCAGTGTGCTGCCACCTGCCTTGCAAGCACAAGGTCCTGAGTTTGATCCCGGTACGGGGCGGGGGGGTGGGGTGGGGTGGAGAATGGAAGGAGATTCTCCTGCCTTGGCCTCCGAGTTGCTGGGATTATAGGTGTGCACCACTGTGCCCAGTGCTCCTTAGGTAAATCTAATCCACAGCTAGGTTTGAGAACTGCTGATTTAGTGGCCTCCCTCCTTGGGTGTGGATTCATATTGGTTCTATTTGGAACTTTTACCAGAGCAGCCTTTGGACAGGTCTATGGTTCATTTGTTCCCTTGTATGTTCATTCATTCCTTCCAAGCCATTTATTGATCAACTACTATGTACAAGGTGGGCAAAAGAGACCAAAATCCCTGCCCAGAGAAGCTTATATTCTAAAGAGATACATAGGCAATGGTTATCTGGTATTAGAATATGATCAGTGCTACCGAGGAAAATAAAGCAAATGAAGGGAATAATGGGTATGAGAGGTGAAAAAAAGGTTGCAGTGTACAACAGGGCAGTTAGAGGTAGTGGCATTGAGAAGTTGACATTTGAGCAAAGAATTGAGAAGCGAGGGCGTGAGCCATACGGCAACTGGGAGACCAGCACAGCATGACCTTGCGGCAGGGACATGCCCAGATGCTGGGGGAGCCACCCGGAGGTTGGTGTGGTGGATAATCAGAAGTGCAAGAGAGAATGGTCCGAGGAGGTGTGAAGAAGTAATGGGGCCAATTTGTGATAGGCCTCGTGCCCCACCACACAGACTCTGGCTTTCGTGACTTGGCTGTACTGGAAGGTCATAAATAGGGAAGGGCCATGACCTGAGCTTCGGTTTTCGTGTGACAAGAATGGGGCCAAGGAGCGGGCCAGGTAGGGGGCTAATGTGGGACTTCAGGAAGTGATGACAGCATGGCACAACTAAGGTGGCAGTGAAGTGGCTGGATGCTGGATATATTTGGAAGGTCCAGCCAACAGGATGTGTTGTAAGAGGAAAAAAGAATTAAGGATGCACTAAGCTTTAGGGACTTGAAAATCTGGAAGGGCACAGTTACTATTAACCCTTCTTCATTCAGCACACATTCATTTGAACACCTACCACAAAGGAGACTGCTGCACTGCTGATTTAACTAAGGTCATGTGTGTCTGTCTATATTTCCTTTTAGTTCTTCCTCCATGGGTCTGACCTGAACTCTCTCCACACAAACCTTCCCAGAAACATTCTCCCCAAGGAGTACGGGGGCACAGCAGGAGAGCTGGACACTGCCACCTGGAACGAAGTGCTCCTGGCCTCCGAGGAAGACTTTGTGAGAGAGTTCTGCCAACCTGTGCCCGCCTGCGACAGCATCCTGGGGCAAGCACAGCTGCCCGAGGGGCTGACTTCTGATGCTCAGTGTGACGACTCTATGCGAGCTGTGAAGTCCCAGCTGTATTCCTGCTATTAGCCAGCCCCTTGGGGTGTCACCAGGTTTAAATCCTCTCCTTTCCTCTTTAGAGACTCAAAAGAACTTAAATGCCAAGGCCTCAGTCTTGCTGCTTGTAATGAAATGGTAGCATAGAGGAACAACCTGAGGAGCTCCAAGGGCCAGGCCACCATGGGGAAGCCTTTGGTCACTTGGATTATTCCTAGGATATGTGGAAAATATCCCCAGTGTGATTCTCAAACATTTGCACTCGCTCTTTGCAACTGTTAAGCTGTGTCTGGTTCTTAACTCATCTCAGAAGCTAAAGTCAGCATCAAAGTTGCTTCGATCCCACTTTCCTGGAGAAAACCTGATTGGCCAGTCAGCTGCTACTCCGAAACAGTTTGGCCAGACCTGTAAGGTGGCCAAATGTGAGACTTGGGAGGTCTTTGTCTTTCACAGGAACCTTAACCGTATACCTCTGTTGCTCATCAGGAATCTTCAAACCAGAGGTCTGGCCCCGTTTGCCGTCACTGGGTTTGGGAAGCACCTTAGCTGATAGTGGAAGCACTAGGACCCAAGCACCTCTCCCTGATCAAATCTGGAAGCCAGAGGCTTCAGAGCATCCCTGGACTCACTGGCCAAATCTTGCAGTAGAAACTTTTTTTCCCAAACCTATAAAACCTTAGCCCTGGTTCTCAATGGAATTATACAAGGTCCTGGCTAAAGGAATTCTGGCTTAGGAGTCAGAGACCTGAGCTCCAGATCTGTGTGGACCAGACATGGGCCACTGTGGGCCTCGGCGTTCTTATCTGTAAAATGAGGCTGGGAGAAATTAGCTTTTCTGATTGGACAGATGACTGTGTATATACAAATAGTTGGATCCTGGTTTTTTTAATGGTACTCACAGGCCTTTGTCACCACTTAGCCCAGCCTTTAAAGAAAGTAGTAGGTACAGCCAGGCATGGTGGCACACACCCGTAATCGTAGCACTCTGGGAGGCTAAGGCAGAAGGATCACAAGTTCAAGCACTGCAGGGCAACTCAGTGACTTAGACCCTGCCTCAAAAAGTGCTGGAGAGCCAGGTGTGGTGGCGCACTCCTGTAATCCCAGCACTCAGGAGGTTGAGGCAGGAAGATCACTATGTTCAAAGCCAGTCTGGGCTACATAGTGAGTTCAAGGCCAGCCCGAACTACATAGGCCCTGTTCAAAATACCCAGAAATAAAAAGTGCAGAGGATGTAGCTCAGTGCAAAGGCCCTGGGTTCAATTCCCAGTACCACTACAACCAAAAAAAAGTATATACATTCTGGAACTCAATGACACCAACTTCCTTTTTCCTTTTTCTAGTGATGGCTAAACTTTAAGAGGATAGCTTTTGCCTGTAATCTCAGCCACCAAGGAAGCTGAGGCAGGATGACTGAAGTTTGAGGCCAGCCTGGACTTCATGGTGAGACCGTCTTTTAAAAAAAAAAAAAGACTGCACTGGTCAGGCCTCCAGGTGAGCTGACTTAGATCTTGTATGAATTCCTTCCATCCCTGAGACACTAGTAGTATAATGCAAACCTGGCTATGGTGGTTATAATACCTGGGCTTCTTTAATCCATCCTTGGAAATGCACACAGGGCAGATTATTGCTAAGTCACCTCTGGGGCCCCTGCACTCCCACTGGAGTTTCATCAGCCTGAATGTTAGTCACTACTTCAGCACTTTAGACCCTCCCTGTCAAGACTTTAGCTTTACTTAACCCAAGCACCATATTAGGTGGTTCATCTGGTAGCTTTCAGCCTATTTCCTTTCCTATTCATGCCTGTGACTGTGGAGTTAAATAGTGACAAGTACTGCTTGTTGTGCACATACCTTCTCTGCATTTAGACTGTAAAGGCAAGGCAAACTGCTCAGAGAAAATACTCTGGAATTCAAAGCTCAGTTTATGCTACCTAGCTGTTCATCTTTACAGCCATTTAAAAGACACCTTGGTAAGTTTTTGGTGGAAATTAATTTACTGACTTAATTAATGCTAATTCTATGGACAGTTGTTTGTACCAGATACTAACCCTAGGTTCTAGGGTCCTGGCTGGGCCAGAAGTGCCAAAATGTACGCCCCTCCCTCCCCTTAATTCCAACTGACAGTGATAGGACCGGACCGGCAGTGCTGAAAGGACATGAGGGCAATGGCTGAAGTAGACACTGAGAACCCAGCAGCCTGTGTGGACGACCTGGTGAGAGGCACTAGAGAGAGAAAACCACCAAACAAACAGCTAGACAAAAGGAGGGATCAAGCATTACGCCCCACCATGTTGCTGAGGATTAGATCCTGCATCTAGTTGCTGGCCAGTTGCCTTTGTCTGTATGACTTAACATAGGGATGGCCAGGCATTGGTGAAGCCTACCAAAGACCAGAAAGGTGAAGTGCGTGGTGCTACACCTTTAATTCCAGCTATTTGGGAGGCTGAGGGGCATCAAAAGCTGGACCCCAGCCTGGGCAACTTAGCAATACCCTGTCTGAAAATCAAAAATAAGAAGGGCTGGGAATGTACCTCAGTGTTAGAGTTCACCTGGGTCCGATCCTCAGTACGAGGAGGAAAAAAAGAAAGACCAGAAAGGATGTCGCTCATTTCCTTGGCCTTTTTGGTTGGACCCAGAAAGAGCGGATTCTTTCAGCTTCTGAGAGAAGTCCACCTGGGTTGGTCTGCCTGGGAGCTGCTGTGCTTTATTTTGGCTCCAAAGAGAGATCAAATAGTCTTGCACCTCAGGAGGTTTGGACCCAGCTGTGAACACGAACCTCCCTGGTGCAAACTAAGGCAGGGGCTGTGTGGACCAGCGGGGCCGCAGTGAGCCATGCTTAGTAGTTGGGAAACCCCTGGTGGAGCCCACAAGTGAACACTGAAAACTGGGGAGTGTTTTCCATCAGGGAAAAGTTTCAGGTGTTTCACAAATACCTGGAAATTAACCATTCTCTATATTCATGGTAGTGTACCAGGAAGAACAAGAAAGCTATAATAAGCTAGGAAAACTGAGTGCCAGCTTTATCCTCCTAGGTGGCCTTGAATTAGAGCCCCTTCATACCCTTGAATCTGTATGACAAGGTCTCACTGTGTAGCCCAGGCTGGCCACAACTTGCGGTGATCCCATCCTCCGCCTTCCTAATGCTGGGATTACAGGCGTTGGGCCACCATGCCCAGCCTGAACCTCCTGTTTCTGGCATCTAATTGGTTTTACTGCCACAGGGACACTGTACTCGTTTTTCTTGTCCATGTGAATTTAGGAAATTTAGGTCTGAAAGTGTTGGGAACTGGAGCTTCCAAATCAATGTGTGAGCTTAGGTATATAGGGATTTCTTCCTCCCCTTCCCCTATCCACCTACCCAGAATTCTGGAAAACTGCCTCTTCTTAGAACCTTCTGTTCTACCTTCATGAGGAGAGGCAAGTGAAGTCTATTTAGCAGCCAGAAATGCAACCCTGCCTTCACCCTTTGACTTTCCTGTTTATTTTTACCTGAGGTAGCTTGGGATTGTTCACACTTCATCCTGCTTTCCGAGGAATCACTTGACTCGGGCTTATAAGCGCTTCGGGTTACCAGATACAGCTTTTCCAAGAAAGAGCTGGGGTGACAGAAAGCACTTCCCTTGAATTCCTGTGCGCTACTGGCCTTGAGTGGGCCACTCCTGTAAATGTTATCTCACCCTCAGATCAGTCATAGGATTACTTTTCTATTTGAGCAGCAAAAGCTGTCCTGTTGTGGCGTTATTACCTCATTTAGAAGTTTTCAGCTTTCCAGGTTTTCCTTTGAAACCTTTGTTTAGAGAATAAGATCTCAGCTAAGCTAATCTAAGTGTGGCTGTCCTATGGCCGTGAGAGTCATGGAGGCTCCAAACACGTGGACTGCTCAAGAGATTCCAGTCTTGGGATCAATTAGCTTTGTAAATCTAAGGTCTTTCTGCTCTCCCGACTCAGAAATGGTGTGCTTGAAATGAAAGAAACATCAGATATTCTCCTTAACAGGAGCTTGCTTTATGAGAAGGTCCAGTGTGACTTACGGACAGAGATGACAGTGATGGATTTACTGGTTTCAGTTAACTGGCTTTCAAAATCTCACTGGGTAGCACATTTAGTCAGGCAGTATCGGGCTTTGTGGGCTCTTGTGGACCTGCCTCCGCTGCTGGCGTGTCAGGTAGGAAGCTGTGTGAAATACTTGAAACTTCTCTGTGGCCACAGGCTTCTGACCCCACTCTGATGGGGTGGGAGCTGGGCTAATTTCCTGACCAGTCTGCAGCACCATTTCAGCCACTGATGACATTCCTTGCTTCAAACTGAAATTCAGTTTGGCTTTGAGTATAGGGACAACGGTGGTGGATTCATCTACTTCAGTATTTGTTTTGACCAAATGTTTATTTTTCTAGTGCATTTTTCTAAGTCAGAGTGGTGAAAATATGTAACTTTAGTATGCATGACTGGGTCTTAATAAAAATTCCTTTAAGGTGGAGTATGTGTGGAGTTCTTTGGTGGCCATGACAATTTGGGTAAAGATTCTGAGGTTTGTTACTGACAGGCAGAGCCTCCCTCTCGGTGAGGCCAGGAGGGCCTTGTAGCAGACGCTGGGCTCACTGCTTCCAAAAATCACATGCACTGAGATTACACCAGGGTGTACAAAGGAGAATGGAGTCAGTTACATTTAATAGAAAAAATTTGCCGATTTTTCAGTTCTGTAGGCCCAGCGATGCTTCTTCATACTGGCCTCAAATCCTTCCAATTCCCAAGTGCTCCTGCAGAGTGAGCACATGTTAAGCACACGATACATTTAACCTCCAGATCCCCTTCATGAAGCAGCATTATTGCCCACTAAGGGCGAAATGAAACACAGAAAAGTGAAGTGGCCTGCCCAAGAATACACAGCTAGTGGAACAGTAGAGCTGGCCCTCCAAGTCAGTGTGGGTGGAGCCTGCGACGGAAGGACCTGCTGGCCAGAGCCAGGTGGTGCACATCTCTTACTCCCCCAGTCAAGCATCCCACCCCTGAGAGAACAGGGAAAGAAGGTGGGAATTTTTTATAGAGAGTGAGAAAGTTTTGTTCATAGAGAAAAGCTTTTCTGGAAATATAGTGCAGCAGTTCTTTACATCTGAGACCCAGGTTATAACTGAACATTTTATTCCAGGAGGACTATGAGGAAAACCCAGACTCTGTGAGGGGTTATGGGTGTGGCTTGCCCAACTCTGGTGCCATACATGCTAAGCTGTCTTTACCTGTCATCTTGTTTTTATGAAGGGGCACAGACTTGGCCCCAGTGTAGCCAGCAGCTGGGTCCCCACAGAGGGTCTGGTATGGTGGTGAGGCAGTTGAGAAACTCCCAACACTGGATGCAGGCTCTGTTAGCTTCTGATGGTGCAACCAGAAGTCCTTACACTGCAGCACAAGTAGCTCTTTAGGCCAGCCTTTCCTGAGGAAGCTGCAGAGCAGCTAAAACATGGTCTCTCTCTCACTTTGGAAAATGGGAGCTAACAACTCCAGTCCTTCTTTCCGCACAGCAACAGGCCAATTTCCATATCCTGAAAGGGCATTCTCTCAGTGCCTATTCATCCCATTACTGGTGTGGCAGTCCCAGTCAATGGCAGTTAAGTTTTAAATTTCTGCATCTGAAGCCGGTGAGGAGGGCTGGGGGTTCCTCAGTGGCAGAGTGTGTACTAAGCATACAGTGCCTTAGATTCCATCCTTAGCACCAAATAAAGTTATAATAACATCCTTTCGGGTACCACTTAGGGATTTGTTTTTCCCAGTACTGGGGATGGAACTCTGGACCTCTGCACTGAGCTACAACTTCTCAGCCCTTTATTTTTAAGACGGGGGTCTCACTGAGTCACTAAGTTGGCTCAAGCTGGGCTCAAACTTTCGACCCTCCTGCTTCAGCCTCCCGAGTGCTGGGATTATAGACATGCACCACCACACCCAGCTTTTTAGGGAAATTTATTTTAACCAATGTTTAGGCTCTTTTCTGACTAGGTGCCAGCCTGTAGGAACAGAATGACGTAGTAAGATATTAGTGACTGCCTCCATGCAACAGTATTAACTTTCCTTTAAATGATAAGTAGTTTTATGAGCCCAGTGATTCCCCTATGTCTCCATGCAGACCCAAAGACGAAGTCTGTTTGAGAAAAGAACTCAAGCCCTAGTTTGTCTCAGCTTTGCCTCCTTGGGTAATCTCGGCCAAGTTATTAACCTCTCTAAGTCTCAGTCTGCTCTGTAAAGGGGAGAGGGTAATTACTATCTTACAGGAGTGCAGATACATCCAACCAGCACGTAGCGCACACAGCTATGTAGTATCTATTAATTACTCTTCACCTACACAGCTATGTAGTATCTATTAATTACTCTTTACCTGAGGACAGAGGCACTGTGTGGCTTGAGTCACCTAGCAGAAATGAAGACAACACTAAGGAGCCTGACAGATTTGAGTACCTAGTAACAGGATGGGCAGACCAACACAACAAGAGTACAGAAATGAACAGCAGCTCCTGTTTTGTTTTGGTACCAGGGATTAAACAGGACATTGCACTTGCCAGGCAGGCGTGGTGCCACTGAGCTACATCCCCAGCCCCAGCAGCTCCTGTTAATAAGCATAAGCCTGGTATCTGCTATCAATCTATACAAATCAAATGCAGGATGTTATCTAAATACTCACTTTAGCTTGATGTGTAAAAAGAAAAATACAATCAAGCAAAGACCTATAATGGGAAAAAGGTTATCCTGTTTTGAATTAGACCTGAGTCATGGTCTGATCCAGAACATCAAAAGCTATACTGATAACCAAGTTCATGTCATTCTTTGGCAATATTTTTGGTTCTCAAGTTTAATCTCCCAGCCGAGTACAAGACCAACCTAGAGAGCGAACTAATCCAACATGGGCCTACCAGCTTTTTCACAGCTGTAACTTGGGCAAGGTGGCAGCCACTGCTGTGGCCTTTGATGAATCCCTAAAGTGTGCCACTGATCCAGGAGCCAGGGCCCTCAATCGGCAGCCACAGGGGACACAGGCCTATTCCTAGTGATGAAACACCAGGTGACTCATCTGAAATGAAAGGACACCTTGAGATCCAATGATTCCAAATATTCCCCTGCTGTATGATCCTGGGCTTACTCAAAATGCATTTGTGTATCATTCAGCACTCACACGTATAATTCAGCTGGGTCTTCAGTGAACGACTGCGTTTCCTAGTAACAGGCAGAACTAACATTCTTAGATGACCAACCAAAGGAGACACACTGCCCCAAATTTTAAAAAATTATTTCTTACTTCAAATTAATATCAAAGTTATCATGACAAAAAAGTAAAAAACTTTATTGGACTGTTACATTATTTTACAGGTTAGTATTGCTTTTATTTTGAATTATATAAGGTGGAGAGATGGGACACTAGAATTTTTTGAAGTTTAGAACCTTCAGTGTTTTTTACTGAGGCTCCCCTGCTGTGAAGGAAAAGTAGGGTATCTGCTTTACACGGGAGAGACTGAAAGCCAAACCTAGCTGCCCTGCAAATCCTCTGCAACTTTATCTCTGCATGTGAACCTACCATAAACCACTGGAGTAAAGAATGGTGCTTCCAACAATTCACATCGAGTGCTACTTCCCTACCTCCAACTGAGACTGCCCCCTCTTCATTCTGTAAGACAACCTCCAATCCACCCTCCATCAACTTCTGAACAACACTGGCCAGAGTACCACCAGTCTCATATTAACCCACACTGAGATTAGCAGCCACTGTCAGAGTGCTTAAAGTGGATTAAGGATTTTGCAAAATAGCTGTATTCTTCAAACAGCCTTATGTATAAGGTACTAATACTGAGGCAAAGAGATGTAGAGCCATTTGTCCAGGATCATAAAGCATAGTATATACTCGGTATTAGCCGATCAGTTTAACATCTAGAAAATAGCTGGGATGGAAATCCAAAAGATCTATTAAACTATTAGCCAAATAACCATTCCCAAGGGACCACTTTCTTTGCTGTAACACAATCCAGGCTTCTTCCTGCTTCCTATCTAAATACAGTGGGCCTTCGAGTTACAACCAGCCTGACATACAAACAACTTGGGTTGTGACCAGAATTTTAGTTTTAACTTATGACCAAAGTCTTGAGTTATGACCCATATGCTGGCCACTTGTGCTTCCAGATGGTCTCGGATACAGATTTAACCCTTAAAGAGTTCTGGAAGAAACATTACATCTTTTCCTATGTGGGGTTAATTGAGAAATCCTGGGCCAGTCTCTCTAAGGACACAGATCTGTCTGGAAGAAAGTGTGGCCTAAAATTATATAGGAGACTCTGAAGGCAACTGACCAACTTGAGTTACAACCAGCCCTTGGGAACAAACTCAGTTTGTAAGTCAAGGGTCCACTATAAGTGGAACTACCATCTACCTGGATGATTAATCACTGAAGAAATCAACTTCTTTCCTAGATCTAATTAATTGCCAATGTTAAAATTCTAATTACCAAGTTGCCCTCAGCTGTCAATTTCTCCCCTGCTTCTCTATTTCAAATCTCAGTATCATCTCTAAATCCAACCACTTTCTAGAAGCCAGTGACTAAAGACATTGTCTGCTCATGTCACTCTGAATATACTTTCTGTCACCCTCAACGTGTAAGGTCTAAGCTCTCAGGGCGGGTTATAAAGCCCTCACCACTCAATCCCCTGATACTTCCCCCCATCCCTGCTTGACCTCTGACTTTATTAGCATGTCACTCTGGCTATCCTTCGGCAATGTCATCTCACCGTACCACTTCTCTCTTATCTGACTCCCACAACAGTTCCTGGCTTAGGTAGCACTTTCTCCAGTCAGTCCACCGTGACACCCTCTATCCAGGTACCTCTCTTGAGTTCTCTGCCATTTTGAGATCACAGTGCTAATCTACCAGACTGTAAACACCCATCAGCTCATTTTCACTCCCATCTAAACCTAAGTCCAAGTGAAAGAGCTATGTATACCATGTTTTTCGTGAGGTGTCTATCTGTACCTCCAGGTATAGAACCTACAGGGCCTGGCACAGAAAAATCAGTGAATCTTGAAAGAACTGTTTTTATTCTACCTCTCTTTATTTTTGGTTTGTTGATACAGGTCCCACTAGGTAGTCCAGGCTGGCCTTGGACTCACTGTGTATCCCAAGCTGGCCTCGAACTTGCCTCAGTCTCCTAAGTGCTGGGGTTACAGGTGTGCACCACTGCACCTACTTATCTCCCTCTATGCTGCCTGTCAGGAAATGTTTCCTGACAGCACCTTAATTGTGTTTCATCTACCAAAGTCTAACCTGGAGAAGGTATTTAGGATGATTGAGTGATTGATTATTTATTTATTTATTGGTACTGGGGATTGAACTTGGGTCCTTGCGCCTGCACAGCAGGCGGCGAAACCACTGAGCTAATCCCTGGCCCCAGGATGATTTTTTTAACGATTTCAAGACTTGGCTCACTAAGTTTTAGAAGGAAGAGGAGCTTCCTGGCTAGATACCAAATAAACTTGTGACTGACCAAAAATAATGAATGGCTGCTATCTCAAAAAGCTGTTAAAGGGCCTTAAAAGCTTAGTATCTTTCTATTTTAATCAAATACCTTTAGTGCAAATATAATAAATTTACATGCACTTTACTTTTACATATTCATAACAAGATTACATATACACTACAATGTTTTCCTAACTGAATGTTCATTTTAATCAAACCTACAAAGCAATTATTGAAATTTACATATCTGGCAAAGCCACAGACTTGTATGAAGCAGCATCAATGCTGTCATATTAAAAAAAGGAAATAAAAAACTCAAGATGTAGAAGCAGTAGGCTTATCAGCAACCACTCTTCTGGGGAAGGACTTGCCTACATAATCCTTGCCCGAGAACTACAATGCTACATCTCTGAAGAGTTTACTCACTGAACAGTGTGCTTATATCACACAGTAAGACCTTCACAGAGGAAAATGTCATATAAATGCATTATTTTTTGCTTTTTGAGACTTCAATAGAAATATATTAACCATAGCTTCAAATATCCAACATTCTTCTAGTATTTTAAATCAAAACTGTAGGAACCTATAGGTCTTTATAAAGAACTTTCTTCACAGCACAGCTGTAGTTCACTTTAATGCATAAAAATGTTCCCTTTGTGCTATATCCTTACAAATAAACATAATAAACATAGAAATGAAAAATTCAGATTCTGCATTGAGCATTATTCAATCTTGCCTTTTGATATAAACGTGAATATAGGCAAATTCACAAAGCATTCACTTAGTAGTTTAGTTGAAGCAAACTTAAAAGGATATGAGCTTTCAGCAAAGGTGACCTTTATGAACTTTAGCAGTGTCCTTGGCAACCAGAAGTTCAGCTGAAGTCCCGATTGGTGAGGACAAGTGGAGCAACAAGGGTCCAGACATAGAGGAGGAGGCACATCCAGCTGGAACTAATCTTGACCCACACGGCTGGCCATTTGCTGGACACAGTCTGGAACTTGGCATCGGGGCTAGAAAATAAGAGCATCAAGTAAAGGAACCTTGCTGGGCATGGTGCCACACACCTTTGGAATCCCAGCACTTGGCAGGCTGAGACAGGAGGATCACATGAGTTCAAGCCAGCCTAAACTACATAGTGAGACCCTGTCTCAAAAACAGTAAAGGAACCTGGTATCAACATCCTGCAGCTCCCCCCAGCCAAGGCCAAGAAACTTCCCAGTGAAGACTGGCTGGCACTGCCACCCGCAGAGGGTTCTAGTAGGGGACTTAAGGAAGTTGCTCTTTTTCGCCATTATGAGTATAGGACACTACTTTCAAATGGCATTTTTCTTCATGCCAGCATAAAAGCCTTCAGCTATTCTTGGGGCAAGGTTATCCAGGAATATCTGGCCAATTACTGGCAAAAGTCTAGATTGAAATGGCCTCCTTGAAACTCCTTCCTGAGTGCATTATTACTTTGACCAGAATACTCTGATAATGGCCATCTCTAAGCACAGAGAAAACTAGTAAACAAAGATAGGTTAGACTGCTTTATGTCCTAATTTTCTGTCTTAACCCAACTCAGCTCCAAATGATTTGTATTGCAAAGAATCCCAACTGGGTTTTAATGCTAGCGGAGGCAAAGTCAAAAGTATTTTACAAAAGAGCACCCAGCATAGCTTCATAATAGGAGTAAAAGAAGAGATTCTGTGGTCAGGACAATGGCTAAACATTTTATAGGCAGCACAAGGGCTAAGAAGTCTTCCATATGTTCTATCTATGCCTCCTACCAGTACCAGTTGGTCAGGGTCATCATGATGTACAAGGAAGCCAAGCAGAACATCAGGTGGCAGATGGAGTAGCTGTACTGTACTCCCTCTTTCTCATTGTCCACAGCCCGCCGAGGCTGTCCATCTTCCTCATCACCACCTCCACTGGCAGTTGTATCACCAAGGATCACGCTGTCACTCCCCGAGAGGGTCAGCTTCTTTGCTTGGCTGTGGCTGGAAGTTCGGATGCTGCAAAGTGATTCCAAGGAAGACAAATCAGAAAGAAGCCATGAAAAACTGCTGCCTCTGGCCTGTACACATGAAGGTTATTTCTGAGTGCCCATACTTTGGAGGCTGAAGGCCTTTTGCAGGTCCAACTTAAATTCTTGACCTGCTGCATTACCCACACCCCTCATCCCCATACTGAGCCTCCATACTGAGCTATATCCCCTGCCCTTACTCATTCACTCATCCATTAGTTCTGGGGACTGAACCCAGGGTCTTCGAATTTAGCTACATCCTCAGCTTTTATTTTTTAAATTATCTGGCAGGGTCTCACTAAATTGCTAAGTTCCCCTACCTGCCTCAATCTCCTAGAGTGCTAGAATTACAAGCACGTGCAATGCCTAGCTTTTTTTTTTTTAAGGCAGCTCTTAGTATGTATCCAAACTGACCTTGAACTCACAATCCTCCTGCTTCAGCCCCTTGAACGCTGGGATTATAGGCATGCACCACCTCACTCAGCTCTGCTTCCTGCTATTACAGGACTAACAGTACTTGCACACGTTACTACTCAGTGGCTCATTCTCAAAGCATACTATGCACACAGTGCCTGCTACCATTACTGGAGTAATGTGAACAAGTGCCTCTTCTATGCTGGGAATGTGCCAACCTCTACCACTCATCTCAGCTAACACTCATCTCTGACTCAGGGACACGTCCTCTGGGAAGCCTGCCCTAATGTCAGGCCTCTCAGGGCTGGGTTAGAAGCTTCCTCCCACTCCTTACAGCTCCCCTGGCATCCTTCTGCCCCAGCACTGATCATCCTGTCTTGTCTGTTATTCAAAGAACTCTTTAACAATAACTCTAATCAGCTAGGCATTTCCAGACACTCCCTACAAACCTGAGTTATATGACTGAGTCAAAGAACACACAAATAAAAGGACAAAAACTACATGATCATTTCAACAGAAGAAAAAGCATTTGATAAAATCAATACCCTTTCAAAGTAAAAATACTTGAAGTAGGAATACAGAACTTTCTCCAACTGACAAAGTACACAGGTGAAATTGTGAGTTAACATCATACTTAACAGTGAAAGACTAAAACCCTTCCCCCTAAGATCAGGAAAAGGACAAGGATCCCAAAGAAGTAAAACTATTTCTATTAGCAGATGACTGAGCATGTACACAGAAAATGCTATGGAATATACACACATAAACTATTAGAACCAATAAATTAAGTTTACCAAGACTGCAGAATACAACATCACTATACAAAACAAAAGGCAAGCCTGTTGTGGTGGAGCATGCTTGTAATCACTGGGAGGCTGAGGCAAGATCGCCACAAGTTCAATCAGCCAGTCTGGGGTACGTAGTGAGTTCAAGGCCCACCCGAACTACTCAGTGAGACCCTGTCACACACACAAAAAGCAACTGTATTTCTATATAGTAGAAATAAACTCAAAAGTTAAGACAACTGCATTTACAATACCATAAAAAAGTTTAAGATCCATACACTAATAACTATAAACCACCAAAAGCAAATAAAGACCTAAGTGAGATAGCTCAGTGTGAAGGCCCTGAGTTCAACCCCCAGTACCATAATAAAATAAACTTTTTAAAATTTATGAATCAACTGATTTTTGACAAGGATGCCAGAACAATTTAATTGGGGAAAGAACAGTTTTTTTCAGCAAATAGAGCAGAACAACTGACTATTCACAGGAAGAAGAAAGTTGGACCGCCCACCTCAAACCACATTTAGAAATAATAAAAATACAATCCATTTTTTTTTTTCCTTGAGACAAGGTCACTATGTAGTTCAGGCTGGGCTTGAAGTCACTATGCAGCCCAGGCTGGCCTTGAACTTGCAGCAATCCTCCTGCCTCAGCCTCCTGAGTGGTGGGCTTACAGGTGTGTGCCACCATGCCTGGCACAGACAACCCAATTTAAAAACAGAAATTTAAATAGACATTTCTTTATGGAAAATAACACAAATGACCAATAATTACATGAAAAGATGCCCATCCCATTAGTCATTAGGGAAATGTAAGTCAAAACTATAATGAAATGCTATGTATCACACCCTCTAGAGTTTGATTACAATAAAAAAGACATTGTAATGATTAGGAGATGGTAAAACTAAAGAATTCATGCACTGCTAGAGGGATTAGAATAAAAATGCAGCCATTCCAGAAACATTCTGGCAGTTCCTCAAAAAGTTAAGCACTGGGCCAGGGATTTAGCTCAGTGGTTCCACCACCTGCCTTGCAAGCCCAAGGACCCGAGTTCGATCCCCGGTACCAAAAAAAAAAGTTAAGCACTAACCATATAACTCACAAACTCCAGCACTAGCTATATATTGAACAGAACTAAAAACAAACAGGCACTTCAAGTGTGTTGGCACACGTCTGTAATCCCAGCACTCTGAGAGGCTGAGGCAGGAGGATCACTAGTTTGAGCCCAGTCTGGGTTATTTAAACTTAGCTAGACCCTGTGTCAAACAAAAAATAAAAAAAGGGCTGAGCATGTAGCTTACTGTAAAAGTCCTGGGTTCAATCACCATTCCCTATCCTCTCAATACAACCACACAAACAACTTGCACACAAATATTAATAGCTGCATTTTTCATAATAGCCCCACAGTGGAACAACCCAAACATCCATCAACTGATATATAAACAAAATTCGGTATATCCACAAAATGAAAAACAGTATTTCCAAAAACAGAAAGGCATATTGATATGTACTGTAACATGAATGAACCTCAAAAATATTCAGTGAAAAAAGACAATTAAAAAAGGCCATGGATTTTATGATTCCACATACAGTCATATACCACATACAACATCTCACTTGAGCACAGGACACACACATGAACATGGCCCCCTAAGCTTACAGGGGCCATCTCAGTTTATGTAAGTATAATGATGCACTTCTCCCAAAGTACCCTTAAGTCTATTTATGAAATGGTCCAGGGGGGAAATCTACAGACACATAAAGTACATTAGTGGTTGCCAGAGGCAGGAAAGATGAAGAACATGCAGTGAGTGCTAGTGGGCACACTTCAGAAGAACAGAATTTTTTCTGTGAGTGGCTGGGGATCAAACCCAGGGCCTCATGTGAGCTAGGCATGCGATGTTCTACTGAACTACACTTCCAGCTCAAAAATCTTTTAAAATTGTCATAATGGTTGTACAACCCTGTGAATACTAAAAAACTACTGAACTGTGTATTTGAGGAGGGTGGATTTTATGGTATATGAATTCTATCTCAATAAAAATTGTTAGGCCAAAAGCAAAATAGTCATAGACAACAGAGAAACAAATGAGTAAACTTCTGAGCTATGAAAACTTTATTTACAAAATAGGAAGCCAACCCGAGGGCTGTAGTTCGCCAATTCCCGTTCTAAGGATCTTTTTTTTTTTTTTTTTTGAGACACAGGGCCTCAGACATGGTAAGTAAGTGCTCTACCACTGAGCTACTTCCCCAGGAGCACCCTTCACTTTATGTTTTCATTTGTTTTTGAGGCTCTCACTATGTAGCCCATGCTGGCCTTGAGCTGGTGATCCTCCTGCCTGAGCCTCCTGAGACCTGGCATTACAGATGTGTGCCACCATGCCTAGGTCCTTCCCTAGCTCTTTCTGTTTTGAAACTGGGTCTTGCAAAATTGCCCTGATTAGCCTCAAACTTGAGCTTCTCCTGATTCAGCCTCAGAGTAGCTGGGATTACAGGCAGGTATCCCTGCACCTAGCCTAAGCAATCTTTTTTAAAAACTAAGTTAATCTATACACATAATGTGGAAAGCCATCCACAAATTTGTATTTCAGAAATGTATATATTGCATGATCCTAATTTTAAAATTATACATCAAATGATATAAAATGATGCACATACAATTACATACAAAATTATATCCACAGAGATAGAGAATTAACAAAGGAAAGCAATCTAAAATATTATGTACCAAAATGTTACTCACATGGGACAAGTAGATTTGGAGGGAGGATACCTTCATCTCCTATTTTATCCATATTTTCTCTTATTTTATAAACTTATATAAAATTATCCTTGCCTATTTTGATTATTTCATATTTTTTAATTATTAAAGCAGACCTGGGTGTGGTGGTACACACCAGTAAGCCCAGCACTCTGGAGGCTGAGGCAGGAGGATCCCTATGAGTTTAAGGCCAGCGTAGGCTATGTAGTGAGTTCAAGGCCAGCCTGAACTACATAGTGAGACTTGTCTCAAAAGACAAAATGTAAATAATAATTAAAGCACGGCCAGGGATTTAGCTCAGTGGTTCCAGTGCCTGCCTCACAAGCACAAGGTCCCGAGTTTGGTCCCTGCTACCAAAAAAAAAATTTTTTTTGAAAAAAAAAATTGAAATCTGCCATTGTACAAAAAGCCTCAGTAAAAATGGGTGGGAGGATGGGTGTTAATGGGTAACATGTTAATTGGAAACTTTTTTTTCCCAGTACCCGCAGTCAAACTCAGGACCTTGTGCTTGCCAGGAAGGCAGGTGCAGTGCCACTAAGCTACATCCCCGGCCCTCTTTTTTCCTGGAAACTTTAAAATAATAATAATGATGATAATAATTCTACAGTTGAATTATGTATTACAGTCAGAAAACAAAGAATTTTTAAAATTTTTGCACGGCTAGAGATCAAACACAAGGCCTTGAGCATGCCAGGGAAGCTCTTTACCTACCATTGACCTGCACCTCTAACTCCAAGATTTTTTCTCTAAAGAGATAACCCACTTGATTTTGAGAGCCACTATTCTAGCAGATGTAGGGTCAAGTGAGGATTTTATCCTCCTATAAAAAGAAGGCATCTCTGTATAACTGGAAGGAATTAATCTGATGAGATGATTTTTCTGAACTGTAAGGAAATATACCAAACTGAGTAAATGAGATGAGTAAAGGACTTTTCATTAAAGACATTTCAGTTGTTTTTTTAATTCCTCACACTGGTCCTGAAAGCAAAATAGCTTCCCTTGACTCCACTATGAACTTTGACAAGATTATTATACTAAGATCCTTATAACTTACCTAGAATACAAAAGGCAGATAACAAAGACAAACACTCCCAAAGCATTCTCTGTGTCCAGAGAGTACCCGTTCTCTGACGGCAGAGCCGAGGTGGGGACCACAGCAGTCGTGTTTGCAGGAGCCACAGTTGGTGCAGCTATGTGTGAAATGATGCTCAAGAGGGTGGGGTTGCAGGACCGGTCTGAAAAGAGGAATGTGTGCAGCCTTAGTAAGCTCATCTACAGCAAGGAGGATCTGAGGCTGCCTACACACCATTCCATCCAGACGTATGTGCTATGCTGAAAAAACCCTGAAACTCAGCAGTTGGTAACATGTTTGTGTCTCAATCAGTGATTTGGTTTTAGGAACAAAAAAGAAACAAAATTATCTGTCAAATTTCACAAATGTCCATTGTGGTATTATTGGTTTTATGGTTTAAAGCAGTGGTGGTAAACTTACAGCATGCATGCTGCAGTGGGCTATTTGTATCATTGAAAGCTCTAAAAGGTTTGCCATCACTGGTTTAAAGGACAAATCTTTTTAGTTCTATAGTGCCAAAGTTTTATACAGGCACTTATCCCTGGTTTTCTTTAAATATAGTTACTTAATAAAAATTAAATTATCCCTGGGTGGGGGTCTGCAATACTTGTATATCTTAAAAAGAGTTAACAGGATATCCTATTGAGAAATAATCCTGTAACAGCTCTAAAAGGAGACTTTCTCCAGCTATTTGTTATAACCTACGACACCTAAGTAAAACTCAATTAGAACTCTACAAAAGGCCAAAACAAGGTCACCTGTGTCCAGAGCTCTTGACCAGTATGACTCAGTCCTGGCTAGATAAAATCTAGACTCTAAAGGACCATAGTCCTTCAGACTGCCAGCTATGAGTAGTTAATAGATATGAGGAATAAAACAAAGTATCTACAAACCTTCAGTAAACATTGTATATTTATGTGTAGTTTCTATTCATTTCACATTTATTCTAGTTCTAGTTTTTGGACCCACCAAAGAAATACTTCTCTATTTTTATCAAATGAGTGAGTTATTGACATTCTCTTACCGGGTTCATTGGTCATGGCTGACCACGTGAGGTACAGGGTGTACAGAGTGATGACAGAGGACTGCAGGAGGCCAGAACGAGGCTGGTGTTCCTATGGAGTCAAAAGGAAACAATACCATAGGAATCCCAAGGGCTGACTTTCTAAAAGCCAGTGTAATTCCCTGGGATTCACTGATTTGTTAGTAATGAAGAACCTGCTTAATAGCTGAAAAGATGACAAGTAACCTTTCAGTATGAGCTAGCTTGCAAAAACTAAGCATCTACTATTGCTTAAGGCATTTCACAATCCTAAAACTGCCTATGTATCACAAAGGGCCACTGATTCTCTAGTCACGTGATAAAATGGAAAGAGCCTAAACTCCGCCCTACCACTATCTATTTGGTGACCCATCACTTCTTTGAGTTTTCTCACTTTTTTTTTTTTGGTACCAGAGATCGAGTTTTCTCACTTTTAAAAGGTGAGATGGTACCTAGACATTACATCTAAAACTCTAGGAATTTTTCAGTCTGGTATTTATTGATGCTGGTGATCAAACCCAGGCCTACATTCTCAACTCAGTTATACTATAGCCCTATACAGTACTTATAAGATGAAACGTAAGAGAGTTTTGCTTTTAAATATTAAAATCAGCCATTTTCTTCATTTTTAAAATCTTGGCTAATTACTTGTAAGAATCATTCCCATGATTTAAACATTTCTACAAGAACTACATTATTTCCAAGTTACCTAGCTTTCTTTAATGATAGTGAAATTAGTTATGATACTGGCGCTCAACAATGTTTATTAAGTTGCTAACTATTAAGAGTATAAAAATGGAAAAATATTTAAGTGGGTAAACATAAACATAAACTCTCTAAAAGGCTACACAGGTTTGAGCCAGCATTACTTAAAACCTCCTCACAGAGGAAATGGCGGAAAATAACCATACCTGAACTTTTGGGTGGACTGAGATAACAGAAACCACAGTGCAAAGGACCAGGTTAATGCTGATGAAGACCTTGTTTTCTGTGCAGCCATCTGGCTTGGTGTAGTGTGTGTAGAGCAGCCCAGCAGAGACGATTGACAAGATATAAAACAAGCTTGTGACGGAGAGTAAAGCTAGAAAAAGGGAAACCACTATGAATGTCCACAATTCTAATGAATTTCTACAAGACCAATTTTCTTTTATTCTGTATAAAAATTAAGAGGCATTAATTCACTCTTATGGTAGTCAATAATTTACAGCAAAATTCCGTAAATTTCAAAGTTAAAATTTCAAGTTGTAGGCTGGGTGTGGTGATGCATGCGTGTAATCCTAACACTCAGGAGGCTGAGGCAAGAGGATCACCTCGAGTTCAAGGCCAGCCTGAACTACATAGCAAGACCCTGACTGAAAACCAAAACCAAAACCAAAACAAATTTTCAGGTTGTGTTAAGTTGGCTTAATGTCATATTCTAAAACGCACCAAGCAAGTGAATTTACTTCCTGGGTTACTTCATTTGGTTTCATGAATTGAATGACCAGGTGTTTGACCATTCCAGCTGGAGTCACCTGCTAACTATGTGCTAAATAATGTATACCATAAACTTTTCTCAGCAACCTAGATGATTCCTGGGCCCTCCAGATGACACGGTTCACAGCAAGCTACGCCGAAGATGATGTTAGGAAGAAACAAAACAGCTATCTTTTAAAAGAGCTTTTCCTTTGCAGCCACTGGCCACCTAAACTATGTCCCAGAGCTGGGAAAGTTGCTTATTTGTTATTTTCAAATGTCTGCAGAAATGTTCTTTTCCATTCACAAGGATAATCAACAGTTTGCTGAGCAAAAAAGAAACATACAGAACACTAAGTAAGCCTGTGATCATTTCAAAGCACAAACTTATGTGAGAAAACTACTTTCTACAGTATTTATCTCAATGGATTTTACATGTTTAATGCTTTTTCTGGGAACATACAAGATTTCTCAAAAAAAACAAACAAAAAAACTGGGGATGCAGCTCAGTGTGAAGGCCCTAGATTCAATTCTCAATACTAAACAAAAGAAGTAAAGGGTTTTAGAGATTCCCAGCTGAAATGCATGACAAAAACTGGAATAGCACTTCAAACAATTTAAGTGACCTGGGAAGGACAGGGTAAAGGTTAAGTAAACTATGGTATACAGTGTTGTGAAATACCAATGGAATTATATGGAATCCCATGTAGCTGTTCAATGAATACACCATACCTATATTCATTGGTATGGACAAATATTCACCATACAGTGAAAAGAACAAATCATAAAATAATACATAGTGTGATTCTGTTAACATTTATTTATTTTTAATTTTTTTGGTACCGGGGATCAAACTCAGGACCTTGTGCTTGGGAAACAGGCAGAGGCACCACTGAGCTAAATCCCCAGCCTTGATTCTGTTTACATTTAAATGCAAGGGCCAGGGATGTAGCTTTCCTGCCGCATATGCCTGGCAAACACAAGGTCCTGTTCCAAAAAAAAAAAATCAATTACATTTAAATGCGAAAATATGTATATGCATAAATATCCAAAGGTCTGGTAACAGTGGCTATGTCTAGAAAAGAAAATGGGTTGCAGGGAGGTAGAGAATTCCATGTTTTGTTTCTGATAAATCTTTCTTTCACAGTGCTGGGAATCAAACCCAGGGCATATGAAGTGCTCTCTACCTGTGAACTATGTCCCCAGACCCATTCTTTACAAATTTCTATCATTTGTGTTTACAGTAAAAATAGTATTGTTTTCCTTTTGTTTGTTTGTTTGTTTAAGGCTAAGCCCAAAGCTGGGTATAGTGTACACCCATAATCCCAGCAGAGGCTGAGGCAGGAAGATCACCATTTCGAGGCCAGCCTGGATGACCTGGCAAGTTCCTATCTCAAACACTCAAAACACACACACACAAAGCCAACCTGCGCACAGTGGTGCACACCTGTACTCCCAGCACTCTGGCAAGGTGAGACAGGGGATTGTAAGTTCAAGCCAGCCTAGGCAACTTAATGACTTACTGAGAACTTGTCTCAAAATAAAATAAAAAAGGGCTGGGGATGTAGCTCAATGTGAAGGCCCTAGGTTCTGTCTCCAGTACTGAAGGAAAAAAAAAACCGAGCAATTTGATTCTTGCACAAAAAGCATTTAAAATATTCATACCCTCTGACCCTCTACTTATAAGAATTTAGCCTTGGGGCCGGGGATTTAGCTCAGTGGTTCAGGTGCCTGCCTTGCAAGCCAAGGTCCCAAGTTCTGATCCCCGGTGCCAAAAAAAAAAAGAATTCAGCCTAAGGAAATAATCAGAAATGTGCTCAAACATTCTAGGTATTTATTGCTATACTACAAGCCAAAATATATTTATAAGCTACTTCTAAGTTGAAAAATAGCCAAACAGGGGCCTGGGATTTAATTCAGTAGCACCATGCCTGCCTTGTAAGCATAAGGTCCTGAGTTCGATCCCCGGTATGGGGGATGGGGGGAAAGGAACCATAGCACAACCAAACAGGGCTGGGCTCAGTGGTACAGTACTTGCCTAGTATATGTGGAGCCCTGAGTTCAATCCCCAGCACTGCAAAAACAAAACAGCCAACTACAAACTATTTAAATGCATAATATATATATATTTTTTAAAACCAACCATATTATATATGATTTGATCTTTTTTTATACTCAAAGACACATAGGTACATATAGGAAAAAGACAGGAAGAAAACAGACTAATATGTTAACATTAAGTAATAATTATTAAATATTAAGATTATGGGAGAATTTGGTTTTTGATGCTCAGGGCCTTGCACAACAACTCTACCTGTGATCTATACCCTCAGCCTAAAAAATTTGATTCCTTTTATGATTTTCTGCTTTTCAGGCTCCTGAAATACTATTTATAATAGGGGAGGAGGGAAAGAGTAGGAAATCTCAACTTTTTAATTTACTATTTTTTGTTTTTTTGAGACAGGGTCTCATTATGTATTCCAGGCTGGCCCTGAACTCAGTGAGCCTCCTGTCTCAGCCTCCCAAGTGCTAGAAATATAGGATGCACTACTGTGCCCAACTTTAACTGTTATATTTAAAATGAAGTATGGCTGGGTCTTTAACCCTAGTAAATAGAAGACTATATAGTTCTTTCCCACCATTAAATAAGCTGTAAGTACTATTCTAAACTTAGAAATTTTAAGTGTCCTTTTCCCACCAGAACACTTTTAAAAGAGGTTCTAAGATCACACTCTGAATACAGCAGTAAAGGGCTGTCACCCAAATCTGCCTGAAGTATGTGGGCAGGTAACCCACATTTAGAACTCATCCGAGTTCCCTGTCCATGGAAATAAGGTTGTCAAAACCAGAATTACACCACTAAATACAAGGTAGCTACATTACAAATCTTAAAATATATTAGTTGGGGGAATTTAATGATTTAAAATATCTGTGCTACTCCCTTTCAGCAATGCATATAATTCACAACTGACTCAACTGGAAAATTACAGTTTTTAAAAAGGCAGCTCTACACTGAATTTATACATTACATTTAAATCATTGGCGATTTTACTGTACACCCTGCTTACTGCAGCACTATGGCTCCCACAACTGGTTTAGATACCTACCAGCATACCAGACTCTGGGGTTTCCTTCTTCCATATTATTCACCCATGCTTCATTCCAAGAGTGAGCCAAGTCTACCAAGAGTACCAGCTGGATAAGGATGAAGAAAGCGGCCCCTATCAGGCCAACAACAAACCAGACTACAAACAAAGAAGACAGAAATTCTTAACCACAGGAATAACACTGCAGAATATTGTCTTAACATTTGAAGCATATTTCTATTCGGCAGTAAAACAAGACTATGCCAATTTGAAACACAAAGGCATTTTCTTTTTTTGTCACAAAGGCATTTTCTGAGAAGGGTTCCATTGGATTTCAGACCTTTTAAAACTTGTTTTAGCTTTAAAAAAAAACAAACTTCTTTTAGCTTGGTCCAAAGGCAGCCTATGACCTGACATTCCAGGTAGTTCTGTAAGGCTCTTCCTTTACTTTTTGGGGGAAGGGGATGATCACAGTGGAATTCTCAGCTGTCACTCAATGCCATGTTAAGAAAGCAGGCTAGGGATTTAGCTCAGTGGCACCTCACCTGCCTTGCAAATGCAAGGTCCTGAGTTTAATCCCCGGTACAGGAAAAAAGAAAGAAAGTGGGCCAGGGATTTAGCTCAGTGGTTCCGGCGCCTGCCTCGCAAGCACAAGGTCCTGAGTTCAATTCCCCAGTACCAAAAAGAAAGAAAGAAAGAAAGAGAGGTGGGGGGAGGGAAGGAGGGAGGGAAGGAAGGGAAGGAAAGAAAAAGGAAAAAAGGAAGGAAAGCAGGCAGGCAGGCCATCAAGCAAGCTAAAACAGAGATAATGGAACACACAGGAGTTATAAGTCCTCATACTGACAAGCTCTCTGATTAACTGTCAACCCAGATGACAAACTATTAAAATATTAGGAAAAGATTAACATGCAATTCTAGAAAAGCTCAGAAATGAGAAGAATGTATCCTGTCCTTAAATCAATGTCTTCATATTAGTACCAAGTCATATAACTGGAGACCAACCCATTTAATAGCCAGTTTGCAAAATCACTAATGGAAATGTACATCTAAGTTAACCACCTGTAGAATTTGTACACCTTATAATTAATCCCTCAGTAGTGAGCCATACCTGAAGTGAAATAGCCCTCAGGGATGTAGAAAGATCCAACCATGATACCAATAAGGGCAGCAATTTTGAAGAACCAAAACCTGTTAAAATATAAAAATGCATTTATGAAATGATAATTTTCATCCTTACACTGAGAAAAATGAATTTCTACATGCAAAAATAAGGCCTTAATAACAATTCCAGAGGGAGAGGAGGGGAGGGGGGATGTAAAAACAATTAAGATGTGTTATATACATGTATCAACTCGGGCCAGGGATTTAGCTCAGTGGTTCCGGTGCCTGCCTTGCAAGCGCAAGGTCCTGAGTTCGATCCCCGGACCAAAAAAAAAAAAAAAATGTATCAACTCTCCATGATGAATCATTATGTAAAGCAAAGATGTACTGATAAAAATAATTCCAACCTGTTTAGGCTTATTTCTTCATTTGACTTGAGAATATTTCATTCAATATTTCATACAACGGGCAATGTTAGCACAGAAAATAAGTCATTTACATTCAAAATGAAAGTCATAAGTAAACTTAAGAATCTCCCTACTTTCAGCACTTGAGGGTAAGGATTTTTCTAGAATTACAAGTTCTAACAGTGTTAGCTATATAGAGAGCTATTAACTATTAGGTTTGTGAGAAAAATTATCACCAAATCCTCCACTTATACAGGACATAAATCATTGTCTACAATCTCAAGATGAATACTAGCAAAGCAGAACCAATCTTTCAGTCCATAGTCTTTAATAACTGCTTTGTTTTTTATATGTATTAGTACATGTGATACATACTGATTATGATTACCATAGGGAGTTGGTACATGCAGGTAATACATCTTTTTTTAAAAAAATTTCAGCCCCTACCCTACCTCTCCCTCCCTGCTCCTTAAAACTGTTGTTCCCTTCCCATTTGCAAAAGTTCTATTTTCAGGCCGGGGATAAACTCAGTGGAACCGCGCCTGCCTCACAAGCGTCAGGGCCTGAGTTCGATCCCCAATACTGCCAAAAAAAAAAAAGAAAGTTCTATTTTCATCATTTTTTTCCTATCCCTTTCCCTCCCTTCCTTCCTTCCCTCTTCCTCCCTCCACCTCTTGTTCCCCTATCTATTTGAAAAAGATCTCCCTACTTCCTCTTTATCTTCCATTTTGCTCTTTATCTATCTATCTATCTATCTATCTATATATATATATATATATATATGAGTTTCTCATATAAGAAAAACCATGCAATATCTAAGCTTGTCTGACTGACTTATTTCACTCAACATTATGGTCTCAAGTTGAATCCATTTTCCTACAAGCGACTTAAATTTATCTTTCTTTATGGCATAGTACTCCATTCTGTATAAATACATTTTCTTTATTCACTCATCTGTTGATAGGCATATAGGCTGTTTCCCAAATTTAGCTATTATAAATTGTGCTGCTATAAACATGAGTATGCATGTGTCCCTGCAATAGGATGTCTCTGACTCTTTCAGGAAGATACCTAGAAAGGGAATAGCTGGGTCAAATGAATTTCTATTTTTAGTTTTTTTGAGGATTCTCCACACTGATTTCCACAGTGGTTGTACTATCTTACGTTCCCACCAACAATATACAGGCTTTCCTTGTTCCCCCCTGCAGCCGTGCCAGCATGTTATCATTGATTTCTTGATGAGAGCCATTCTTTCTGGACCAAAATGGAATCTCAATGTAGTTTTAAAATTTGCATTTCTCTAATGGCCAGCAATATTGGGCCTTTCTTCATGTATTTATTGGCTATTTGTACTTCAGAGAAGTATCTATTCATTTCAGTTGTCCATTTTTTGACTCTTTTAGTCTAGCAAGTCTAATTTTTTTGAGTTCTTTATACGTTCTTGATATTACTGCTCTGTCCAAGGAATAGCTGGCAAAAATTTTCTACCATTCTGTAGATTGTCTCTTTGCTCTATTGGTTGCTTCCTTTGCTGTGCAGAAGCTTTTTAATTTGATATGATCCCATTTGTTAATTCTCAATATTAATTCTTGTGCCCTTGGGGTTTTCTGTTCAGAAAGTCCTTGTCTACACCTATGTCTTCAAGAGTTTTACCTATATTATCTTCTGGCAGATTGTGTTTCTGTTTTAACATTTAGATCCTCGATCCATTTTTATTTTATATAGTGCATAATGAGATATATGGGACTGACTCAATCTTCTGAGTGTGAATATCCAATTTTCCCAGCACCATTTATTTAATAACTGCTTGGTATGGCAGAATAAAATGCTATCAAGCTCTGGAGCTGAAAAGTTCAAGCTTCAACCTCACTGGATGAGCTCTTAGCCAATGTTATTTATCTCTTCTTTACTGTATCTATTAAGGATGATTATAATACATACAAAGTTTACAAAACTCCCTTCAGTGCCTTGCATAGTGTTTGAAAGGTGCTCAATAAAAATCTAGATACCTGAGCAAAAGTATTAAAAAAAAAAAAGGATTACCTATTCCCTATATCAATGGTGGCGAACCTTTTAGAGCTTCAAATGATACAAACAGCCTGCTGCAGCATGTGTGCCATAAGTTCACCACCACTGCCCTGTTACAAGGCTCCAACTGAAAATGACACTGAGCCAAGTGTGGTGATACATGTCTGTAGTCCCAGCACATGGGCGGCTGAGAAGGCTAGCCTGGGCTATCCAGGACCAGCCTAAACTATAGCAAGACCCTATTTCAAAGAAAGAAAAAAAAAGAAAATGACACTAGCATGGAGGTGCATGCCTGTAGTCCTAGCACTTAGAGGGGCTGAGGCAGCAGGATCCCCATGAATTCAAGGCCAGCTTGGGCTACACAGTGAATTCAAGACCAGCCTGAATTATGCAGCGAGATCCTGTCTCAAAAACAAAACAAAACAAAAAAAACAAAGAGAATGACACTCAAGATAAGTAGAAAGGACATAAGGAAATCATAACAACTGTACTTCGTAAGAAGACTGTAACTTCCAACTTCCAGGACACAGCTGAAGGTCATAAAAATTGATTCAATTAAGAAAGTAAGGTATAAAAAAAAAAGAAAATAAGGTATAGGGGCCTGGCCCTGAGATAAGGACAGCCCCAAAGTCAACAGTAGGGAGATAAAGAGACCTGGAGGGCCGGGGATTTAGCTCAGTGGTTCCAGTGCCTTCCTCGAAACCAAAGGTCCCGAGTTCAATCCACGGTACCAAAAAAAAAAAAAAGAAAGAAAAGAAAAGAAAGAGACCTGGAGAAAATGAACCATGAGGCCTCTGCAGGCATGGCTGGGCTTGGATTCCAATTTCCTAACTGAAATACTACTAAATGTGTAGTATTTCCTAAGAAGAGGCTCTCAACAGAAATCTCAACAATCAGTTTGTGTATGTATTGAAGGTGAGCAGAGTTCTGGCAAAGGGTACTGCAGGCAGCCAGGAAAAGGCAAAGCCAAAGGGGGAGTCAGAAAGATTCAGTGAAGGACACATCAATGACCAAGGCCAGGGACCTGGAGCTCAACAAAAAAAAAGGCCTCATTAGACTGATGGATTTCTTGCCTAGGAGCAAGATATCCATATCCTTCTAAAAAAATGTTTTTGTTGTGTTTATACTGATAATGTTAGCAAGGTAGTAATTTTTTTAGTACAAAAGCACTAAACTGGGAGTCCCTTTGGCAACTGATTTGGGCCCCCTCCCAGGTTGAACAACCAGCAGGCTGTTTGCTTTCACTTTAAAATACAGGCAGCTTTCTGCTTTCGCTCTATAATGAATATTTTGCTCAGTACGTGCTGTACTCTCTGTCTTTGTCTAGCAGGCCCTACTCATGTCTCTTTCTAGCATGTCCTAAAAATTCTTTTTCTGCAATGGGAATCAGCAAACCTGCTACAGCGGCATGGGTTAAGTTTGGGAAACTCAGAGAACCAGCATGGTGAAAATTACACATACATAATAGATCAGATATACATCTGGGCCACTGACACACATATTTCACTGCTTCCAACAGAACGGCAACATTAACTGCTGAGGGGAAGGGGACATAAAAAGAATTAAGATGTATTATGTATAAAAACCAACACCCCATGATGAATGTAATCATTATATACTACAAACATGTATGGATAAAAACAGATTTTTTAAAAAATTAACTGCTGGAGAAGTCACACTATAATATAACCAATTAATAAACAATCTTACATACCCATTGTGTATTGATGCTCTGGGATCTTTACTTGTTTTTACTTTTAACATGAGTAAAAAGAAAGCAAAGAAAAAGATGGCCAATGCAAAGTTGATCCGATATATGGCTTTATAACCAACCAGCATATCACAATCTTTATCCACCTTTAAATCAGCCACCTCGATTTTAAATCCCCCTTCACAGAATCCAGGAATCTAGGGGAAAAGAAACAATTTCAATCCCATGGGAATATCCACATTAATCAGAGATTCAATCTCACTGTAGGAAGACCTGAATTTATAAAACTGACCACTTCAGCAACTCCAAGGACTTTTCTCTTGATTTCTAATTGACTATAATCTTGTTACCAAATAGTATAAACAGCTTGCATTCAAAAATTAAGTGTCTTTGGGTGGGGGATTTAGCTCAGTGGTTTCACCTCCTGCTTTGCAAGCACAAGGACCCGAGTTTGATTCCCAGTACCAAAAGAAAAAAGAAAAAAAAAAAAAAATGAAGTGTCTTTAACTTTCATACTAATTAACTTGTCTTAAATTCCCCTATGAGACTTTCTAGCTACAACAGACCTCTTTCTGTCCACAGGTGAAGGACTTCACAGGTGAAGTATAGCTTAAAGTTTAAACCTATAAGGAAAGAAAATGTCTTGGGATCACTCCCCACCCCAACTCCTAATACTTGAAACCGAACCCAGACAGCATGAAACTACAACCCCAGACCTTTTAAAATTTTTATTTTGAGACAAAGTCTTGTCAAATTGCCCAGAATTACTTGAATTTGTGATCCTCTTGCCTCAGCCTCTTGAGCAGCTGTGAGTACAGGCATGCATCACAGAATCCAGTTCTGAGATTCCTTTTAAATTCTTTTTTTCTTCCTGGGCATGGTGGCACACATCTGTAATCCCAGCATTAGGGAAGCTGAGGCAGGAGGATCCTGAGTTTGAGGGCAGCCTAAACTACATGTTTGGTCAAGGCCAATCCAAACCACAGAAAAAAATCTGTTTTCTCCGGGCTGTTAGAAACAATTACAAACCAAATATTGCAAAATCTAATAAAAATAACCAGTATAGCACAGGCGCTGTTACTTCTACTTACTTTCTTCAGCTCAGTTTCTATACTTTTTATCCGCATGATATAGGACACAGCTGTGCCCAGGAGGAGAATCGCAGCATAGATGATTCGAGTCACAGTAGAATTCTTACTGTTTGGACAGCAACTACACAGCAAGCACGATGCACTGCCACAGAGGCATGGAACCTATAGGAACACCATGGGCTGCATGAGATCACCTTTATTGCAAAGATATCAGAGAGCAGAAGATGAGGCAAACCAGGCTTTGACAATTTCAAATCAAAGAATTATGTGGTTAAGGTATGGGCTCTGAGTCAATATTATTTCTGCCATTTTATCTTAGCAGGTTATACAATCTAACCCAATTTTCTTCCTTCCTTCCTTTCTTTCTTTTTTTTTTTTTTTGGAGACATGGTCATACCATGTAGTGCAGGCTATCCTTGAACTCAGTATGTAGCCCAGGCTGGCCTTGTACTTGCAGCAATCCTCCTACCTCAGCCTTCTGAGTGATGGGATTACAGGTGTGTGCCACCATGCCTAGCTAACCCAATTTTTGCATCTGTAAATGGACTCAATAACAGAATTTTCCTCCCTCAGACTTGCTATATTAAATGAGCATTCAACACAGTTCCTGAAACATAGTAAAAGTCCAATATACATTACATTCACAGGCAGCGTATTTTATGTTAAACAACACAAGAATAATACAAACCCAACTGCACTGTTTACTAAGCCTTGTTACCAAAGCTGGTGTTACAGCACAGAGCATCATTACACGGAAACCTTCTTATAAACTTTGATAGCAAGGTCATTTAGCTCCATTTCAGAGTAACCTGTAGGGCCAGGATGTACCTCAGGGGTGCCGCACCTGCCTGGCAAGTGCAAGGTTCTGAGTTCAATCTCCAGTACCACACACACACAAAAAAAGAGTAACCTGGAAATTCCTCAAAAAATTAAACATAGAATTACCAAACAATCCAGCTATTCCACTCCTAAGTACGTATATTCAAAAGAAATGAAGCAATTGTTCAAACAAAATTTTATATATGAATATTCAGAGCAGCACCACACAATCACCAAAAGTGGAAGTAACTCAAATATCCATTATTTGATAAAATGGTATAAGTGAATGTGACATTCTCATACAACAGATTATTCAGGCATATAAAGCAATGAAGTATGATACATGGTACAACATGGGTGAACCTCAAAAACAACATTCTAAGTGAAAGAAGCCAGAAACAGAAGGTCACATATTCCATTTATATTATTGCATTTATACAGAGTATCCAAAATAGATTAATTCAGAATACAAAGATGACCAGGGCCTGGGGAGAGGAATACAGTGGGTGACTGCTTATGGGAATGAAGGTTTTTCTCTAGGGCACTGGTGGCAAACCTATGACACTCAGCTGCAGCTAGCTGTTTCTTATCACTGAAAGCTCTAAAAGGTTGACAACACCGCTCTAGGGTGATGAAAATGTTCTGGAGTTAGATGTAATGGTAGCACAATACTGAATTACTAAATGCCAATGAATTATACACTTTTTTGTTTGTTTGTTTTAGTACTGGGGATTGAACTCAGGACCTTGCACTTATAAGGCAGGCTTAGTGCCACTGAGCTAAATCCCTGGCCCTGATGTTTGTGTTTTTTTGTACCAAGGATCGAACTCAGGGCCTTGCATTTGGGAGGCAGGCTGTGGCACCACTGAGCTAAATCCCTGGCCTTGTTTTTGTTTTTTGAGACAGGATTTTGCTATGTAGTTCAGGCTGGCCTTCAACTCATGGTGATCCTCCAGCCTCAGCCTCCCAGAGTGCTTGGATCACAGGTGTGCACCACCACACCCAGCTAGATTACACACTTTATTTTTGGTACCAGGGGCTCGAACTCAGGACCTTGGGCTCGAACTCAGGACCTTGCACTTGCAAGGAAGGTGCTGGAACCACTGAGCTAAATCCCCGGCCCTAGATTATGCACTTTAAAATGGTTAATGTTATACTATGTGAATTTTACTTTCAATTTTAAGAGAGTAAAAAGAAAAGTAACCTGGTTAGTTAAAAAATCTCTTAACAAGCATTCTAGAAGAGTGGATGTAATTTGAGTTATTCTTATATACCTGCTTGATTAATAAACTCCTTGGCCTTCTCTGACAAGTGGTTATCAAGTCATATTACTAGGATAAGCTAATCCAGAATTAGTAGACCCAGATGTAAATAATGGTGGACTTTGGTCTCAGAGTCCAATAATAATCTTTTCCTTTTACAGATGGTACCTTGTCCACACAAGTGTTTTTTACTTTATAGGGTTTTGTATGGTTTGGAGCAAGCTGCTAACCTTCTTAAAAGCCTCAATATCTTATCTGCAAAATGGGCATAATACCACCTACCTGAACAGGGTCACTACGTTAAGAATGAAATGTCAGAATATAAGGCACATATCGTAAAACTCGATATAGAAAAGACTCAATATATCATGGTAGACATTTTTATGTGTACTTACAAGCAAGGGAAAATAGACCAATCAGCCCGAGGCCAAAAGACCAAATGGAAGTCTATATCTGAAAATGGAAAATCAGGCATTTTGCAGCCAAAAAATAATGGCACTAACTGCTCCAGGTTTATTTTGTCAACACTCCTATGGCCCTTTAGCTATTTTTTTGCCTAACAAATTCGTAGTAAAAAAAAAAAAAAAAAAATTCATAGTAATTGCCTACTGTCTGTTATGGGTTGAATTGTGTTTCTCCAAAATTCTTTTTTTTTTTTCCAGTTCGAGGGAATGAACTCAGGACCTTGCACTTGCGAGGCAGGCACAGTGCCACTGAGCTAAATCCCTGGCCCTCTTTTTTTGGATTTTTGAAACACAATCATGCTATGTTCCTCAGGCTGGCCTTTGACTATGCAGCCCTACTGTCAATCTTCCTGCCTCAGCCTCCCAGGTTCTGGGATTATGGGCATATGCCACATCATTTGACTCCCCTTCAAAATTCATATATTGAATTCCTAATCCACAGTACCTCAGACTGTGACCTTATTTGGAAACAGGTTCACTGCTGATATAATTACTGTAGTTAAAATGGGGTTATACTGTGATAGAGTGTACATAAAATCCAATATGATTAGAGTCCTAAAAAGTAGAAATTTGGACATGGATTTGCAACACAGGGAGAAGCCTTGTGAAGATAAAATAGAAATCTACAAGCTAAGGAATGTCAAAGACGGGGGAGGAATAGAACAGATTCTCCCTCAACAATCTAAGAACTAACTGTGTGGACACCCAATCTCAGACTTTCAGATTCCAGAACTGAGGGACAATAAACTGTCATTGTTTAAATCACTCAATCTGTGGTATTTCATTATATAGTCCTAGCAAAGTAATATACCTACTTGTATATACTAGGCTACTGTCCTGGGAATATAAATATTTTGAGAGAAGGACTACCTTTAACATTTTATCTCTTGCACCTTCACATAATAAGAAATCAGTAAATATCCATACAACAAATCTACCCTACTGTATTTTATGTCAGTCCCTTATCTCACTAAAGGACAACTCTATTCTCTGCTGCTTGGGCTAAAAACCTGGGGTCATCCTGGTTATCTTCCCTTTTTTCAAAATCCTCATGCAATGTGCCCAAACATCACCACTATCCTCAAAATGTATCCAGGATCCGACTGATATAGGATATGGGGAGTGGCAAAGCTGCAGAAATGAGTGGGATCTGTCAATCACAAGATCCCAGGGCAACACCAGGACCCTCTATGTAGAACTTCTAGTGAGCTCGCACAAGATATGGATGCCATAAAAGACCAGATGCCATGGGGAGCCGCTATCATGAGTTCCCAAGACAGCCTGCACTACGTTTCTCAGACCCAGTGTGTCCTTTTATTTTTGCTTTTACCTTCTTTTTCTCTTGTTTGGCCCAAGTTCTCTCTGCAGAGCTGGTTTCTGCCACACCCATTCACCCCATGCTTTTCAATAAACTTCTGGCACCATTTTTGGCTTGTCTCCTCCAATTCTTTGTTTGAGGCAAGAAGGACCTGGAATACTTTTGATTGGCAAGCCCTTTCTTTTTTCTGAGACAAAGTCTCACTCTGTAGTTCAGGCTGGCCTTGAACACACTATGTAGCCCAGGCTGGCCATGAACTCACAGATCCACTGCCTCAGTCTCCCAGGTTCTGGGATTACAGACATGTGTCTCCACACCCGGCTGGTGAGTCATTTCTAAAGAAGCTACCCAATAACATGACCTCTGTCATAGCATCCTTCATTCTCATCTTGGTCCAAGTCACTACTATCAATTCTTTTTTTTTTTTTGGTACCGGGGATCAAACTCTGGACTTTGAGCTTTTGAGGCAGGCGTGGTGCCACTGAGCTAAATCCCCGGCCCTATCAATTCTCATCTTGATTCAATACAATAGCTCCTGTCTTTTTTTGGTACCAGGCATCAAACTCTGGTCTTTGCGCTTGCAAGGCAGGTGGCGGAAACACTGAGCTAAATCCCAGGCCCTAGCTCCTATCTTTTTATGGAGACTCATTTGGAACTCTTAAAGTAGTATAAAGATTATTTTAAGGTAAAGGCATTTGAGATTCAACGGACACCAGGTAAGGCCTTAGGTTGGTGGTATAGCTTACTAGTACAGCGATTTCTTAGCATGCGCAAAGCTTCAGCAGAAGCCATGGGTTCCATCCCCAGCAATGTCCTCAATGCCCCCAAAAAAGCCAGGTGTGGTTGGTGGCACACACCTGTAATCCAAGTACTCTACAATGCTGATGCAGGAGGATCATCACTTTTAGCCCAGCCTGGGAAATTCAGTGATTTAGTGAGACCCTGTCTCAATATATAAAATCAACAGGGCTGGGGGATAAAGCTCAGTATGAACCCCCTGGGTTCTGTCCCCAAAATAAGCACGTGAACTTCATCAGAACTTCCCTCCTGTTATTATAGATAGGTAAGTTAATTATCTTGCAGGCAGTTTGACAGGACCTGCCCTGGAGGAGCCAACATGGAGGACAATGAAGACACAGTCACAGAAGGCCAGCATTTAAAAGAAGAGAAAGTACTACATCCATATGCTTCTCCTAGGGATAAACAGCAGTAATTGATATTCTAAATAAATATCACCTGGGTGGGGGACCAACCTCTTAACCCACCCCTCCCAGGAAAGATCCCTGACCCACCTCTAATGGAAAATCCTAGTTCAGTCCTTATACTGCTTGCTACATGATCTGCTTCTGCATTTAATCTCCATTTAATCAATATTACCTAAGCGACTATACTTGTAATCATACCTGTCGTAATTTTATTGGATGGTCAGTTTTGTCTCACCTTGCATTTCCCATTGGATCAATATTACCTAAGCAACTGTACTTGTTGAATCTTACTAGTTGACTATAGTTTTGTCCCACCTTGAACCGGCCTCACCTTGTGCCTTTGCTCCATAAAAACACCTTTGAGAAGCAGGGTAGGGGGCAACCCACTTTCTGGTCCCCCTTCTGTCTCTCTTAGAAGCTATCTTTCTCTCAATAAATTTTTCCTACTCTTAATCTCCATTTTCCTAGAATTCATTTTTTTATTTTAGAGAACACAAACTCGAATTTCAGATATCTAGCAGGTTTAGGAGTTACATCTATTCCCCTTCTATTACTGGGACTAAAAGCAAATCCTGGGAAATAAGGTTATCATAAATTTTCTTTGCAAGAGAGTTTTAAAGCCATGGAAGAATAACTTCTCACATCTGTGTAAACAAACATTATAACAAATTTTATCTCCCACTTATCCTTCTAAAATATCATTTGTGCTCCCTTAAAAATACATATATTTGTTTTTCAGGAGATGAGGCAAAAGGATCACCATGAGTTTGAGCCCAACCTGGGCTACACAGTGAGTTCAAGGACAGCCTGACGACATAGCAAGACCCTGTCTCCATTAATATACATAATATATAATTTGTTCTTCCCATAAAAACCTATTTCTCTTCCCCTCCTTTCCCTTACTAAGTCAGGGATGTAAGACAAAAATTCCAACCACCCCTGTGAGTTACTCATCACCAAACATTGCTCTATGCATCTTGCATACATAAACTCTTATGGAAAAAAATTTAAAATAAATACACTATTTTTTTCTTTTGCTAATCTGTCTCTGGTCAGTTTAACTCCCAAGACTCCCAAGACCCAAGAGGGTAGAGGAGGTACTTCCTTCCTTATCCTACTTTACTCTTTTCTATTCCCCCACACAGCAACCAGAACCATCTTGTCAAAACACAGGTCAGGGCTGGTGTGGTGGTCCATGCCTGTAATCCTAGCACTCTGGGAGGATGAGGCAGGAGGATCACAATTTGAGCCCAGTCTGGGCAACTTGGTAACTCAGATCCTGTCTCAAAATAAAAATAAAAATAAAAATAAAAAATAAAAAGGACTGGAGATGTAACTCTGTGCAAAGGCCCTAGGCTCAATTCCCAGTATAGAGGAAATAAATACAATCCTCAGCCTGCTAGATGTCAAGTACACCAAATTCATGTTCCCCAAAATCGAAGACTAAATTCTAAGAAACAAAGGAGGTTAAGAATAGGAAATATTTATTGAGATAACTTTTGAGAGACAAGAGGGGACCCAAAAGTGGATTGCCACAGACCCCACTTTACAGAGGAAATTTTATAGAGCAAAATTATGTGGTGGGTACTACCATCAACCAATAAGATTACAAGTATAGTTGCTTAGGTAATATTGATCCAGTGGAGAAGCAGATCATGTACCAAGTATACATGGAAAGAACAAGAACCTTTTTAGGAAGAGTTGAATCAGGAGGTCCTAATCACCCACTTGGGTGACTGATGTTTATCCAGACTTTACTGGACCAGGTAATACCAATTATAGTACTGTATACTGCTTATCTTTTGGGAAGGCATACAAGCCTGGCCATACCATCTTTATCTTGAGGCCAGGCCTTTAATGAATACACCTCTAGCCTCGGTTGTAATGTGTTTTTATCCTCTGCACCAACTCCCTGAAGGGCCTAGCCCTGTCTGTTTATAATATTTTTACCTAACTTAGCTGTCTATAACAAGATCGTATCATTTTTCAAAGTAATGGCTTCTCACATCACTTAAAAGTAACCAGGCTACCATTCAGCCATACTCTCAGTCCCCTACTGTCTTTCTTGTTTTCTTTTATATTATTTTTCTCACTCATTTCACTCTCTGGTGCAGTATTCTGACTTCCCTGCTGTTCCTACTAAACAAATTCATAAAATAAAAAATGATTTATAGATATAAATGCTTGAATAGAATTAATTCAAACCTCAAATCAAAGCCAAAACTTAAATTTCAGGTTATCAAGATAAGAAAGATATGTTTGTTTCAAAACACCAATTTACTTATTAACTAATGACTTTCTCACTATGTAGTTCAGGCTGTCCTTGAACTCATGCCCTGCCTCAGCCTCCTAAATGCTGGGATTATAGGCATGTATCAACATGCCTGGCTATATTTTTTAAAATCTGTTTTGTAAACAGGGTTGATCCACTAGATTGTAGAAATTAACTGACTACAATTTTGTGTATGTGTGTGTATGGTAATGGGGATTGAGCCCTGGGCTTTCAGTTACACTCCCACCCCTTTTTAACCCCCAGCCCCCGTACTGGGGATCAAACTCAGGACCTTGCACTTTCGAGGCAGGTTCGGTGCCACTGAGCTAAATCCTTAGCCCTCGTAATTTTTACTTTTGAAACAGGATTTCACTAAATTGCTAAACTGTCCAGGCTGGGCTCAAACTTGCTATCCTCTTGCCTCAACCTTCCAGAGTGCTGGGATTGCACCACTATGCTCAGGCTGTTTTGTTTTTATGTGACAGAAGAAAAATTGCACAGCAGATGGTAAACATAAGAATCATTTAAAAAGGCTTTGTGTGCATTAGGCCAACTATGTCAAATGTATTTCTTTAGGGCAAGACAGAAAAATTAGAAAGACATTATTCAATGAACCTCTAATGACTCAACATTCATTATAAGAGCAACAATGTTGTGCCCAGATCGCAAGGACCCCCGAAGACCACCAAGGAGCCGATTCCGATGCAAACACACAAGGGTCGATGCAAACACACAAGGGTCGTTTATTCAAGCTCGAGCAGGGACTCTCATCCGACACCAACACAGCGGGTCGAGATTGAGAGCCCCGACTCTAAAACACCAGGGGTTTTTATAGAGGTTACAGCAAGGCGCAGGGTTTCAAATCACACGCAAATCACACGATTGGCTAGCATTTAGCAAGTTTTGAAAGTTTAAACCTGATTGGCTGTGCCTTGCGCTGAACTGCAAAGGGTTGCTCAAGTCATCGAAAAGAACATCTGGGATACTGGGTTATTGGGGTAACTACTGATTAGCTGTTGCAAGCCATCTAGAAGAGCATCTGGGACATTGGGGCAGCTACTTATTAGCTGTTGCTAGGCGAGTTGCTAGGGGACCGCTGGACATTATCACAGGCAGGTGGCCAAAGTACATCTTGTGGTTTTTCTTGGAACTAGAGTTTATGTCCAGGCCACCTCACTCTAAGATGGGGCCAAATTTTAAAATGGAGTCACTCAGGCCTCACAACAACATTCAAGGATGGAAAATATATGGCATTATGGTTTGGGTCTAGATGTCCCCTCAAAGCTTCATGTGGTCATACATGGCTTTCCAGAGGTGGCTGAATCTAGATTGTGTGATTACTAAACCAGTACACTGATTGGTTTGGTACTACCCTAACCCTAGTAGTCTGGATAAAAGGGGCAGAAAGATGCTGTTAAGCTTCCCTTGTTGTTTTTGCTGTCTTTCTGCTGCCATGAACTATTACCCCTCTGCCATGGGCCACTCTGCCTTGGAGCCAGCTGATTACAGACTAAAACCTCTACAAACCCTGAGCTAAATAATAAATAAACCTTTCCTCCTTTAACTTTGGGTGTCAGGTATTTTGTCTCAACAATAAGAAAAGGAACTAAGACACATGGTGCTCCTAAGAAATGATATTTGGGATGTGCTCAGGCTGAATCCTTGGTCAATTTCATCAGCTGGGGAATGAGGAAATGATTTCAAGGAACTGAGCTCCTCATGTAACAGGGATCTAAAACCTGGGCCTGCAGATGCCCAATGGGTGATTAAAACCAGGATAAAGCCTGGCATCTCTGCCTTCACTTTTTGTTTTGTTTTGTTCTTGTTTTTTTGAGGTAGGGTCTCCCTTTGTAGTTCAGGCTGGCCCTGAACTATGTAGCCCAGGCTGGCCTCAAACTTGCAGAGATCCTCCTACCTCAGCCTCCCGAGTAGGATTACAAGCATTCACCACCCTGGCCATCTTCACTTTGTGCCTCCCTTTTTATCTCAAAACTGTGGGTCAGATGCCTGCTCAGCTCTGCATGCAGGCATGTTAATCACTTGAGGAGTGTCTGTACACAAAAGGTATCAACTCTAAATTTACCTAGCCTCTCTCATTCCCTTTTTCAAGACTGAGGCAACCAAGATACAAGTAACTAATTTCCAGGATTTACTCAGACATCCAATTGCCAATTTTTATGAGGTCCAGTTCCAGACCCACTGGAGTATGCTTGTAAGTCTTCACTCACTGTCCTAAACCTGCAGCCACCTCAGATTCCAGGAATAGCAGAACCTCAGACAAGCCCACAAGATCATCATCCCCTCAACCCAGCACCCTGACCTCAAGACAGGAACTGAGGCTGCCCCCCATAGCTACAGCAGACATCTCACTAACCCAGATGATGGCTCTCTGAGTCTGGCAGAACCATTCCTGAGATACCCACCAACCAGAGTGCTTCTAGACCAGGACAGCTAGGGAAACCCCAAACCCTTCCGTGCTTTTTTTCCCTTTCTAGAAAACCCCAAAGCGTCTGTCAGTTCCTGGAACACCGACCTTGAGCCTCTATAAAGTTATCTGTGCTTCCCAGCATGGCCATGCTGACTAAAGCTCCTTTCCTGCTAATCACTACTACTATTATTGATAGCAGTGTCACAGAAAGGGCAAGCCTGCTCTGCTGGGAACACCAGAGCCAGGGCTTCTGCCCCAAAACTCCAGTAACACTCGAAGTCGATATATGAGGGAATTTAGCATATTCTCTTTCATAGTCCCCCAAATTTCCTTTTTAAAATGTTTACCATTTACAAAATGATTCAACTCATTTATTTACTTTATACTCAAACAGCTCTGGATGGGGAGGAATGCTAAAGTGTTCATCTTCACAGATAAATGACTTGTATGGGTTCCACAATGTCACGTCGCACAGACCAGAGCTGTAGCAGGGCTTAGTTAAATCCCACTCCATAGCTTTGGCAAATCCCGTGCTGCGGAATAAAAATATTACTCAAGTCACGGGAAATTAAATAACCCCACGGTTGTTTTTTGTTTTTGTTTGGTTTTTGGTTTTTTGAGGCGGGGTCTTACTATGTAGTCCAGGCTGGCCTCGAACTCAGGGCGATTCTCCTGCCTCAGCCTCCCGAGTGCGCCACATGCCCTGCTCCAAATGACGGCACTTTAAAAAATGTTTCAAAAGAAACCGAAAAAGCCGCGGGAGCTCTCAGTCCTTGGTCCTAATCCAGCTCCGGAGGCACCTGGCGTCCGGAAGGCTCTCGGGGGCGGGGCGGTCAGAGCTGTAAACAACGGCGGGAGGGCCCCACACTAAAGCTGCGGGCGAGCCCTCCACCGACCTGGGGACACTGCACAAGTGGGCCTGGACCCCGCGGACCTCTGCAACCCACAGCGCAGCCCGTCTCCCTGAGGGCCTCTGGAGCCTAGGCCTGTCTGGATCCGGACTTGGGACTCCCTATCGCCCTTCCCCGAACCGCAGGTCCGCCGAGGACACAGGACTCCAAACTTACCCAGCTGGCGAGGGAGAAGACGCCCAGCACAGCCCCCATGGTGACTCTGGAGACGGAGTGAGTTGGTCCGCAGGATTCCTGCTCTGAGGTAACTGCCAGCTGAAGCGTCGCCCCAGAAACGCGAAGGCTCCTCAGGCCGGAAACACGGCCCACCCTACGCAGGACGCGCGGTGGGCGTCATTGCATGGCCCCGCCCACCGCCCTGATTTGTGCTGTGGAGAGGGCATCTCTCATTGGTGGGTAAAAGGAAAGGCGGGGCTAAACCTTCATAGGGGAAGGCGGGGTTAAACCAGCCAAGGGTTGCAGGAACTGTCAAGAGTTCATTCATTTGCTGGTATTTGCTTGGACCCTGTCTTGTGTGAGGATTGGCTCGGAAGTACACATCTAGACACAGTATCAGCCTGGCGTGGCGGCGCACTCTTGAATACTATGAAGAAGTAGTATGGGAGAATGTTTCAGGACAGAGAGCTTTCCTAGAGTGCGAGAGCACTGGGTTAGATCCTCAGCATGGGGGAAAAAAAGCATATTTTATGATTTAGTGTTTTGGTTTTTTTGTTTGTTTTGTGTTTTGTTTTGGAGGCAGGGCCTCGCTACATAGTTCAGGGTGGCCTTGAACTCCGCCATCTTCCAGCTGGGATACCAGTGTGCACCACTACGCCCAGACTAGTGGTTACTATTTAAGGGGAAGGTAACTTAGTTAGGGAATAGTCTCCAAATGTTCTTTTGATGAATTTATAGTTAATTTTTTTCGTTGTACTGGGGATTGAACCCATGATCTTGGGCAGATTAGTTAAGCACTAACCCTGGATTAAGACTCAGCTCCTTGAACCAAAGGATGAGTCCAAGTTAACGAAGAAAAGATGAGCATTGTTTCCTATGTCAAATGAGAAAATTTCAATTTAAAGGCTTTAATTGGCTTTATTTCTGATTCTACAATAAGGCAACACTTCATTCCATAAAATAGAATAAATGGAGCCCGGGATTTAGCTCAGGTAGTGACGCTGCCTGCCTGGCAAGCACAAAGTCCTGAGTTCAATCCCCAGTACCAAAAAAAAAAAAAAAAAAAAAAGAATAAATGGCTGGGCACAGTGGTACACGCCTGTAATCCCAGCACTCAGGAAGCTGAGGGACCCTGAGAGTTCAGTGCCAGCCTGGGCTACATAGTGAGTTCAAGGACAGCATGCACCATAAAATGTGACCTTGTCTCAAAATAAATAAACTATATACATATATATATATGGAATGAATGTTTTGATGATCTAAGCAAAAGTGGATGGTTTTATAGATAGAAGAGCCTGAAGAAAGCTAAAACAATGCCAGATGTGGCACAGGCCTGTAATCCCAGCATTCTGGGAGGCTGAGACAGGAGGGTTCCAAGTTTGAGCCCTGCCCAGGCAATTTAGCAATTTAGTGAGAGTCTGTCTCAAATTTAAAAAAAGAAGAAAGTCTTAAAGGGCTGTGGAGTGGTGACAAAAAGGTTAAAACTCTCAACACCTAAACTTCTTTCCTTAATACACTTCTCAGTACATTCTGGACAGTCATAAAACACTGCACTAATTAGGACTAGAAACAGCACAAAATGAAAGTAAATACAAAAACCATCCTTTCTTCCCCCGAGCTACTGTGATACCTTTCCCCCAAAAGATTACTATGGACACCCTTATCTAAATCTAAAGAGGTTTTTTTTAAGGCCTAAGCAGAGTCCTTGACAATTTGCAACTTTTTTTTTTTTTTTTTTTTTTTGGAACTGGGGATCAAACTTGCGCTTTTGAGGCAGGTGGCAGAACCACTGAGCTAAATCCCCGGCCCTACAATTTGCAACTTTGATGTACAAGCTTAGTTACAAAATAGGTGTTTCTAGAGGATTAACAAGGCACATGAGGTTCTGGAAAAGGTGTTTCTAAAATATCTACAGTTGCCAACTCAGACCCTTTCCCATGGTGTCGTTGGTTTCTCTAGAGGGAAACCGGAGACCCCGGAAAGCACAGATTTTTAAAGAAAGAAAAGGAGACAGCTTGGGGGACGAACAGCAGTTTAATTTCTCTGGCTCTATTTGACAATCACAAAGGAAAGAAGCAAGGCTTTTATACATGTAGGAAGCAGCTTAGTTATTCTGACTATTGTCTTTCTGATTTTCACCTCTGATGATAACCAGTGACTTTAAGTGACTCACAAAAGCTACGGGAGAATTCACAAGTGCCCTGTTTCCATTCACCAATCCCATACATCAAAGAGCACACCGCAGCCCTCTTCTTAGCAGATAGTATCCAGAGAGCAGGACGACTTTAGCCAAAAATCAAGCCCACTGGCCCACCATAAACATCACAGATGTGCATAGTGAGTCGTATCTCTCTTACCACCCGTAGAGTCATTGGGTCGCGGTCCTCTGATCCCAGAAAATGGTAAATAAGAAAACTAGGAAAACCTGTTTTTCTCCTGTGAGACTTTTACAAGGTCTCAAAGTTTTCTGGCATTCTTTTAACAAACAGACTTGTGGAATTTCCCAGAAACCACTTAATTCTCTTAGTTAACAAACTTCTTGTGAACCAGATAGCTGAATTCTACCATTTCCCACACCATGGTATAAAAACCCCTGTCTCACCCAACTGTGGAATCCTCTTGGAAACTCGCCCACTGCCCCTCTTGACCTTGTGTGCTCAGTAAGAGATCTAAACAAACTCTTGTCTTTCCTGTATTCTTCGTCTATTGGTAAATTCTTTTACTGCCCACATCACTGGCCTCTACTAGCTGCTGTCTCGCGCAGCATGGGGATATTTGTAGCTCAGTAGGAAAGCACTGCATTGGATACTCAGTACTGGAAAAGGAGAAAGAAAAAAAAAGATCAGTCATTTCAAAATTACTTTATAAGGCAGGGATTAGGAGACAGAACAATGGAAAAATAACTGATTAGTTATCACTGGTTATTTCAGGTTACTTGTTTTGTTTAAGTATTAACTTTATTATGTTGATTAAAACTGGTTTGGGAAAATGTGGCTGTTATTTCTAATCCTGATTTCTGGGAAAGTAAGATAAACAGCTCAGTCTTGGATTAGTGACATAGAACTTGAGTGTGACTACTCCATTTTGATTTTAACCTGGTCTGATGCAGCCCAATGAACGAGCAAAGAGCAAAACAATAGCCTCTGGTAATTTTTTTTTTCTTTTTTTGTTTTGTTTTGTTTTTTGAGACAAGGTCTCATTATGTACTTCAGACTGGCCTTGAACTCCTCAGTCATGTGCCACCACACCCAGCTTGTTTTGTTTTTTGAGACAGGATCAGCTATGTAGTTTAGGCTGGTCTTGAGCTCACCTTATGTTGTGCCCAGATTGTGAAGTCCCAAAGACCACCAGGAGGCCGTTTCCGATGTAAGCACACGAGGGTCGTTTATTCAAGCTTAAGCAGGGACTCTCAATTGTCACCCACCGACACAGCGGATCGAGATTGAGAGCCCTGAGTCCCTAACTCGCAGGGTTTTTATTGAGAATACAACAAGCTTTGGTTATTAGTAGCCAGGTGATTGGTTAATACTCAATACATATGAAGTGTAGGGTTTTGGTTGGCTAGGCTTT
>NW_004624790.1:9922022-9947601 GCF_000247695.1 Heterocephalus glaber | reverse complement strand
AAGGGGATTACGTATTGGTTTTTGTGAGGGAGAAAGGGGCAAAGATTAACGGCCGGTTGTTACATACTGATCGTTAGCAGACCCACTAATGGCCGCATCTATCTTGTGTGGATAGTTAGCTCATTAACTGCTTATCTTATAGATAGTGTGCCTGGAACGCTCTTTCCCCGGGCACACAGGTGGTTGGGTAATAAACTCAGGAATTTCAAGTGGTGAATTCCTAGTTTAAGCACAAATTTGAGAGAACAAAGGAGACGGCTCCAAAATGGAGTCATTTTGGTCCCACACTTACTGCCCAAGCAACCCCCAAACTCACAACAATCTTCCTGCCTCAGCCTCCCAAGTGCTGAGATTATGGAAATGCACCACCATGCCAGGGTAGCTTCCTTTTTAACAGAGTGAAATCTTCATTTCCCAAACCTCTCCAACAGGCAAACACATCTACAGTTTAATATTGTTTTGTTTTGAGATGACTGTGTGTATATTTGCAGTAATTCTTCTTTTTTCTTTTTTTGGCAGGGTTTCATTTTGTAGTGCAGGCTGGTCTTGAGCTCACTATGTATCCTAGACTGGCCTTGAACTCGTGACAATCCTCCTGCCTCAACCTCCTGCTGCTAGGATTACCGGCATATGCTACCACACCCAGCAGTAATTCTATATCTATCAAGCAATGCTGATTTCCCATTTAAGCAGTGATGTAAATTTTCTTTCTAAATTTGTCCAAAAACTAAAATGAAGTACAAATGGCCAATAAATACATTAAACAATGTTCAACATTTCTGGCCATTAGAAAAATGCAAATTAAAGCAACACTGAGATTCCATCTTATTCCAGAAACAATGGCTGTCATCAAGAAATCAAATAATAACACATCTTGATGAAACTACAGGGGTGGGGAAGAACCCTTCTACATTGTTGGTGGGAATGTAAACTCATACAACCACTATGGAAATCAGTATAGAGATACCTCAAAAAACTAAGACTAGAAGTTCCATTCAATTTAGCCACTTCCTTTCCAGGTATCTTCCCAAAAGAATTAAAGACATCATATCACAGTGATACATGCATACCCATGTTTATAGCAGCACAACTAGTAACTAAATCTTGGAAGCATGTTCATCAATACATGAATGGATAAAGAAAATGTGCTGTTTGTACACACAGAGTGCTACCCTGCCATACAGAAGGAAAAATTTAAGTCATTTGTAGGAAAATGGATGCATCTTGAGACCATAATGGCAAGTGAAATAACTCAGATATATAATCAGATTATATGAGTTTTCTTTTTTATATGGTTTTTCTTATATGAGAAACCAAAAGTATAAATAAAGAGCAAAATAAAAGACTATAATAGGAAACAAGGAGGTAGAGCTTTTGCAAATGGGAAGGGGAAGGAAGGAAAGGAGAAGGGGATGAAAAAAGAATTCAGATGTGTTATGTACATGTACCAACTCCCCATGATGAATGTAATAATATGTACTGCAAACATATACTAATAAAAATAAAAATTACATTTTTTAAAATAAAAAATGAATTTTGTAATAATTGAGTGTTCATTTAAAAAAAATGGGAAAATTACATACATATTACTACGTAAAGTGTACAGTTTTTTTGTTTTTTTGAGACAGGGTCTTGCTGTGTAGCCCAGGCTGGCCTCAACTATCAGCAATCCTCCTGCCTCAGCCTCCCAAGTGCTGGAATTGCAGGTATGTGCCACCATCCCCAGGTCAGGCATACAATCTTTTAAAGGGAAGGAGAAGCTGAGGACAAAGGAAATACCACAAATACCAAATACGTGAAAAGAAAGGTCCCTGATGCAGACAAGCTACCCTAACTCTAAGCCTCTCAAGCCTAAGGTCCTGAGTTCAATCCCCAGTACCAAAAAAAAAAATGTTAATGGCTTTGCCAGCCTTGGCTCAATTCAAGGGTTAACATGCTTCAATCATTTTCATTTTTCTTCTTTCCTCTTATTCTTGTTTTGTTGTGTGTGTGTGTGTGTGTTTTGAGATAGAGTCTATGTAGTCCAGGCCAGCCTTGAATTATGTACCCCAGCCTGGTCTCAAAGTTGTAATCCTCCTGCCTCAGCCTCCTGAGTGCTGGGACTGTGTCATTTTCTTTATGCCTGTGTAGACTCTGATCATCCTAATGACTTCCCAAATCCATTTTGTAATGCCCTTTTTCGAGCTGCATTTTTTTTTTTTTTTTTGTGGTGCCAGGGATCGAACTCAGGTCCTTGCACTTGTGCAGCAGGAGGCGAAACCACTGAGCTAAATCCCTGGCCCCTAGAGCTGCATTTTAATGCTGGGCTTGGTAGTCCATGCCATGCCTGTGATCCCAGCATTGAGGAGACTGAGGCAAGAGGGTTGCTGTGCCAGTTCAAGGCCAGTCTGAGCTACACAGTGAGTTCAAGCAATATATATACATATATTTAGTTTAAGTATTGTAGACAACTAAGTTAGATAGAAATATTACAGGCAGTCAGATAGGTCTCAGCCCTCGAGGGAGTCAGGACAAAGGTGAAACACATCACAAATGTGGCCAGAGACACATCTGCTGGAGACCAGGGCTTAAAATAAAGATGAAATGACCAAGCCTGCATACTTCCTCAAAAGACAAACACTAGGCCTAATGAATTTTAGGTAGACATCAGTTACCCCCTTGGTGCCCAGGACCTCTGGGCCCATCACTTCCTAGAAAGTCTTTGTTCTTTCCATATATACTTGTTACATGACTTGTTTCCCCATTGGATCACTGTTACCTAAGCAAGGCCTGGGGATTTAGCTCAGTGGTTCTGCCTCAGAAGTGCAAGGTCCCGAGTTTGATCCCTGGTACTGTTGTGCCCAGATTTCGAAGTCCCAAAGACTGCCGGGAAGCCGTTTCCGATGCAAGCACACGAGGGCCGTTTATTCAAGCTCGAGCAGGGATTCTCAACTGTCACCGACGCAGCGGGTCAAGATTGAGAGTCCCGCATTTCAAATTAGCGGGGTTTTTACTAAAGTTACATCAAGGTTTGGGGATTTTCCATTTAGCAATCACATGATTGGTTGGCATTTAGCAAGCATGAAGTGTATACTTCTGATTGGCTAGGTCCATTGGGGGTTGAGGGGTGATTACGTATAGGTTTTTCGAGGGAGTTCAATCCCTGGTACCAAAAAAAAAAAAAAAAAAAAATCCCTAAAATTCTTGACTCTAAATTGTATGTGATGGCACATGCCTGTAGGCCCAGCAGGGTGAAGTGGGAAGAGGGTTGCTTGAGGTTCCAAGTTCAAGACCAGCCTGGGTAACATAGCAAGACCCTGCCTCAAAAACAAAAACATCTCAAATCTTATTTCTAGACATTGCTAGATTGAGCTGAAGACCTGTAGTAGCTAACAATGCAATAAAACCTGTCAATCAAATTCCATCAGGAACATATCTGTAGTAAAAAAACAAATTAGAAAAAAAAAGCCCCCCAAACAACAATAACAACAAAAAAACACAAATTAGCTTTTGTGAGCTAGGGTTCAGTGGTAGTGGCTTCCAAGCATGTTCAAGGCCCTGGCTTCAATCTCCAACACCAGAAGATAAATGATACATAGATAGATAGATAGACAGACAGACAGATAGACAGATTTATTGAGCTTGTTCAACAAAGAAGAATGAACACCAAAGAAATACGGTTTGGCTTGTGCAGGCTAACAGAGGAAATAGGGAATACTTTTTCACTGGACACAGTCAAGAAATGAGGACTATTCAATGATTGAGTATCTTAATAACTTTTCTCCAGGAGGTATGAGAATTACAGCCAATGTAGATTTTTTTTGAGGAAAAAAAGCAGCACTCACTCATGTCTGAAGAGGAGGATGTTGAGTCATATTTGTGGTACCAGAATGGCCTTGCTCTGTCTTGTTCCAAATACAGAGAAGTCTTGTCAAATATTTATTTATATTCTGTGATCACTATTTATGTTCAGTTAGAAACACTGGGTCTAGCTGCCAGCTGACTAGTTTTTTTATTCTCTCTCTCTCTCTTTCTCTCTCTCTCTCTCTCTCTCTCTGTGTGTGATACTGGAGATTGAACTAGGGGCTTCACAATGAGCTACTTCCTTAGCCTTTTTAATTTTTTATTTTGAGACAGGTCTAGCTAAGCCACTAAGTTTCAAACTTGTAATCCTCCTGCATCAGCCTCCCACAAATTCTGGGATTACAAGTATGTACCACCAGACCCACTTCATTTTCTTACCTGTGAGCATTTGTTCTCCCAAATGTGGGATCCTGAACATTTATTGGTGTTTCTGGACCTAAATAGTCAAGTATATATCCTCCACTTGACAGACCGCAGGAAGGCACATCTTTGAAATCACCTACACCAATTTTCCACCTCATGCAGGATCCCTCACCAAAGCCTCTAGAATATAGGCCTTGCTGCCACTCAAGGCCACTCCTCTCATATTTGTATGTCTATTGTCAGAAGTAGGTTGTATCCTCGCCCCCACCAAATATTGTTGTGGTATTTTTTTGTTTGTTGTGTTTTTTCCGGTACCCAGGGGTTTTTTTGTTGTTTTTTGAGACAAGTTCTTGCTATTAGTTCAGGCTGGCCTTGAACTCTATGTAGCCCAGGCTGCCCTTGAATTTGCAGTAGTCTTTCTGCCTCAGCCTCCCAAGTGCTGGGATTACAGGCATGCACCACCATGCCCAGCTCATCTAAAATTTGTGGTGATCCTCCTGCCTCAGCCTCCTGAGTGTTGAGAGTACAGGCGTGTGGCACAGTACCCAGCTTTTTTGTGTGTTTTTGAGACAGGGTCTCACTATGTACTCCAGCCCGGTTTAAAATTCACAATTGTCCTATTTTAATCTCCAAAGGGCTGGGATCACAGGCATGTGCTTCCACCACACCAGGCCCCTGTATATTGTTTGAAAAATAATACATGTACTTGGTTTAAAAAAATACTGCATAAACTGGGAATGGTGCTTATCTATGATCCTCCTAATCATAGGAGGAGGATGAGGCAGGAGGATTGTGAGTTCAAGGCCAACCTGGACTGCATAGCAAGATGCTGTCTCAACAAAAAACAAATAACAAAAACAAAACTGTACATGGTGACACATGTCTATAATCCTAGCACTCTGGGCAGCTGTGGCAGGAGGATCACTGTGAGTTTGAGGACAGCCAGGGCTACATAGTGAGTCCAAGGCCAGCCTGAACTACATAGTGAGACTTTGTCTCAAAAACAAAAACAAACAAACTCTGGGAAGCTACAGCAGAAGGACTACAAGTTTGAGTCCAGTCTGGGTAACTCAATGACTTAATGGGACCCTGTCTCAAAAAAAAAAAAGGTTAGGGAGGGGGCTTACAATGTAGACTGTGCAAAGGCCCTGGGTTCAATGCCTAGGACCACAAAAACAAAAAAGAATTGCATAAAAGAACATGCAGTAGCAGAGCTGGACAGATGGAGCACACCGGTGGTTACAGCACTCACAGGCTGAGGCAGGAGGATCATGAGTTCATGACCAGCCTAGAAGTATGTAGCAAGATCTGCTTCAAAGGGCCGGGGATTTAGCTCAGTGGTTTCGCTGCCTGCCTCGCAAGCGGAAGGACCCGAGTTTGATCCCCAGTACCAAAAAAAAAAAAAGATCTGCTTCAAAAAACAACCAACCAAACAAAATGACAACAAAAACAAAAAAAGCATATAGGAAAAACAAAGTGTCCCTCTTCTTACCAGCACCTCGCTTCCCCTTTCTCCTTCTAGAGTCCTACGTGCATAAGCTGGCATTATATATATTCTCTATTACTCCTGTTCACATGTGGTAGTATTCCAAATGCATGGTGTTATACATTGCTTTTATTCACTTAGCTTATTCATTCAATAAATATTTACCAGGCTTAACTATGTGGCAGGCACAGTTCCTAGCAATGAAAAAACAGTAGGAAACACAACAAAGTGCCTATCCTTAAAAGAATTTCTGCCCTAGTGAAAGTACTGTAGAAACTAAGTTAATTGGGTGTTTTATAGGCAGTTAGAGAGGGCTGGGCCCTTGAGAGAGTCAACATAGAAGACAATTGAGGCCCATTTACTAAAGGTCAGCATTCAAAAAATGAGGAACTGTCACACCCACATACTTTCCCTAGGGATGAATAGCAGTGATTGATATTCTAAATAGACATCAATCACTTTAAGTGAGACCAAAATCACCCTAGCCCATTTCCTTTCTGGAAAATCCTTATTCATTGCATACATGCTTGCTACACGACTTGTTTCCCCATTTAATCAATATTACCTAAGCAATTGTAATCTTATTGGTTGATCATAGTTTTGTCCCACCTCATCCCTACCTTGTGATTTTTCCATTGGATCTTATTAGTTGACTCTCATTTTGTCCCACTTTATACCCACCTCACCTTATGGCTTTGCTCCATAAAAAAACCCCGAAAAATAGGGTCCCAGGCAACCCACTTTCTGGGTGTCCCCTCCTGTCCCACTCAGGCAGGAGCTGTCTTTCCTTCAATAAATATTCCCTACTCTCTTTTTTTTTTGGTACCAGGGATTGAACTCAGGACCTTGCGCTTGTGAAGCAGGCGGCAGAACCACTGAGCTGAATCCCCACCCCTATATTCCCTACTCTTAACCTCTGTTGTTCCTAGAATTCATTCTTCAATTTTAGAGAACACAAACTGGGCATTTCACATATCTAATAGGTTGTGAGTTATAATAGTTCCCTTATTTGGATTATTTGGAGGTCCACATATCATACGCCCTGTATCAAAAGGAGACAAGCAATACACAAATACGTAATATGACAGTGTGAGCAACCTGACTCCATGTTGTGCCTCATCACCACTTCCCCTCCCTTTCATGTAAAGTAGAGTGATTCCAGGTGGTCGCCTCCCCCTTTCCCCGCTTGGGAGTCCCCTCACTTGATGCCTGACAGACTGCTGCATCCCATTTGGTAGAGCTTTCTGCAGCTGTATGCTATCTTTATGACTTTCCCATTTGGTAGAACAGTCTGCAGCTATAAATTATCTTTATGACCTTGTGAATAGAATACTCCACACCTGTGTGATATTTTGTTTCAACTAAACTGTGTGAAACTTCCTCTGACCCCCCACCTAATTTAACAAAGTTCTGCTTCTGTAAAATTCCACTTAAGCTGCCCCTCTCCCTGAGCCCCTCCCCAACTATAAGAGCTGTTTAAAAGAAACCCGAAAGCCAATTTTTGGAGTTGAGAGGTTTCCAGCACAAGCCATTTTTGACTGCCGGTAATAAAAGGAGTCAAATTTGGCTCAGAGTGTTGGTGATTCTCTATAATCTCTCATGATTGAGTATAACAACAGTCACAAAATTAATGAAGAAAAAAAAAAGAGAGAAGAATAGAGTTTGTGGTGAATCTATGAATGAACTATAACAGGGGTTAGAGGGGTTAGAGGCTGCTTTTGGTAAAAAGCCCTGACTTTTCATTTGGGCCTACACATGCCCAATGGGTACCTAAAAGCAGAATAAAGCTTGGCCCGGGGATTTAGCACAGTGGTTCCCGTGCCTGCCTCGAAAGCTCAAGGTCCGAGTTCGATCCCCGGCACAAAAAAATAAATAAATAAATAAAAGTGAACAATTATGGGCCAGGGATTTAGCTCAGTGGTTCCACCGCCTGCTTCACAAGCACAAGGACCCAAGTTCGATCCCCGGTACCAAAAAATAAAAAAAAAAAGAATAAAACTTGACATCTCTGCTTTATTACCTTAAACTTTAAGTCAGAGTCCTACTCAGCTCTGCACTTGGAGATGTTAAATCACATGAGTATCTGTCTAAAAACTAGTTTCAGCAGGGTGTGGTGGTGCATGCCTATGATCCTAGCACTCTAGGAGGCTGAGACAGGAGGAGCACAAGTTCAAGTTCAGCCTGGGCAATTTAGGGAGAGACCCTCTAAAAAAATCAATCAATCAATCAATCTGGTTTAAGGACCCTAAATGTACCCGATCTACCTCATTCCTCTTGAAGACTGAAGGCAGATAACAGTAACTAAGGTATTTTCAAGGTTTGCAGGGACACTCAATTGCCAGCTTTTAAAACAGCCTGTTCTGGATCCCCTGAAGTGGTGCCTAGAAGTCCCCAGTCACTGCCCTAAACCCGCAGTCACCTTGGGTTCCAGGAATAACAGAGCCTGTCAGATAGATCACCCCATGATGAGGTCCTCTTTCTAAGAGGGAGCAATTACCCCATGCTAGGAACTGAGGCTGCCCCCCTAAATGGGAGCAATCATCTCATGAAAACCAAATCCCCCTTCAAGGAATAAGGACTTCTCTAGAGGCACCTCACGGAGCCAGAAACAAGATTGTCACTGGGCTGCGTCTGGGGATCCTGAAACTGAAGTAAGAAACTTAACTTAAACTACCCTTTGTAACAGGTTCACTGACTCCCATTGCAGAGAAAGAATTTTCAGGACAGTGAGTAAGAGGCATGGGAAGAGTTTATTAGGCAGAGATTTAGGACCCACTTAAGAGTGGAGTGCGGGTGGCTAGAGAAATGAGGCACATTACAGTTTGGAACTGGGAACATTTATGCTTCTCTTGAAGGGCTGGAAAGCCTAGGAAAAGGTGCCCGCCCCAAGAAGGGTACTAGCCCATTCTACAGGTATGGGCTTTTAAAAAAAATACACAATTAAAAAAATTTTTAAAAATACATAATTTAAACATTCTTTAGGTTTGCTCAAAATGCTCCTTTATCTTAGGATCAGCTTCCTACTCTTTACTTTCTCAAGCCAATTTATAGACTTTCAGTATTTTTGAGGAATTTTTGGCGTGATGGATCTGGTAGGGTGGGAGTCAAATTTTTTTTTTGGCACCAGGGATCAAACTTGGGACCTTGTGCTTTTGGGGCAGGTGGTGGAACCACTGAGCTACATTCTTGGCAAGAACCTAAATTTAACCAAGGGAAGGTGACATGGATCACCTTGGGTAACACTGGCTGAGGCCCAAAAGTTGTAGTCTTCTTTAAAGTACAAGTTTTAGTTATGATTTTCTTGTCTCCTTTGTACCTTTTATTTCTTCTATCCTACCTCAAGATGATCAACCAGATCACTTTGACCAGCAGTGTAATAAATAAATAAAAATAAAAATAAATACCAACAGTGTAAATAAATAAATAAATAAATAAAGATGCATATGTCTCACCTCACCTCAGTTTTTTCTATTGAAACCTAAAATTCATATCAGTATCCCCGAAGAAAGGGCAAAGGACACCTGGTCACCCTTCTCTTTCCAATGTAGCTACATTGATTAAATTCCTTTCCTATGTCATCATTACATCTCCTGTTTGTTTTTTAGGGCAAGTGGGTGAACCTCATTTGTTGGGACACCCCAGAGGCAGCCCTTTGGGCTAGGATTCTGGTTACAGGACAGGTCTTTGGGGGATGAGACATAGGAGCAGAGACCTGAAGGCAGGAAACCAACCTTAGGGATATTTGGAGGAAGTGGTCCCATACAGAACAGAAAGTAAAGGCCCTGCCTGAGGCAAAAGTACTGAGGACTTAAAAACCACAATATAGAGCTGGGGTTGAACTGGTGTTCAGCCCTGGTGAGGCCCTAGATTTCAGCTCAGCACCACAAAAAGAAAACAAAATCCAAACCTCAAAGCCAGTGTGAGTGAACCATGGACAAAAGGGAAAATGGTGAAAGGCACAGATGGACTGCTCTCCAGGGTGCATTTCACTTAGGGACTAGTTGACTGCAACACAACAAATCTAAATTTACTGTAATTCTAAATGGAGAGCCATTGAAAGGCTCTGAGCAGGACAGGATTGTATTTCTACTTAATTAATTAATTTTGCAGTACTGGGGATCAAACCCCAGGAGTGCTAATCTACATCCCCAACCCTTTTTTATTTCGTTTTGAGCCAGTGTCTCTCTAAGTTGCCCAGGCTGGCCTCAAGTGTGCAATCCTCCTGCCTCAGCCATCTGAGTAGCTGGGATTATAGATGTGAATGAACATACCTGGCTATATTTATGTTTTTTGGGGTTTTCTTTTTTGAGATATAGTCTCATATGTAGCACAGGCTGGCCTTGTACACGAAGTGATCCTCCTGCCTCAGCCTCCTTAGTACTGAGATTACAGGCATGAGCTACTATACCTGGCTTGTATATACATTTTTAAAAGGATCATTCTGGCTGCTGGTTGGAGTACACATAGATTGGGAGATGGCTTCCTGGGATTAAGAGTAGAAGCAAAAGCAGGGCTGGGTAATTTATCAAGATTCAGTCCCGAAGTAAAAAAATATAAAAGGATAGCAATATAGTTCGGTTGGAGAGTGCTCCTGGGTTTGATCCCCAGTACTCTTCTCCAAAAAAGGCGGGGGGGGGGACTATTACTATATACATACAATATATATACTATATGTATTACTATACAACTTCAAGGTAGCACTGTATCTAAACTGCATCTACAACCTCGCATGGTGGCACACACCTCTATTCCCAGCACTCTGGGAGGCTAAAGCAAGAGGGATGCAAATTGGAGACCAGCCTGGGCAATTCAGCGAGATCCTGTCTCAAAATATACAGTTTTAAAATGGGGCTGTTTGTAGCTCAATGCCAAGGCCCTGGCTTCAATCCCCACTGCGGCCAAAACAAAAAACCAAACCAAACCAAAACCCTGTATCTACAGCCTCAAATATTCTAGGCCTGTTACAGTATTTATTTTATAGGTGTACCATAATTTATTTACTAAGTCCACTGCTGATGGGACACTTTGGCTGGTTCCAATTCTTTTGCTTTTACAAACAATGTTAAGGAACACCTTTGTGGTCAGGTTCCAGCAGATCTGCAGGCCTATTCTTACAAGGGTAATCACTGATCACAAATTAAATTATTGCCCGCATTGAAATTAATTCTGGTGATTGACTTCTCACCCAAAGAAACAAATTTATTCACTCCCTGCCACAACACTCCTTCAGATTATGAGAAGAGTCCGCCATCCCTCCCACATCAATTTTCTGGTTTTTAAATATTTCCATTGTACCAAGCATCAGCCTGAAGGCCCCTTTCCTCCCCAAAATGTCCCCTTCTCCGGTTATAAGAGAGAAACTGAGGTACAAGGAGACAAAAGTCTTCCTGCTGGCCTTTCTCCACCCTTCCTGAGCCAAGTTCCCGGCTGTCAAACTCAACCACCAGATCCCCTAGTGCTCAGGACCCCGATCCCATGCCTCCCTCCAACCCCGCCAGTTCCCCGGCTGCTGAAGGGGCCGCAAATTCCCCTGGTCCCATCCGAGCCGCCGTAGCGCTAGCGCCGCGGGAGCTCGGCAGCTCAGGTCGCCAAGGCAACGGCTGGGCTGCTGGTTGCGGGCGCCAGGCGGCCCCCGGGAGGCGCCGCGCGCCGGTAGCCGCTACCGGCACGGCGAGAAAGCGAGGCGGCGAAACGGCAGGTGAGCAGGGGCCAGCGGACAGTCGCGGCCCAGACGCGCCCGGGGTGGTGTCGATTCCGCCACTAACGAGGAGCTGGGCCGCGGGAGACCCCGGGGAAGGACGCTAGGGCCAGACCTTTGTCACCTCAGCCGCGCCGGGAGTGGCGTCTCCTCTGCCCTTTGCCCTCGCCCCGCGTTTGGGTGGAAGGTGCTTTAGGCTGTTGATTCCTTTTTTGTGTTTTCCTTGGCCTCATTCAAAAGTTTTTCTTTTTTCAAAGCCTTTCCTATTTGGGGGTCGGGGAATAACTCGGAACTGCAGAAAATATATGCTTGTGCGACTCTTCCGAGGCCACAGAGATTTCACTTCTTTGTCGGTTTTCTCACCTGCAAAATGGGGATAGTGGTAGAATCTGTGTTATTAGGTTATTACGAAGTAAATTTATATTTTAAATCCGTGCAGGTAAGTCCCCAGTACTTGGGAGTTTTATTGCTACTACTGTTACAGGGACCATCATTGAGCATTTGTTATGAGCCAGGGCCTGGGCTTATCGCCAGGGGTAAAAAAGTGAATGAGACATTTTGCTCTCCGTCTTATGGAGACAGATCCTTAAACAGCAATTCATTGTGATTTGAACCATGATTTTGGACGTACGGAGGATTATGAATGCACAGAGAGAGCAGTTGATCTAAATTTTCAAAGATAAGCATGGTCAGAGATTCCAAGGAAGGTGACTTCCAAAATGAGACAGCAAGAGTGCCTTGGTATTGGCCAGAAGATGAGACTAATGAAGTGGACTGTGTTTAGGCAGAGAGCAGCCAGAGAGAGCAGCGTGTGCAAAGCCCTAGGAGAGAAAGCGTGCTTCCTGGGAATCAGTAGGGATTTCGGGCTGGCTAGAGACAAGATTTTGACAGGTGGAGGTGGTCTGGCTAGTTGATGTTTGAGAGTTAAACAGCTGGCCCTCTTAAAGATTTTCTTTGTCAGTTTTGGCAGTTGAGACTTTATTTTGAGGGTAGAGGAAGCTGTCAAAGGTTTTTTTTTTTTTTTTTAATTAGTACATGTTTTTAGCACATAATGTTTACATTCCTTGTGTGGAGTTGGTACATGTACATAACACATTTTAATTCTTTTTTCCTCCTCTTTCCCTGCCCTTCTCTCCCCTTCCTCCATCTCTTGATCCCCTTCCCTTTTGAGAAAGATCCATCTCTACTTCCTATTATCCTTTATTTTGTTATTTATTTATAATTTGGATTTCTCATATAAGAGAAACCATGTGATGTTTAAGCTTGTATGTCTGATTTATTTCACATAACATTATGGTCTCAAGGGTTTTAATGAGGAGGTGTTTCTGTGTGGTTTCTGAAAGATCAGATATCTTTGTTGCTCTCCCTTGGTCTCATCCGTCCTCCTATTTATTCATTTATTTATTTATTAAAAAAAATTTTTTTTTTTGTTCCAAGGATTGAACTCGGGTCCTTGTGCTTGTGAGGCAGGCTGCGGAACCACTGAGCTAAATCCTGGCCCCCTCCCATTTATTTTTAATGTTGCAGCCATTCATTTATGCTGATTTAAAAAATAGTTATTGAACACTGTTTTAGACTATTTTTCATTATTATAACAGAATATCTTAAGATGAGAAACTTTATAGAGAAACAAGGTTTACTTAGCTCACAGTATTGAAGATTCTAGGGCCCAGATCTGACAGTGGTCTTATTAGCAGATCATCACATGGCAACACATGTGTGTCTTTTCTAATCTCTCTCCGCCTCTTCCTTCTTCCTCTTTTCTCCTCTTCCTCCTCCTCCTTCTCTTTCTTTCTGCAGTACTGGAGATTGTACCCAGAGCCTCACACATGCCAGACAAACACTTTATTACTGAGCTACCCCCTCCCCCCGCTTTAATTAATATTTAAAAATTTGAAACAAATTTTCCACGCTGGCTTTGAGTTTGGGATTGTCTTGCCTCAGCCTCCAGAGTAGCTCGGATTACAGGTGTGGGCCACTGTGCCTGGCTGAAAGCCGCCAGTATTCAAGGCCAGGTATAGTGGTGCAAACCTGTAATCCCAGCACTGTGGAAGCTTGAGGCAAGAAATTTATAAATTGGAGCCACCTGCGGCAGCTTAGTGACATAGTGAAGCCCGGTTTCAAAATTTAAAAAGCAAGGCTGGGGATTTAGCTTAGTGGTGCCACCACCTGCCTCACAAGCACAAGGTCCTGAGTTTAATCCCTGGTACCAAAAAAAAAAAAAAGAGTTGGAAATGTAGCTCATTGAAAAGGCCCTGGGTTCAATCTCCAGTATCATAAAACGAACAAATAAACATGCCACCAGTATTCCGTCTAATCCTAATCTCATCCCAAAGGCCCTACCTCTAAACACCATATTCTGATTAAATCCTCACCCTCTTTTTTTTGTTTTTTTGGTACTGGGGATTGAACTCAGGACCTTGTGCTTTTGATGCAGGTGGCAGAACCACTGAGCTAAATCCCCGCCTGTCATCTTCTTAATACCTTACAGTGGAGATTGAATTTCAACACGTAAGCTCTTGGGGGACACACTCAGCCCCTATCTGAACAATAGTGAGTGTCTTTTGTGTGCCAGGCACTGTGTAAGTACTGTAGTAAGGAAACTAGTTCCATATGGAGATCACAGACTAGTGAAGAAAGCATGCATCGAACAAGTGGTTGTAAGTGTGATGAGAGTTGTGAAAAGGCGCTCATGTTAAGGTGAATCCAGTCTAGTTTGGGGATTCAGGGAAAGTGTCCATAGAATGTTCTGAGGGAGTAGTAGGAGTCAGTTGTATCTGGGGGAAGAGTGATAAGGGAATCATATTCCAAACACATTCAAAATTACTATACATTTGTGGAGGTGAAAGTCTGCCTCAATTGGAACTTAGAGATCAACTCTGAAAGACATTTATTTAGAGGGAAATTTTCAGATGGCCCAGATCATTCAGGCTATTGCGTGGCACATTCTTGGAAGAGCCATTCACTTAGGCTATACCCAGAAGAAATGGCCTGAGGAGTAGGAGGGAACCCAGGAGTGTGTAGTAGTGAAAGACAAGGGAAGAGGTCAGCTTGCTAGATGCTGCTTAGATGTCAGGTGAGCCAAGTTAGATTTAAAATATGTCCTCTGAATAAATGAGAGGTCACTAGGGACCTCATTGAGCAGATTTGGTGAAAAGGCAGAGGTGGAATCTATAATATCGTCAGCTTCCAAAGGTTCAATGTAATGTATCAGTGGGATGAAGTAAGAGTGGGATGTGAGAAAGACAAAGTGTAGGCAGCTCAAAGAAGTTTGACTGTGAAGGGAGGGAGAAAGAAGGCTGGAGAGCAATTGAGAAATGAAGCCTGAGAAAGCTTAAATGCTGTTGGCATAGAGCCAGCGTAAGGAAAGGCTAGGAAGATACAGGAGCCGAAAGGGAAAATTGATAACACAATTTTCCTAAGAGGGTAGGAGTGGATTAGCTTCACAGCACAGGTCCTTTAATAGTCTGATGGCTTCTTTTGGAGAAGTAGGGACAGAGGTAACTCCCAACAAAACCACTATAATGCAACAAAAGATGTACTTGTGTAAAGTGACATGTTCAGCCAGATACAGTGGCACGTGCCTGTAATCCCAGCACTGTAGGAGGCTGAGGCAGGAGGACTGCAAAGTTCAAGCCCAGCCTAGGCAATTTAGTGACCTAGCAAGTCACATTTTCATTATTTACAGATGCTATGCATAGTAGCACATCTTTGTATGTGGGAGGTTGAGGCATGAGTTTGAGGCTAGCCTGGGCTACATAGATCCTGTCTCAAAAAAAAAAAAAATAAGCGCGTTTATTATTGGCAGATAGCAGACATTCATTGAACCAGTGTTGTGTCTTGACCCTAATAAACCCTGTTATGATCCCTGGTTTATGGGTTAGGAAACTAAGCTAAAAATGTTTACCCCAAGTCAAACTGTATATGAATCCGGTGTTTTGATTGTCTGAGCCCAGAGCTTTTAGATTTAATCACTACCTGGAAGATATAATTTTCTATCTATGATGTGATTATATGCTAAGAAAATTCAAGAGAATTAAGTTTAAAATATTTACGTATAAGGTTAAGTGAACAAGCACCTATAAGATAGAGAAAAAGCAATGGCTGCTTCCTTCTCCTTTTCCCTCCGTCTAATTACAGCTACTAGCCTTCCTCTTCTTCTACCCTCCTTTTTCCTTCTCCTCCTCCTCCTCCTTCTCCTTCTCTTCCTCTTCCTCTTCTTTTTTGGTGTTGGGGAAGGCTTCAAGCATGCTAAATGTATGCTCTACCAATGAGTTAGGCCCTCCAGTTCCAAAAAGCAATAACTTTATTTAAAAAAAAATTTTTATTGGTCCATGTTTGCAGTACATAATCATTGTATTCATCATGGGGAGTTGGTACATGAACATAACACATCTTAATTCTTTTTTCATGTCCTTCCACTCTCCCCAAAGCAATAGCTTTATGCAAGCAATAAGAGAAAATGTAATTGTAGGAGAAATGACAATAACAGCATGAAGACATTTAGAAATAAACTTAAAAATAAATATGCCAAAAAAAAATATGCCAAGCCTTGCCACATACACTAAAGTTGAGAATGAGAGGACAGTATGGGTATTAGGATGAAGAGGAGGTAGTTTTTATGTGAGGAAATTAAAATACTGATGTCAGAAAAGGGGGAGGTAAAAACCAGTCTCTGTAATACATTATGAGAAAGTATGGAAAGATACTGACTGTGATGATTTTATAATATTGAAAAACTGAAAACAGACTGGTTAAATTATGGTGCAGCCCAGTTACTGACAATAAAAAGCTAGAAATATTGTTTTGTTAAATTAAACATGTTGGGCCGGGGATTTAGCTCAGTGTTTCCACCACCTGCCTCACAAGCTAAGGACCCAAGTTCCATCCCCAGTACCAAAAAAAAAAAAAAAAAAAATCATGTTAATTTTGTTAAAGATAATAAGATTATGATTTTATAGGAAAATGTCCTCTTTTTTTAAAATGCCTGCTGGAAATATACTCAGTGTTGAGATAGCTGTCTAACCCACCATAAAGTATTTCCCTAGACATACAAAGAGATGGATTGATATACACATGCACATACACAAAAAGCAAATATGACAAAATGTTAATTGTCACTGCATCTAGGAGGTGTGTTGACTTTATTTTTGTTTATTTTTCTTGTCTTTGGTGATCTATACATTTAAAAATTTCATAGCAAATATATTTTAATGTATATCTATAACCCATCTATTTTTTTTAAAAAGAGACTTGTTGGGCCAGGGATTTAGCTCATTGGTTTCGCTGCCTGCTGCACAAGCGCAAGGACCTGAGTTCGATCCCCAGTATCAAAAAAAAAAAAAAAAAAGAGACGTGTGCACATAAGAGGTATAAATAATTTCTGGAAAGCTTTGGTATGATTATCCATATACAGTCTCCCAAACTTGTTCTCTATTTTCTTCTTTGTACTTTAGTTTTTGTAAAATTTGTGCAGTAAGTATGCATATTTTTTTGCATATTTCTTTTATATTCAGAAAAAAGTTAAACTATTCCAGAAAGCTAAAAAAAAAATTACCTTGCAGCCATCTGATGGATACTTCAACCATTAAAAAAAGAATCAGGTGGAAGCTATATATAGTAGAAAGATATTTGCTTCATATGGTTCATATGTTAGGTGTAAAAGACAGATTATAGTACAGTATGTTCCAATTTTTAAGTGTACATATACATATCTATATGAAAAAAATGCCTGGAGATATTAGTTCATAACCATTTGAGGGAGGATTGAGACAGGTCTTGCTATGTAGCCTAGGTTGCCCTTCAACTCATGGTGATCCTTCTACCTCAGCCTCCCAAGTGTTGGGATTACAGGCGTGTCCCACCATGCCTGGCTTCATAACCATTTTTAAGTATACAATTTAATAGTATTATGTATATTCACATTGTTGTGCAACCAATCTCCAGAACTTTTTCATCTTGTAAAACTAAAATTTTATACTTGTGAAACATCCTCCATTTTCCCTCCTTCCCCCCAGCTCCTGACAACCACCATCTCCTTTTTTTCCAGTACTGGGAATTGAACCCAGGACCTCAGGCATGCCAGGCCATTGCTTTACCACTGAGCTACATGGCCAGCTTTTTGGGTTGTTTTTTGAGATAGATTCTCACTAAGTTGCCCCAACTGAATTCAAACTTGGGATCCTCTTGCCTCAGCATCCCAAGTAGCTGGGTTTCTAAGTGTGCACCACCACATTTTATTTATCCATTTGTCGTTGCTGAACATTTGGGTTGCTTTTATCTTTTGGTATTGGGAATAATGGTGCTGGGAAACATGTCTACTAGAAAGGAAGGCTCTTTATGTCTGTGTTGTGAGATCATAAGTGTTTATTTCTTTCCTCAGTGCTTTTTTTTTTTATGAGCATAAATTGCTTTCATAATCAGAAAAGGCGGTCGAGATACAGTGGTACCTCTGTTCATGAATGCTTTTGTTTGCAGTTTGGTTTCCAAACAGAATTATTTGGCAAAATTTTGTTTTTGTTTGAAATTCTGTATTCGGTGCTGAACATGACCATGGCCGTTGTTCCCAAAATCGTAGAACAAATTAAGTTAGTGAACTGAAGTACCACTGTATGTCCTTTGAAGAGGGTTGGGCAGCCAGAAGGGAATGGAGGAGCAGATTAGAGAGATCCTTCAGGAGATTCACAGGACTTCACCACTAAGAGGTGTGGGAGAGGGAAGTGGAAGAGGAAGCCTTCTGGCATCTGGTGGGAGGGGCTCCAATCCTGCTGTGGCTAGACTAGGGAAGAAGGGAAGAAATAAGGGTGGAGAGCCATGTGAGTCCTTGTTCAGCAGTTTGGAGTTTTTCCAGAAGGGTGAGAAAAGCCATTAAAAGAAGGAGAAGTGGGGCTGGGAGTATAGCTCAGTGTTAGAGTGTTCTCTTAGCATAATGGAGGCCCGGGGTTCAAGCCTCAACACTACCAAAATTAAAAAAGGAAATGACATCAGATTTATATAAAGAAAGATTACCTAGCAGAACATTGAAATGAGCCCCCTCTCACCCTGTATAAAAAAATCAACTCAAAATGGATCAGAGACCTTAATGTAAGACCTGAAACTGCAGCTACTAGAGGAAAACACTTCAAGATGCTGGTACAGGCAGTGATTTTCTGAATAGGACTCCAAAAGCACAGAAAACAAAAGCAAAAATTGAAAGTGGCATTACATCAAACTAAAACATCCTGTACAGCAAAGGAAAAAATCAACAGAGTGAAGAAGAGACAAATGTACAGAATGGTAGAAAATATTTGCCAGTTATTCATAGGCCAGTGGGTTAATAATATCTAGAATATAATATATACATACATATATATATTATAGTCAGGCAAGGTGGCACACACCTGTAATCTCAGCACTTAGGAGGCTGAGGGAAGAGGATCACTGTGAGTTTGAGACCAGCCTGGGCTACATAGTGAGTTCAAGGCGAGCCTGAACTATATAGTGAGACCCTGTCTCAAAAAAAAACAAAAACCAAACTAAAATATATAAAGAACTCAAAAAACTTACCAAAAATACAAGTAATCGAATTAAAAATTGGCAAATGATTTGAATAGACACTTCTATAATACATACAAATGGCTGATAAATATGCAAAATGCCCAGCCGTCAGGAAAATACAAATTAAAACTACAAGAGATACCACCTCACCCAGTTAGAATGGTTATTGTTTAAAAAAATTCTGATGAGAATGTGGAGAAAAAGGAGCCCTTATATCTTAATGAATATAGCCACTATAGATAGCCACTATGGAAAACAGTATGGAGTTCCCCAGTAAACTAAAAATAGAACTACCATATCCCACTCTTTATCCTAAGAAAATGCATTCATCACACAAAAGAGATTCCTGAATACTCGTGTTTATTATATCTCTATTCACAACAGCCAAGATATGAAATCAGTCTAGGTGCCTGTCAGTAGGTGATTGGATAAAGAAAATACGGTGTTTATGTACATCACGGAATATTAGACATAAAGAAGAGTGAAATCCTCCCATTTGCAGCACAATAGATGAAATTGGAGGGTATCATGTTAAGTGAAATAAGCCAGACATGGAAAGAGAAATATTACATGTTCTATCTCATATAAGGAAACTAAAAGAAAAAAAAGAGTCCATCTGAAAGTAGAATAGTGATTACTAGGAACTGGGAAGGGTGCTGGGTGGCAGGAAGGGGTAGAATGGTTAATGGACATGATCAATGTAAGATATATGCATGTATGGAAATATCACAGTTAGTCTCATGAGTCTTTACAGTTAATATTAATAATGAAAAGAGATTTTAAACAAAAATTTGTAAGCATTAGAAAGGAAGAAGGAGGAGGAGAATAATTTTCCATTTAGTGGAGGAGTTACATTTTTCCTTTTTGAGACAGGTTCTTGCTGTGTAGTTCAGGCTGGCCTCGAACTCCTAGCGATCCTCTTGCCTCAGCCTCCTGAGTGCTGGGATTACAGGCATGCACTACCATGCCGGTTTCATCATTCATTCGTTCATTCATTTATTTATTGACTCACTATGTAGTTCAGGCTGGACTTGAATTCACGATGTAGCTCAGGCTGACCTTGAACTTGCAGCAGTCTTGCTGCCACAACCTCCCAAGTGCTGCCACTACACCCAGTCTTCATCACCTTTTTAAATGAAAGAACTGAAAAAAGAAAGGTAAAAAAAGTGGATCTTATAGAATAAGAAAAAGCTTTCTTTGTAAAACTTCTACTTCTGCTCTCTCTGAGCCATGACATAGAATTTCTTAGCTGGACATAGACTTGGAATCCTAGCTACTCTGGAGGCTGAGGCAGGAAGATCATAAATTGGAGGCCAGCCTGGGCAACTTAGTGAGACCCTGTCTCAAAATAAAATTTTAGAAAGGGCTGGAGTTGTAGCTCAGTGCAGAGGTCTTGGATTCAATCTCTAGTACTTAAAAAAAACAAAAAAGACTGGGGATGTTGCTTAGCAGTAGAGAATTTGTCTAGTATGTGTGAAGCCCTGGGTTTGGTCCCCAATACTGCAAAAAGTAAAGATATGAAGTTGGGCATGGAGGTGTATACCTGTTATCCCAGCACTCTGGGAGGCTGAGGTAGGAGGATTGAAAGTTTGAGCCCAGCTTGGGCAATTTAGTGACTTAGTAAGACCTTGTCTCAAAATAAAATATAAAATAAAATAAAGGCCTGGGGATGTAGCTTGGTGCAAAGGTCCTGGATTCAGTCCCCAGTAATACCATTCTGCACATGTGTGCACACATACACACAAATATATGTGTATATGTTCATACATATATATGTATTGTACACACATATGTACATATATACATATATGTAGGTGTATATATATGTACATATATATATGTGCTCAAACCATATTGTTCCAGTATTCCAATGACCATTCTGTTTTTGTTTTTTGAGACAGGGTCTTGCTATGTAGTTCAGGCTGGCCTTGAACCCACTCTGTAGCCTAGGGTGACCTTGAACTCGGGGCAATCCTCCTGCCTCAGCCTCCCCCGAGTGCTGGGATTACAGGTGTGTGCCACCATGCCTGGCAGTGAGCATTCTGAAGTGTAGCAGATTTCTCAGCTGAGGATTCGATTATGTTCAAACTTGTTCCTTATAAAATAGCACAGTATATTGATCCGTTTATAAAGTTGTATGGTGTATTGATGTATGGTGTGTGGTGTATTGATCCATTTTAGAATTTCCTTTGAAAGTCTTTTTGGGTGACTGTTAAAAAAGGTGCATTACTGGACTGGAAATGTAGCTCAGTGGTAAAGTGTTTACCTAGCATGTTCATGGTCCTGGATTCAATCCTTAGTACTGAAGAAAAGAAAGAAAAAAAAGAGACTATCCTCAGTGACCTAATCCTCTAGGACTCAGGTAGATGCATGAAGAATGTCACCACCCACCACGAATTTTCACATCTATTTATACTTTTTGATTCTTTGCTTATACTTGAGGTAGAGTAAATGATTCTAACCATGGTTAAGAAGCGTTGTGGGTCCTCATCAGTATTTATTAGGAAGAGGAAAGAAGGGACTGGGCGGGAATGAATGTGGGGAGAAACGAAGTCAGCTCTTTGGCTTCTGGCACAGGAGAGTCTGGTGGAGGAGCCAGACATTCCATGTTCCTGATGGTAACAATTATAATCCTAATATTGTTTCCGTCCTACTCAGGATTGGCTTAGGACATGAGCAAGGGGGAAATTTAGTGACACCTGCAATAAGGGACTGGGAAATACAGACTGCAGTGCACAGTTAGCATTTGAAATCTGTAGAGACAAGTTTGGAGAATGTCAGTTGCTCCAAATTGTACAATAAGCGAGGGAGCCACATTTCAAAGTTTTCCTGTGTACTGGAATAAGTACTATGTACTGAATGAGTGTCCAACTTTCTTAATAATAGCATCTACTTCATAATTGTTGTTAGGATTGAATATGTAATTAATTAAAGCACTTAACCCAAGGTAAGAACCATTGTGTCTGAATGTCATTTTACAGTGAAGCTTCCATCCTTCTGTTACCCTGCACTCTCCTTGACTTTGCTTCTATATGGCCTGTTTTTTTTTTTTCAGTGCTGGAAATTGAATCCAGGGCCTCACATATGCTAGCCAAATGGTCTATAACTGAGCTACATCCCCAGTCTCACATCCTCCTTATTGAAAACATGGTTAGCAGTCTCCTTTGGTTTGAGACGATTAACAGCTAACAGATGTTAGAGATTAGTATCTGGTTGAGGTGGCTCTGAGAATGAGAGTATGGGGAGATATGCAGTATGGGCCAATGATGACAACCTTATGGATGAAGAAAGTACATAAAATGTTTGCTCATACAGCCTTTATTTTTTTGTTCTCAATTGCATTTTTATCTTTTATCAAAGTAATAAACTTTTTCTTTTTTTAATGGTGCTGAAGATTGAACCCAGGGCCTCGCACATGCTGGGCAGGGCTCTACCAAAATCATTATTTTGTTTTTTGTCTTTTTTAAATTTCAAGATAGGGTCTCACTAGGCAGTTTAGGCTGCCTTGAACTCACTGTGTACCCCAGGCTGGCCTTGAACTTGTGCTGATCCTTCTGCCCCAGCCTCCTGAGTGCTGGGATTACTGGCATGTGCCACCACACCTGGCAGAAGTAATAGAATCTTAATTAAAATGATATTTCTAGGAAAGCTAGTAAGATGCATAGCTTTCCTATGGTCTCAGGGTCTTTGTTCTCTTTTAGCTAGTCCATGGAAAGTGTTAGAACTTACTTGTATAATGGGAAGAATCAGAACTTGGTTTTCATGAAGCTCAGGGTAACCTTGTGCAATTGTCCGAGTCTAGGGTCCTGTATCACTAAAACGGCTCATGAGGGTCATTTGAAAGTTAGCCGAGTCAGGGTTTGGTGGCGTACACCTCTAATCCCAGCACTTGGGATGCTCAGGCAGGAAGATGGTGAGTTTGATGTCACCTTGAACTACATAGTTCAAGGCTAGCTTGGCCTAAAAAAAAGAAGCTGTCTCAAAAAAAGAAGAAAGAAAAGTTAGTTATCATAAGCAGGGCACAGCAGTGCCCTACTGTAGTTCCAAGTTCCTAGCACTTGGGGGGCTGTGGTGGGAGGATTGCTTGAGCCCAAGTTTGAGACCAGCCTGAGCAAGATGGTAAGACCCTGTCTCTTTAGCCATTATAAAACTTGGCCACTAGAAGAGACTTAATAAATGTGAATTATCTTATTTTCTCCTAGTCATGATTCCATAAACCCACATTTTTGTGCTATGTTTGACCAAAAGAAAACTTTTTTAAAAAAGCTGATGGTCTAATTCTAATCTTTGATGTCTGTTAAACATAATATGATTCTTTTGCTTTCTGTGTGCATGAGATTTCAGTGCTTTTTTTTTGGATGTTCTATATGGCACATATTAAATGTGGTGCTCATATTTCCTAAACCAAAAATTGGGACTTGTGGTGTGATAAGTATTTTACACTAAGAAGGTCTAGAGAACAGAATATTTTTAAGGAAGTAGTGCAGTCTCAGGGAGATTTTTAGATGTGCTTTTATTTATGCAGAAGGAAGCAGTACAAGATCATGTCTAGGCATGAGGCACCAGAGTCCTCTGGATGTGAATTCACATCTTGGCCTAGGTACTGTCTGCTTTCATGCACAAGCTACTTAACATTTCTGAGCTTCAGAGTGTAGTTTCTCCATTTGTAAAATGTATGTAATCAGAGTTCCTTGTTTTTCATGAGGATTGCATGAAATAAAAGGCTCAGCACACTCTTGGCAGGTGGAAAGTACCTGATGTAAGTGTTAGCTGCTGTATTTATTATGAGGCCTTTGAAATATGTATGTTGAGTCATTAACTTTTTTTCCCAAAAGCTGTGGAAAAGACTCTTTTAAAATAGCTTGTTATTTGGAAACTTACTGTATAGTAACTACTTTATGGAAAAGACACAGCAGTATTTTGAAGACCCCTTGCCCAACCTTGTACACTAAGAAGATCTGGTTTACTTGGCTTCTCAAAATATTTGAATAACTGTTAGTACCCTTTCTATTGCTTCTGAGATGATCTCTCTGTAATGTGGATATTTTTTGACTCATAGAAGTCATACTTACATAAAGGTAGGGCAGACTTCAAGGTTAACTTAGTCCATGATTGCAGGCTTCTTTCCTTAGATTCTCTTGGTTGTACCCTCCTCAGAGTATTGGTTTCATTCTTAGGCTAGTGGAAGAATTCTGGTGGCAGCTGTCCCAGGTCCCAGATGTATGCCTGGTATCTACCTAAGGAACAAGAACACAAGAATCATCTCTGCGTTTTTCCTTAGAGTATTTACTCACACCCCTCCACCAAGGGGTGAGGAGGAAACTAGCCCTAGAATCTCATTGGCCTGAACTGGGTTGTGTGCCCATTCCTGAACCAATTCCTGTCACTAGACAATGCTATGTCCTGACTAGCTTAGGGCTGGTTCTTAAATAAGTCATTTAGACAAAATGACTTTAGACCAATCAGAAACAGAATTGTGATTCTGTTAGAAAGTATTCTTTCTCTCTCTCCTCTTTTCCTACCTCTCTTTACTTATCAATACCGGGTATTGAATCCTGGGCCTCCCTAAGGATGTATTGTTCTACCACTGAGCTACATCCCCCAACCATTTTTATTTTGTTTTATTTTGATTTTTTGAGATAGGGTCTCACTGTGTAGTTCAGGCTGGCCCTTGAACTCCCTGTGTAGCCCAGGCTGGCCTCAAACTTGTGCCAGTCCCCCAGTCGGAGCCTCTCGAGTGCTGGGATTACAGGTTTATACCACCACGCCTTGCTTGTAGAAACTTCTGTGGGCATGCTGTGCTTCAGAGCACCAGAATGATACATGTTTGGTTTTGTGGATTTGACTAAAGATACCACCTGGACACTAGATTGCTTAGATTTAAGTTCTTACTGTGCCATTTATTAGTTGTATGACCTCAGTCAGTTACTTACCCTCATTATGGCTTAGATTGCTTATTTGTAAAACTATGGTCACAGTGGTATGTGGATTTTTGAGAACTAAAAGACTTAATATATGTAGAGTGTTAAGGACAGTGCCCTGCAGATGTTAACCACGTTCTAAGTGTTTGTCATGATGTTGATGATGATGATCGACGAGCCAGCTGTGTTGGTTTCTAAGCCTATTTATTTGAGTTTAACTTGTTATTATAATTATATAATAACTAAACATTATATAACTGACGTGAAGACAAGAAGGAAAAAAGGATACCTTTTTTTGAAAAATAAGTTGAAGGGCCAGGGATTTAACTCAGTGGCACCATGCCTGCCTCTAAAAAAAAAAAAAAAAAGTAAAAGAAGTTGAATATGTTTGAAAGACCTGATAAAGGCAAATGGCTAAAAAAAAGTTCTTGTGGCCAGATATGGGGACCTGATGACATAGCAAGACCTTCTCTCAAAAAAAGGGGGGGGGGATAAAATAAAATTTATTAAAAACTATTGTCAAATTAGAGATGGAAGACACCTCTGAAAAAGGTAGAGGCCAGGCATGGTGGTACACGCCTGTAATCCTAGCACTCAGGAGGCTAAGGCAGAAGGATCACTGTGAGTTTGAGGGCAGCCTGGGCTACATAGGGAGTTCAAGGTCAGCCTGAACTACATAGCAAGACCTTGTCTCAAAACACCAAAAAAAAAAAAAATGCTGATGAATAAAAT
>NW_004624790.1:9904943-9921922 GCF_000247695.1 Heterocephalus glaber | reverse complement strand
TCCCTGGTACCAAAAAAAAAAAAAAAAGAATAAAATCATCAAAATTTAGAATTCTGTTTAAGTGTCTTCCCAGTAGAAAATGGAAATTATAGACTTGAGTCACAGATGTGGTTCATGCAGGAGCTGTCATTATTAGGATTTATTCTCCAAGAAAAGGCATTGGCCCCTTATGAAGTATTTGGCAAATGATTTTTCTTTTTAGGGCTTTTTTTTTTCCTGTACTGGGGATTGAACTCAGGACCTTGCCACTTGCAAGGCAGGTGCAGTGCTACTGAGCTAAATCCCCGGCCCTAGAGTGGCTCTAGAGCATCTTGCTACGTCATCTAGGCTGGCCTTGAACTCATTATGTGGCCTTGAACTCATGTAGCCAAGCTGGCTTCGAACTCACAGGAATCCTACTGCCTCCACAATTCAAGTGCTGAGATTACAGGCATGTGTCACCACACCCAGTTTATGAATGTGCAGTACCTTTTTTTGTAGTACTGGGGATTGACCCCAGTGTGTTTGCTCTGAGCTACATCCCCAGCCCTTTTTTAATTTTTAAGTTTTGAGACAGGGTCTTGCTAAATTGCTAAATTACCCAGGCTGGGCTTGAATTTGTAACCCTCCTGCCTCTGTCTCCCAGTACTGGGATTACAGGCATGCATCACTATGATTAGCTCATGAATTTTCATTTTCAGATATTCTTTGTCTTATAGTACCTGGGATCAAACCCAGGGGTGCTCTACCACTGAGCTACATCCCCAGCCCTTTTTATTTCATATTTTGAGACTAAATTGCACATGCTGGCCTTGATCTTTTTTTTTGGTGCTGGGGATCAAACTCGGGTCCTTGCGCTTGCGCAGCAGGTGGTGAAACCACTGAGCTAAATCCCCGGCTCATGGCCTGGATCTTGATATTCTCCTACCCAAGCCTCCTGAGTAGTTATGAATACAAGTGTGCACCACCGTGCCTGGCTCGTGATTCCTCTCTTTAACAATATTTTAAAAAATGAATTACATCGTTATTAGTTCTGATAATCCCATTAGGGAGAGAATGACTCCTTTATTTCTTTGTAAATTGTGATGTATGGGTTTCTTTCCATCAGATGAAATGAATAATATCCCCCAAACCTATTGTTTAACATTTACATTGTTTTTCAGTTTTAAAAGTGGGGCTCTGGTGAACTTCTTTCCAGGAAGTCTTCTCTAATCAGTATGTTTTGATCCAAGGATTTCCAAGGAATTCTTCCCTTCGTCACTGAGGGGCGTGGATTTCAGTCTGGAAACCATTATAATACCATAAAAGAGAGCATGTGGTGTGCCAGACCTAATTTTGTTTTTGAATTTAGCTCCCTTTCTTCTGTGGGCTACTCACTGATTTGAAATGACATTTAATATATCAAAAAGTTTGGATGTCCCAGAGAGTTTGTGTACTGGAGTTTGTTCTGATGTGATGACTTTTTCCAAATCACATAGCACTTTGAACTATTCTTTTTAGAGCATTATTCATAAATAATCTTCCCTAATTACTTTTGCATTTTTTGGTGTCTGCTACCAAACTCTTAGCTTGGTGAGGACCAGGAGTCCTTCATGGGACCCCTACATATCCTAACACACAGTAGATAATTTACGTTCATAGAATGAATCAGTGTCACTTTCTTCTATTATTGCTTGCTTTTTTTTTTTTTTTTTTGTGGTACTAGTGACTGAACCCAGTGCCTTTGCACTAAGCTACAGCCCCAGCCCTTCTTATTTTTTATTTTGAGATGGGGGCTCACTAAATTGCTAAGTTGCCCAGTGGGGCTTGAATTTGTGGTCCTCTTGCCTCAGCCTCTAGTGTACTGGATTACAGGTGTGTGGCACCATACTCCACTTGGAACAAATTTTGATTTGGGATGAGTGTAGAAAGAACCTGAAGACTTTGGCGTAAACATTTTTATTTTCTGGGGAGAGAAACAGCATATAGAGTGGGCAGGGTATAGAAAGAGAAAAGGGAGGCTGGTGGCCCATAGACAAACCTCCTTACCTTTGTTATAATGTCATTGCAAAGGTCACATGAGTTGACATATGCAAGTGCAAAGAACAATTGAAGTTCCACTGCTACTGCTTTCACCATTAGTATCACCTTTGTGTAGCTTCAGAGAGCTGAGTTTGGTGACTGTGGCACTAACTTGGAGACCTTGGACACCAACCTTTCTGAGCTGGTTTCTTTATCTGAAAAATGGGAATAATAATAATAATAGCATCTTATATCACACAGAGCAGTGAAATAATGCATCTAGAAGTGTGCTGGATTAATTAACCTTAACCACAGACTTTAAGAGTGGGATTCTGGTCTGGAGGGACCCTGTTTCTGGAGTTGTTTTGAAAGTTTAGCCAGTTCCTCTGTCCTCTCATTCTGCAGTTTCATGATATTCACCCCCAGAATCATTTGTCCACCTGGTACATAAACATTATAGCAATAATGTAAGCTTTGTTTCCATTTATAAAATGTTTCTAGAACATGAAAACCATTTCCTTACATATAGCTTGTCCATATATACACTGGAGTTGGAATACTTCTCAACTAAGCTGATGAAGGAATAGAAACAGTCCTTGGCTGAGGATTAGGGTTGGAAAAATTTTATAGAAGAATCTGTTTTGCCGTATTTAAAATAGAAACACTATCTTTGTCTAGATTTTTCTCATAATAATTTACTCCTACTGAAAGCTCTATAATCTACAGATTACTAAGCTACTTTCCCAAACGCAAAATTTCTTTAGAAAATTAGTTTTCTTTTAACTGAACACTTAAGTTTTAAACATTTTTCCTTATCCTCAGTGCTGCAGAGAATTCTAAATATGCAGAACATCCATCCAAACCACATGCAGACTTACCCATCTGAGATAAGAATTAGGTACTGTTGGAAGAGAAATGGGATGCCCTGACAGCTGGAGAACATTTCTGCAGTGTTTGGACAGGACAGTCAGCTGCCACATTCCCTGAGCTTGAGAGTTACATAAACCCAGGTCAAAAAGTCAGTGCCCACACTGAAATTCTCAGGGGACTTAAAAACTTTTAATGAAAATTCAAACTACTATTTGCCAGTTAGGTTTGACTTTTTAAACTTTTGGTTTTATCGTTTCAGATAGTAAAAATTCAGGCTTCCTAGCATTTGTGATTTATATCATCTTGTACTTTCATAAACTTTTCGTTCAAACAAACTGAACACTGACTCTGTACCCTGAAATAAAGAAAACAAATAAATACTAGGTATAGTTTTATCTTAAAAAGAACAATTTCGTAGTGTTACTATTTAGCCCCAATTACACATGAACTCTTTATTTTTTCTCCATAGATTGTTCTATTTAAATATTTTATGATCTCTTTTTTAAATTCATTTTTTCCTGAGATATTTTGTTGATATTTCTTTTCAAAAGGTCTGGCACAAATCAAAGGATCTGGCACAAATTATCTCTAGTAGTTACCTACCCAGTGTTGTAGTAGAAGGTGTGTTACTTCTAATCTAAATTTCTGTTTGAGGCTGTTGAGGTGGTATACTCCTGTAATCCCAGAACTCAGGAGGGTAAGGCAGAAGGATGCCACAAGTTTGAGCCCAGCCTGGGTGACATAGTGAGTTCAAGGCCAACCTGAACTACATAGCAAGACCCTGTCTCAAAAAATGAAAACCAAAGAAACAAAACCTCATTTTCATCCTTGATTTCTTTTTGTTGTCATTCAAGCTGTTTGGTTACATTGCAGCAGCAGCAAGACATACCTGCTGTGACTGGCCAACCATCCCATAGTGGCAGCAGCCTCTTTGCTAGTCTCCCTGATTCTCTTCTTTGCCCTTTCTCATAAGACTTACATATATACACATATACAGACATATTATATGCACTATAAATTTGTTCTCCACATAGCAGCCAGTGTGATCTTTAAAAATCTGTTGGTGGCAATAATAGATTCATATGCAGTTGTAATACATAATACAGAGATTCTACGTACCATTTAGTTAGTCTCCCTTAATAATAAAATCTTGCAAAGCTATAATCCCACATCACAACCAGGATATTGATATTGACACTTTATCAGTCTTGTTCAGATTATCCCAAAGGATAAACATAAATGTGATCATGTCATCCCAGCTTAAAGTACTTCAGTGGCTTTCCATTTACTTCGATTAAAATGCAAACTCCTGCCAGATATGCTGGCACATGCCTGTAATCCCAGCACTCAGGAGGCTGAGGTAGGAGGATTGCTGTGAGTTCAAGGCCAGCCTGGACTACATAGTGAGTTCAAGGGTAGCTTGAACTACATAGCAAGACCCTGACTCAGAAAACAAAAAATCAAATCAAATAACATCAAATCAAATCCAAACTCCTTCCTAGGGCTCCCAAAGCCTTGTGGGACCCAGCTCCTGGCTGTCTCTCCACTACATTGCTTTTCTTGCTTACCAGCTTCTAGACAGCCATAATTTCTTGGTCTGGAACCCCCTCCTCAGGTTGCTTGCCCTAGGGCAAGCTGTGCCTGGAATGTTCTTCCCTGTGTTTCAAATTCTGACACATCATCCTTAGGTCTTAGTTCAAATGTCACTTTCAAGGTAACCTTGTCTGACCACTGTAATGTAGCCTGCTTCCCACTTCTTTAATTCATCTGTCCCTTACTCTGTTTTTCTTCATGGAATCTGCGACTGTCTGAGCTAGGTGTAGTGGTGCATGCCTGTAATCTCAGGTACTCTGGAGGGCGAGGCAGGAGGTTTGCAAATTCAAGTCCAGCCTAGGCAATTTTAGTGAGACTATCTCATAATTAAACCTGGCCAAGGGCCGGAGATTTAGCTCAGTGGTTCCATCGCTTGCCTGGAAAGCACAAGGTCCTGAGTTCGATCCCCGGTACCAAAAAAAAAAAAAAAAATTAAAATTAAACCTGGCCAGTTTGCTCTATAACATATTGCCTGTCATGATTTGTTGCCTTTCCACAACCAAAGCAAGAGGCCAATAGACCGTGGACTGAAACCTCCAACATAAGTCTTTCCTCTAAAAATAAAATAGAAATGTAAAAGGGCTGGGGGTATACCTTAATGGTGGTGGTGGTGGTGGTGGTGGAGGAGGAGGAGGAGCAGAGAAATTTGCTAGTCTCTGAAATTATTTGTTCAATTGTTTTTTGTTTTGTCAAGTAGAAGTTAAGTTGTTGGTTCTGTTCATTAGTTATCTCCAGTGCCTAGAATAGGACATGGCATGTAGTGTAGGCACTCAGTAAATATTTCCTCAGTGACTGAACTTAAAGGATGAAGAAACCAAGTTTCAAAGTGACTCACTCATTTACCTGTGATCACACAGCTGGAAAGTAGTAGAGGCACAAGTAGAAACCCAGTCACAAAGATCCTAGGGTAGAGTTAAGTTTGTCCTATTAAAGAACAGATAGGACCATGAGCTGGGAATTAGAGGGTGACAGGGAGAGTGACAGAATTTCAGACTAGAGACATGGTCAAGGCCAGGGTCACCACATCAGGCTTTGTAGACTGTGACAAGGCGTGTGGCTCTAATTCTAAGCACAGTGGGAATGACTGGCAGATTGTAAGCAAGGGAACTACTGGTCCTGCTGAGCTCATTGGAATGCTCAGGTGCTGGCACTAAAGTCTCAGTCTGGAATGATGCTTTTCTTTTATTCTTTGTCTCCCTTTCCCCCACCCCATGTATACTTTTTTTTTTTTTTTTTTTTTGAAATGTTGGAGATGGAACGCAAGCCCTTGTGTATGCTAGGCAAGTGCTGTCCCATTGAGCTACCTTCCTAGCCCCTATATGCATTTCTATGGAGACCATTTAGGAAGAAGGACTCTGGTCCTGTTACCTTCAGAATACCACCCATTGGTCACATCACATTGGTCCTCCCAATCAGGAATTCAGGTAGGGTGATGGGTTTGCCTATAGGGGAAGGATGCGCTGGGTTTTGGATATGTTAATGGGGAAGTACCACATTGCATCTCAGATCTGTCCTTCATTGTGCCTTGGCCTCTAATGATCATGTAGCAACTGCAACTTGAAATTCATTGGGATCACTCTTGGTCACAAGTGAACTGCTCTGTTTGGGGCAAAGCCTTTGGATCAAGTTTTATTTGAGGCTGCATTAAAAACAAGGGCATGTAGGCCAGGCATGATGGTGCATGCCTGTAATCCCAGCACACGGGAGGGAGGCTGAGGCAGGAGGATCATGATGAGTTTGAGGCCAGTCTGAGCTACATAATGAGTTCAAGGCCAGCCCAAACTACATAGTGAGACCCTGCCAAGAACAACAACAGCAACAACAACAAAGAACAAAGACATGTTCTTAGCAACTCCAACAGCCCAGATCAGAGAATAATTTCACCACACATGTTTTGTGAGAGACTGAGAAGCCTCCTTTGTCCTTAGGAGGTTAAAGTCTGTTTAGGAAGGTATCTACAAATTGCAAGGTAACTGACACTACGAGGCAGTCCTGTGTTAAGTTTCTGGGAGAAGGCCCCCAAAGAGGACAGCCAAGTGATGGCTGAGTCTGGCAAGGCTCACAAAGGGCCTGGTGCTTCGCCAGCATCCTGAAGGATGGGTAGGATTAGGAGGGAGGGAGGAGAAAAGCTATTCTGATAGGGATTCTTGGCCAAGAATGAAAGTCTTTTTCCTTCTTCACTTAAAAAAAAAAAATTCTGATAAGGGAGAGAATAAGATCAGGAGCTATCTGAGAAAAAAACAGTGACAGAGGCATAGGTAATATCTATCTGCCTGGAGCATATTCAAGAAGGAAGGCAGGGAGAGAGGATCTCATTGGAAGGAAACTGAAAACGACTCTAGGCTCAGAATTTCCAACTTTTCTGCTCAGAGTAAGAGTGGAAAATGAGCAGGTACATGAGTGAGTGACTGTTTACTGAGGTGTGATGATAATACAGTAGCTGTAACTTTAGTAGTGCCCAGTCTGTGCCAGACTCCCGTTTATTAACTCATTTAATTCTTCTAACAGCTCTCAGAGATAGGTTACTATTGTTATCCTTAAATTATGGATGGGGAAACTGGGACACAAGAAGGAAAAACAACCTCTACTCACAAGCTCTAGGGTCAGTGGTGTTTTGTTTCACTTTTTTGAGACAAGTTCTTGCTATGTGGTCCAAGCTGGCCTTGAATTCACTACGAAGCCCAGGTTGGCCTCGAACTTGCAGTGATCCTCCTGCAATCCTCAGCCTCCCAAGTGCTGGGATTACCTCACCCAGCTAGAGTCAGTGCTTTCAACCTTTCATTTAATGAGAGCCAGATAGACCTCTCCCAGATTTTTATGGTGAAAAATTCATACATACAGAAAAAATTTAAGAGTACAGTGAATGTCTGTATCAAACATCTAGATGAAACATACTTGTTAATGATTTGCTACATATGCTTTATCTGAGTGTGTGTGTGCATGTTTTGTTGCACTACTGTACTTGAAAGTATGTTATGGATTTGATAATTCACCCTGAAATAAAAGCACAGAGGCTGAGGATGTAGCTTAGTGGTAGAGAAAACCCCTGCCTAGCATTTGCAAGACCCTGGGTTTGATCTCAGCGTGTACAAAAATGAACAAAAGCAAAGTACCATTTTTCTTGTACATAGTAGGTGCTTTCTGGAAAAATACATTGCCTCTAAAACCATGTGCAGACAAATACTTGGTTACTTATTTAAAAATAGTTAAGTACTAGGCATAGATAGTTATAAGGAGGTTTTTCACTTCCATAATACTTTGGTATTTGAAAGTTAAGCCGTCACCTCTGTGGCCTCGGCTTCTCGTGGTCCAGCTCCCCATCGACAGCATCCCCTTCCTCTCCACAACCCTCCCCCTCCCCCTGATGAGACACCGCTTGCTCAGTGAGCCACTCAGAAGTCCAGGCAGGGCTGGGAAGTGGCAGGATTTCTCACGGCACAGTGCACTCCAGCCTTGACGTAGGGTAAGGAACAATTTCTGTTTCTATAAAATTGCCCATAAGTTGCTGGATGTTAAACATCTTGGTCCCCACCTGCTCAATGCCCATTTAAGTGAAGAGCCAATCAAGTAATGTGACAACCAGAAATGCCCCCCCCCCTGCTCCCACATTTCCAGAAAGCTCTGTGGCTGACTGTGCCAGTTGTGTCGTTGATTTAATGAGTCCCCTAATGAAGGAGTTTAAAGTAAAAGAAAATATGTGCTCACAGAACCTGTAGTATATTGATTCATTGTGGAGGTAATGAAAGTGGTAGAACTTATCTATGGTGTTCCTTTTGTTACTCAGCCATGTATGTTCTAGATTTGTGTGTATACATTTGTTTATTCAATTAACTCTACCACCACCACTTTGATCCAGAAAAACTATACAGCAGGTCTCCATTTATGCAACCTTAAGTGTGTCTCTCCATGGGTCTGAACCAACTAGGAAATATTTGTAATTCCTGTGCTTTTCCCTGTGAAGGGACTTGAAGCAGAATCAATGGCCATAAAATTTGAATGTTTTTCTAGCTTTATGTCTCTCTGTTTTGCTAGAGGTACCAAGAGGCTTATCACAAGTGTTCTATTCCCTGTACTACAGTGATCTCTTTACTTCTCTCTATTGCCTGTCAAAGTCCTTTTGTCAGATTTATCTCAAATGCAATATTGTTTATGGATCTTTCTTGGAGCCTTATGTCAAGATACAATCTAACCCACAGCACATTCTCTATTGTGACATACCCACAGACTTCTTTGTGTTTCTTTTGATTCTGTTTCTGCTGTCTTCCACATATATGTCAGTAATAATTTCCTGGACAGTGCCTATGTAGCAGGCCTTGTTCAAAATCCTATAAATAGTTATAGTAAATCTCTTATCTTAGATATCTGGTTACTATATTTTCTTAATAATTGGAACAGTCTCTTTTTCCTTGTATTCCCCATGATACCTGGTACATTCCCTTGCAAGTGATGATTCTTAGGTGTATCTGAATTCAGTTTGGAATAGAGGAAAGCCAGCTACATTTCCAAGTCGGGTCTGAGTTCAAATCCTGGCACTGCCACCGTACAGCCTTGAATAATCACTTAACTTTTGTGAGCTCCAGTTTCCTTATCTATAAAACATTTATAATTACACCCATCTTACAAGATTATTGTGCAGTTTAAAGATGAATTGTATGAAGTGCCTGGTGGAGTTGTTGCCACATAACAGGTACTCATGAAGTGGTAGTTACTGTAAGGGAGCCTTAGCCATTCCTTTAGGTCACTTGAGTGAGGATTGGGAGCACTTAGGGTCTTAATTGTTTTGAGGGAAATGTTTACTTAGTCTTGGGACTTCTCCAAGAAACAGGCTCAGGGGAAGGTCTGGCCCAAGTCTGATTAATTGTTCCCTTTTTTAGAGTCAATGATCTGAGTCTTTGTTTTGGAACTACTTATATAATGTATACCACCTGTTATTTGTGTATTTTTAGTAATGGGAATCAGATAATCCTAATCCTGTCTGTAAAAGAGCAAAGTGTTTACCAGAAGCAGAACTTTTTTCTTCACACTGACTCACACTGACTCATCCTTCTCATTTTCCTTCCCACTGCCTCATAACAACCTTGCAAGGGAGAGAATTTTTAGGAAATTCAGTGGCTTTTTTTTTTATTAACTTTCCAAAGTTGAAAGCTTGAAGGTGTCTCATCATTGATTTCATCTCAGGGAAGGCTAAAGTTTATGCTGCCCTGGAGTGGCCATATGACCAAGGCCATATAGCTGAACCTCTCACATAGAACTTTGGACAAACCAATTCTGTTGGCTGAGAGGTTAGACAAGTACCTGAAATGTACATGTTAAGAGTAAATTCATCTTGCTCCTTATTGTCACCTTCAGCTCTATCGAACCTGTAAAATGTTCTCTTCTGAGATTGGAAACTCAAGCAGAATTAGAGCCAGATCTATGATCCCTTCACGGATGGATTTGAGATGGCAGACACAGAATTTAGGCAGCTTATTTGAGTCAACAAAATGAGGAAGGTTTATAGATTAGAATGACTAATATCCTTATGCCTTCATTTGTCATTCATTAAGGGAGTATTTACTGATCATTTGTGATATGCCAAGTGCTAGGGCTACAACAGTGAATAATAGAGGCATGGTGCTGCTGTCATGGACCTTATCATCTGAGGCATGTTTCTGTAAATGCTAAGGGAACACAGTCTGCATATATGAGCATGTGCTTTTGCAAGGAAAGCTTCCTGGAGGAAAAGGTACCTAAGCTAAGACTAGTGAGGAAGGAATTAACTAGGACAGTGATGGCAAACTTTTTAGAGCTTTCAGTGATAACAGCCAGCTGCATCACGTATGCCATAGGTTCACCACACTGAACTAGGAGAAAGGGGTTGGGGCAGGGCAGAGATGGCTGAAGTGTGTTCAGGGCTGAAAAAGGATGGTGCTCTTGAGGTGAGGGAAAGAACTTGTTCTGGGAGCAACTGAAAGAAGTTCCAGTGTGACCAAAGGACAGTGAGGGTTAAGTTGGGCACAAGATAAATTTGAGAGGCTAGCAGGGCCAGATCACAGAGCATTGTAGACCAGTTTGGTAATTAAACAATAAATTTTATTAACCTAGGTAAATTTTACACATGATGAAATGTTCAGCATAGATGTATACACCCATTTAACCAACACCCCATTAAGAGTAAGGACTTTTAGGTTGATTCAAAGAGCAATGGGAAGGAAGGACCCCAGGCTTGATACTGACAGCAACCTAAGAACTGGGAAGGTGCCACACGTCATTCTGCCATTTAACTATTTCATTCGTGTAGCACATATCACCTAAAGAATGATATTTCAGTGTATCTCAGCTTCAGAACAGTACATCATCCCATCAGCCCCCTTTCACCATGCTGAGGTTCAAACCCAGGGCATTGAGCAAACTAGGCAAGTATCCTCTCACGGAGTTACACCCCAACCTCCCTTTTAATAAATTGATTTTTAAAATAATTTTTAATGTAAAGAATACCATAAGTAAAAAAATTTTTCCGTTTCCCCCAAATTCCCATTCTCATTTCATAGAAGTAACCATTAACAATTTCCTGAATTATCCTACAGAAACTGTGCATATCTAAGCAGAAATATACTATTAATTGCTTTAACATTTTGTAAATGAGATATTGTACATCCTGTTCTGCCACTAGTGTTTACATAGATGATTTGATGGTCATTTTATTTACAAACCTTTTGGCTTCAGATAATAGAAGCAGGCTTGAAAAATGGTCAGAACAAGGCAGCCTCAGGTAACCATGAGCTTCTTTTAGCTGAAGTGGTCAGCCAAGTATGTTGCCATCACTACTCCAGGACACTGTGAAGAGTAAATTCTACTTGTGCTGCTTCTCTGAGGGTTGGCCACCTTGGATGTGGCCCGGGTCAGTCATGTTGCTGGGTTGTGCTCCATTTGGCCATAGGGCGCCTCCCCAGAGAGGGGCTCTTTGAGAGGCGAGGATCAGAGACTGGCTTCAGAGATGGAGTCATTGCTTAAGGTCTGCTCCTGGGCCAGCTGCTTGGGGTCAGGGGCTTCAGGGTGTCTGCCTGCCCCACCCTCACTTCATCATGATTGAGGACTCCAATGTGGGCAAGATGTGCCTGACCTACCACTTCTGTGCCAGACTTTCCCCAGCACACCAAGACCACCATTTGGGTAGATTTCTGAGAAGGAGCTGTGGAGATGGATGAGGAGCACATCAAGATCCAGTTATGGGACTCAGTAGGACAACAGCTTGGTACAGCATTACCTCTGAAATATGCATGCTGTGGTTTTCATGTATGATATGACCAACACAGCTAGTTTTCTTTTCACAGCATGTCATCTTGGATAAAGGAATGCAAACAGCATTTGCTAGTGAAAGACATACCATGGATTCTCACTGGAAATAAATATGACTTGAGAAGTGCCATTCAGGTGGCAAAGACTTGACATAAACATTTGCTGACACATGCAGCATGCCTTTGAATCCTCTGCTAAAAACTCCAGTCAGTGATAATGACCATGGGGAAGCTATATTTATGGCTGTGGCTCATAAGCAGAAGAGTCACAAACCATTAGTGTGCTTAATCAATCCACTGATAAGGAAATTGCCCTAGAACCTGAAGCAGAGCCCGCAATGGTATTCTGGTGCTAATGATACTAAATTATACCAACTAATTCTGACTAATGAAAACTTTTGAAATGTGACAGTGATAAGTCATACGATTTAATTTCAAATATACTAGATCATCTCGATACTTTATTATTCAGGTTTTACTGTGATAACACCAGGAAAAGGGTGATTTTCATTTGAGATTGGAAAAGAAAGAAAGAAGGAATTCAAACATCTTTCCACTGAGCGCCCAATAGAGGAGGCTTGAGAGCCTGGTGGAAAGCTGAGAGTCAGCAGCTGTCCCTGCCCGTGCTCCAACAATGGAGAGGGACATTGTTTAAGTAGGCACCTGCTGATCTGAGCCAGATTTGAAGGTGGATGAAGTGACTTAATAAGATGCTTTTTTTTTTTGGTACTGGGGATCGAACTCAGGACCTTGCACTTGCAAAGCAGTCGAAGGAACCACTGAGCTAAATCCCCTGCCCAAGGTGTTTTATTTTATTTATTTAATTTTTTTCAAGACAGGGTCTCACTATGTAGTTCAGGCTGGCCTTGAACTTACTATGTAGCCTAGGTTGGCTTCAAACTCACTTATTTACATTTATACGAAGCTATTTGCATAAATGGAATGTAAACCATACCCTTTAAGTGGCACTTGTACATTCACTGATTCAGACAGTTTGTTATTCTGGATCACTTTAGAGGAAATTAAGCCAAAAGATGATTGAACTTAGGCCTGGGGATTTAGCTCAGTGGTTTCGCCACCTGCTGCGCAAACGCAAGGACCTGCGTTCAATCCCCGGTAGCAAAGAACAAAAATAAAAACAAAAACAAAGATGATTGAACTTAAAATATTTTCAGAATATGGGGAAACCAATTAAGCATGTAATCTAGGGCCAGAGATTTAGCTCAGTGGTTCCAGCGCCTGCCTTGCAAACAAAAGGTCCTGAGTTCGATCCCCGGTACCAAAAACAAACAAAAAAACCAAAACAAAGCATGTAATCTAATCTAGTTTAGGAGTTTTGTTTAATAATTATGGTGGTCCTCAATGGATAATTTAGTTATGAAAACAAACACAGTTCTATTAAACTAAATGGAAGTAATAATTACAATAAATATTCAGTTTTAAAGTAAGTATTTGTGCAACCCATTCGAAACCCCTCCTGTCTTTCAGGAGCTATTGCTATTTCCCATTCTTATTCCTCATTCCTATTCCCCAATAAATTTTCCTACTCTTAAAAAAAAGTAAATATTCAGTTTTAAGTATTAGAGCTCAAATTGTCTTTACATTTAGGGAGATTAATCCATTTTTCTTAATCATGTTAGGATTAAAAGTTGTTTTATATTTATCTAAATTAATATTAATTTGTAACTATTTTTAAAAATTAATTTTATTGGTACACTTTAGATATACATAATGATCACATTCATCAGGGAATTTGTACCTGTGCCTAATGTATCTTTATCCTTTTTTCCCTAATTCCCTCCCCTCCCTTCAACCCCTCTTCCCCTCTTTATTTACAAAAGCTTTGTTTCCATTTTTTTTCCTTTCTATTCTTTTTTTTTTGGAACAGGGTCTCACTATGCAGTTCAGGCTGGCCTTGAACTCACTATGTAGCCCAGACTGGCATGGAACTCATGATGATCCTCCTGGTTCAGCCTCCTGAGTGCTGGGATTACAGGAGTGCACCACCATACCTGACCCTTCCATTCTCTTTTCTTTCTTTTCCCTTTTTTCCTTTTCCCCTCCCCCCTCCCTTGTGTCCCTTCCCATTTGAATAATTTCTTCCTGTTTCACTATATTTATTATACATTTTTATCCTTATTTACACTTTTAGTTTCTCACACCAGAGAAACAATATGATATTTAAACATGTGTGTCTGACTTATTTCATGTAAGAGTATGGTCTCAAGGTGCATTCATTTATCTAGAAATGACTGAAGTTTATCCTTTATGGCAGAGTAGTATTCCATTGTATAAAAAACCCACATCTTCTTTATTCATCAATTGATGGGGATTTGGGCTGTTTCCAAGATTTAGCTATTATAAACTGTGATGGTATAAACATGGGTGTGCATGTATTGTTGTGCTATGATGCTTTTAATTCTTTTGGGAAGATACTAAGAAGGAGTATAGCTGAGTCAAGTAGAACCTCTAGTTTTAGTTTTGTTTTTTTTTTAGTACCGGGGATCAAACTCGGGTCTTTGCACTTGCGCAGCAGGCGGCAAAACCACTGAGCTAAATCCCCGGCCCCTAGTTTTACTTTTTTGAGGAATCTCCACACTGATTTCCACAGTGGTTGCACCAGTCTATACTCCCACCAACAGTGGAGGATACCTTTTTCCCCACAGCCCCACCAGCATTTATTATTGGTTGATTTCTTGATAATAGCCATTCTTTCTAAAGTGAGATGGAATCTCAATTTAATTTGCCTCTCTCAAATGAACTGTGATGTTGAACATTTTAAAAATGTATTTATTTGCTATTTGCACTTCTTCATCTGAGAAGTGTCTATTCATTTCAGGTACCCATTTGTGGACTGAGTCTTTAAATTTGGAAGTCTGATTTTTTTGAGTTCTTTATATATTCTAGATATTAGTCCTTTGAGGAACAACTGGGAAAAAAATTTTCCCACTTTGTGGATTATCTCTTGACTTGGTTGGTGGTTTCTTTTGCTGTACAAAAGTTTTTAATAAGAAAAGATTCCATTTATTGATTCTTTGTAATATTTCCTGTGTGATCAGTTTTGTTCATAGTCTTTGCCTATACCCATATCTTCAAGAGTTCTACATATTCTTTCTTCCAGCAGATTTAGTATTTCTGTTTTAATATTTAGATCTTTAATCCATTCTGATTTTAGTTTAGTGCATGGTGAGAGGAGATATGGGTCCAGTTTTCATCTTTGGCATGTGAAAAGCCAGTTTTTCTAACACCATTTATTAGTCTGTCTTTCTTCCAATGAAGGTGTTTGGCCCTTTTGTCAAAGATAAGATAGCTGAGTGTGTTTGCAGTTGTTTCTGCATCTTCTGATTTGTTCCATTGGTCCTCAGGTCTGTTTTTGTGCCAGTACCATGCTGTTTTTATCTGTAGTATAATTTCAAGTCAGGGATTGTGATGCCCCCTGGCTTGCCTTTGTTGCCCAGAATTGCTTTTGCTATTCTGTGTCTCTTCTGGTTACAGATGAATTTTAGGATTGTTTCCTCTAATCCTGAGAGGAGTACTATTGTTATTTTGATTGGGATTGTATTAAATCTGTATAACAATTTTGGAACTATGGTCATTTTCACTATATTGGTTTTCCTACCCAAGAACAAGGGACATCTTTCCATTTTCTAATATTGTCTTCAATCTCCTTTTTCAGAGTACTGTAGTTTTCAACGTAAAGGTCTTTTACTTCCTTCGTTAGATTGATTCATAAGTATTTCATTTTTTATGCTATTGTGAAAGGTGTGGTTTCCCTAATTTCTCTCTTAGTGAGTTTATTTGTGTATATGAATGCTGCTCATTTTTGAGTGTTGACTTTGTATTCAGCTACATTATTGAATTTGGTTATTAAATCTACAAGTCTTTTGGTGGAATTTTGGGGTCTTCTATGTATAGTTATGGTTTTGTCTAGATGTCCCCACGTGGGCTGGGGATTTAGCTTAGTGGTGCTGCACCTGCCTGGCAAGAGCAAGGTCCTGAGTTTTTTTCCTGGTACCAGAAATAAAAAGTCAGCAATAGATGTCCTCACAAAGCCTCATGCAGTATTAGGTGGGGCTTTTTCAGAAGTGGCTGAATCTGGAGTGTGTTATTGATTCGTGGTGCCATGCTAGGATTAAAGGTGGGTGATTACTAAATCCACTGATTGGTTTGGCACCACCCTAATCCCAGTAACATGGATACAATTTAATGGAGAGAAAAGGCTTGTCAGCTCCCTTGTTGCTTTGCTACCTTCAGTCCACCATGAACTGTTGCCTCTCTGCCATGTGCCACCCTACCTTGGAGCCAGCCGATTATGGACTGAAATCTCTATTAACTGTAAGCAAAATAAACTTTTCCTCTTTTAACTTTGGGTCTTAGATAATTTGTCTCAGCAACAAGAGAAAAGTAACTAAGACAAGTATCATGTCATCCACAAATAATGGTAATTTAACTTATTCCTTTTATTTCTTTTATCTAATTACTCTGGCTAATGTTTCTAGAACTGTATTGAATCAGAGTGGTGATAGTGGACATCCTTGTCTTGTTCCTGATTTTAGAATGAAAGCTTCCAGTTTTTGACCATTTAGTATGATGTTGGGTGTTGGCTTGTCATAGATGACTTTTATCAGATTGAGATAAAGACCATCTATTCCAATTTTCTGTAGGTTTTTTTTTTATCATGAATGGGTGTAGAATTTCATATCTATTGAGATGATCATCTGGTTTATGTCCTTGGTTCTGTTAATATGGTGTATTACATTTATTGATTTTCATTTGTTGAACCATCCCTGTGTCCCTGGGATGAATCCTGCTTGGTCATGGTATGTAATTTTCTTCATGACTTGCTGCATTGGGTTTGCCAGTATTTTATTGAAGATTTTTTTGTTTTATGTTCATTAGGGAGATTTGCCTGTAGTTCTCTTTTTTGGTTGGATCCTTCTCTGGTTTTGGTATCAGGGTAGTGGTTGCTTCCAGGCGAGAGTTTGGGAATATTGCTTCCCTTCCAAATTCATTAAAGAGTTTGAGGAATAGTGGCATTAGATCTTCTCTAAAAGTTCTTGAAGACGTTATCAGTGAATCTACCAGGACCTGGGCTTTTCTTTGTTGGTAGGTTTTTAATCACATTTTCAGTTTCATTGACTGATACTGGTTTATTTAGAATTTTTTTTTTATTAAATTCTTTTATTGGAATTTAGAATTTTTAAATCTTGTTTCAGCTTTGGTAATTCCCATGTATCTAGGAATCTATTCATTTCTTCT
>NW_004624790.1:9797238-9904718 GCF_000247695.1 Heterocephalus glaber | reverse complement strand
TTTTTTTTTTTTTTTGATAAGGTTGGCTAAGGGTTTATTTTATTATCTTTCAGAGAACCAACTCTTTGATTCATTGATTCTTTATATTGTCTTCTTAGTCTCAGTTGCATTAATTTCTGCTCTGATCTTTATAATTTCCTCCCTCAAACAAGTTTTGGGCTTGACTTGCTCTTTTTCATGTAGAAGCTTGAGGTTCAACATTAGGTTATTTCAGCTCACTCTGTTTTTCTGATGTGGGAATTTACCACTATAAATTTCCCTTGTAGGACTGCTTTCATTGTGTCCCATAAGTTCCTATATGTTGTACTGGCATTATTGTTTAATTGTGGAAACTGATTTCTTCTTTTTTTTTTTCTGGTACTGGGATTTGAACTCAGGACCTTGCGCTTGCCAGGCAGGCGCAGCACCACCAAGCCAAATCCTTGGCCTGTGTCCGATTTCTTCTTTAATTTCATCTGTGACCCATTGGTTGTTCAGGAGGGTATTATTTAATTTCCATGTGTTTATGCAGTTTTTGTGGTTTCTTTCCTTGCACTATGGTCTGATAATATGCATGGGATAATTTCAGTTCCTTTGTATTTATTTAGGCATGTTCTGTGAACTAGTATGTGGTCTGTTTTGGAGAATGTCCTGTGTGCAGCTGAGAAGAATGGGTATTTTGGTGTTGTAGGATGGAACACTCTGTAGACATCTGCTAGGTCCATTTGTTCAAAAGTTTGGTTCAGTTCTGATATTTCTCTGTTAATTTTTTTTGTCTAGTTGATCTATTTGTGACAGTGGGGTACTGAGGTTCCTCCATTAAAATTGTATTAGTGCTTATTTGATTTTTCTTGTTTGTTAATATTTGTTTTATATAGTTGGGATTCTGGTATTTTGTAATATATATTTATGATTGTTATCTCTTCCTCTTAGATTATTCCCTTAAGAAGTGTGTAGGGACCTTCTTCATCTGCCTTGATCAGTCTTGGCTTGAAATCCACTTTGCCTACAAATAAATACCTACCTCTGCTCTTTTCTGAGTTCCTCTCCCATGGAGTATTGTTTTCCATCCTTTGACTCTCAGTCTATGACTTTCTTTTTGAGTTAAACGTGTCTCTTGTATGTAGCATATTGTTGGATCTTTTTCTTGATCCATTCTATCAGTCTGTTTCTTTAGATTGGTGAATTGGGATGATTAACATTGATGTTTATAACTAATGTATTGACTTATCCTTCTAATGTTATTTTCCTTTTGTTCCCTTTCTTTCTCCTCTGTGTAATTGTTTGCCTTGCCTGGTGGATTCATTCTGTTGGGGTTCATGGAGTTGTAGTCTTCATTATGTCTTTCTAGAATATTCTTTAGAACATTTTGGAGAGCTGGCTTGGTGGTCATGAATTTCTTCAGGTGTTCTTTGTCACAGAAGTATCTTAATTCTCCATCAAAGTTGAAAGATAGTTTTGCCGGGTACACAAATCTGAATTGGAGGTTGTTTTCTTCTAGGGCTTGAAATACTTCACTCCAAGCTCTCCTTGACTTAAGGGTTTGTGTTGAGAAGTCTGCTGTGATTCTGATGAACTTTTTTTTTTTATAGGTGATTTGTTTCTTTTCTCTAGCTTTTAATATTTTGTTCTTATATTGAATTTCTGGGATCTTGACTATTATATGCCTTTGTGTAGATTCTTTTTGATCATGGTTAATTGGAGTTTTATATGCCTCACTTATCTTTATGTCAAATTCTTTTTCCATGCTTGGGAAGTTTTTTGCCATTACTTCTGTGAATAGGTTTTTTTGTGTCACTTGTGCTTATCTCCTACTTTTTCATTGACTCTGATCAATCTTATGTTTTTCTTCTTTGTATTATCTAGCAGATGTTGATTTTTCATGGTCCCTTTCTATTTTTAAGAAATCTTTCTTTTCATGATTGCTAACTACCAGTCTGTCTTTAGATCTGATATTCTATCCTCACATTAGTTGATTCTGGTGTATATACTTTCAATAGAATTTTTAATTTCCTAGATATCTGTTAGAATCTGTTTCATGTATTCCATTTCTTTCCTATGTTGGGCACTCATGGTTTGCATGTTTCCTCAGCTCCTCAGTTTTTTGTTGTTGTTATTTGGTACCAGGGATTGAACTCAGGACCTTGCGCTTGCAAGGCAGGTCCCAGAACCACTGACCTAAATCCTCAGCCTTGTTTTGTTTTGTTTTTTATCTGTATCTACTCTAGACTCACTAACTCTGTCCTTTATTAGTGTCATCATCTTTTTAGTTACCTGAGAAATTATTTCTAATTTGATTTTTCTATAGCCTCATTAATTTGCTTTGTTTCTTCCACGCTTACCATTTCAGAGTTCAAGTGGGTGGCTTTTGAATTGTTCTACCTCATTGGTTTGCCTTTGGCAAGCTAGAAGTCTGGGATTGCATCTTGCTTCCATGTCTTCTCATTTTCTATTTTTTTTTTAGTTGAATTTCTGCATTGATGCTTATAAATTGCTTATATAGGTAGCTTTATTGCTAGTATTGAGAACCCTTAGGAAATGACTACTTTTCAGAGATGTCTTCTAGGTATAACTGACTTTGGCTTTTGAGTCTTTTGTGAAATCCTACCTCTTGAATTTATTAGGGATGAGAAGTTGCTGCCTATTTGTCCTAGTCCTTGGTTCTTTAGTATTGGCCCTATAGTACTGTTTATCACCCTCAGGCAGTCTCAGTCTTGACATATAAGGAAGAAAAACTGATTAGAACAATTGTATCACCTTGGCTAAAGTAGTATCATCAGTAATAACAGTAGTATCAAGCAAAGCTAGATAATTAGAAACTGTGGTAACTATTATAATAATTTGCCACCTTCTACCATTTGAAAAAGATTTGCAGTTACATAACAAAATCTAAAACAAGCCAGAAAGTTATATACAGCAAATATCTCAATAGAGTGATTTTATCTTCTGTGGAAAGAATTTAAATGAGTAAGAGGAAAAAATAGAGAAGTAGAAGAAGGGAAAGTGATTAGAAGTAAGGCTGAAGGAGAAAGGAAGATTACATAAGCTTTGGGAAACTGGTAGAAAAAAAACCAGAAGGGAAAGGAAGAAACAGAAACAAGGACAGAACAAAGCAACAACAAAAACAAACTAGAAACAGTGTTCACACTCATATAAAAACAAGAAAAATCTAGAAAGAAAAAAAAGAAAGGAAGGAAAAAAAGTTCACTTCAGGTTGTGTCTCTGCTGTCACTGATAGACAAAGGGGCCAGACAGAGCCTAGATCTCAGCAAGCCTGCAGTGGATTTATGGTGAGATGGTGGATAATCCCAGCAAGCCTGTGTTTTCAGCTCCACTGAAGTTCAGGCTGCTTCTGGTTTCTGGCTGGGACCTGAGTTGTTCAGCACACAACATTCTGGGTGCCTCTTGCTGGCTTGAACTTGGCTTTCTGACTCTGGGTATCTCCTACAGCTGTGCCTCACCCTGACATTGGGAGCCCTGAGATGGAGCCAACCCACTGCTGCTCTTGAGTCTTGAGTTCAGTTGGCCTCTTTCCAAAATGGCAACTGGCCAATTGCCCCCTCCTGGGGACTCAAACTGAACTGGAATCACTCTCCAGCCACTGTAGTTTGTCCACTGCTCTGTTCCACTGATGTGTTTCTTCATGGAGCTCTCTGGAGTCACCAGTAGTTACCATGCCTTTGCAGGGATGTTCCATCCTTCCCTCCCATGCCACAAGCTGGGACTCAGAGAAGGTGAGACTTGCCATTTCTTTCTTCTGCATTGAGGACTCTCTCTTTGCTCCCTTTGTGGGCTCCAGTTCTTGCTTCAGATCCTTGCTGGGTCCCAGGGGCCCACTTCTCTCTTCTCTTCCATACATTGCTATATTCCAGTGTCAGGACTCCGGATCTTTGAGAGGCTGTTTTGCTGCTGCTCACCACTCCACCATCTTCCCTGTAACTATTTTCATAGCAAAGCAATGACAGCTGTAGTAATTATGATGGGTGTGATAGTTTTTTAAGGAAGGGAATCTATTTATTGCTTTTGAAAACATTTTTTTAAAGTGGAGGAAGAAAGTTTATAGACTTTCCAAGCACATCTGATTTGTCAGTACTGTACTGGTTTTTAAAAAATGTTATTAACTTTTTCTTTTTGTAAGAAGTTAGTAATAAGGATCCAGTACAGTTCTATGAAAGGACTTAATTTTTCATTTTAATGTCTATTAATTTTTAAATATTTTTATGCCATTTTCAACACTTTCTCTTTTTGTTGTTTTTTGAGACAGGTTCTCACAATATAGTTCAGACTGGACTTGCACTCACTATGTAACCCAGGCTGCCTCCAACTCTTGGTGATCTTCCTGCCCCAACCTGGATGCTGGGATTACAGCCATGGGCTACCATGCCCAGCAACAATTTATTATTTTAATTTTTAGTACATATGTTTTTAATTTTTAAAAAGCCACCTACCTCGCAAGCGCAAGGTCCTGAGTTCGATCCCCAGTACCAAAAAAAAAAAAAGATACTTAAGTTGAATGGGAATAAACCTTTTAGATATATTCCACAATATTTCTAAAACACTTCATTGACTGTTGAAATGACCTACAAAAACGGTGGCTAACAATTATCATTTTTTTAGGTACAAATCACATATTTTATAAATCTGTGAATTTAACTATGACCTTTAATAGAATTACCAGAATTCTTTTAGAAAAATCTTAATTTGAGAACACCAAAGGAAACTACCCCAGGATCTAATGTAGTTAGCTTCTTTTTTTTTTTGGTGCCGGGGATTGAACTCGGGACCTTGTACTTGCAGGCAGGCAGCAGAACCACTGAGCTAAATCACCAGCCTGTAGTTAGCTATTAATAACAATGCTTTGTTGAATGTATATTCCTAATACATGTTTCCTTGTGAAATCTAAAGTTAAATGGTTTTGTTGTAGAACAGTGTCTCATTTCCTCCATTGAAGTTCAGTAAATCATCTTTGTTACAGAGGAAAAAAAAGGAATAAATTTTAACTGCTCTTTTGTCTTTGTGTCATTGCTTAAGATTTGGAGTCCTGGGCCAGGGATTTAGCTCAGTGGTTCCGCTGCCTGTCTCACAAGCAGAAGGATCTGAGTTCAGTCCCTGGTACCAAAAAAAAAAAAAGATTTGGAGTCCCAGGTGAGACTATGCCCAGTGGAAGAATTACCCACAAATACAAGTGAATAGAGGCTGGGAAGCTTGAATAATGATTGATTTCATTTACAGTGGTATTCTCTTGTATAAAGATACCATAACTTATTTGATTAACTACCTCATGTTGCTATATTCAGTTTTTCTATAGCCAAAACCACTGTTGCAAAGAAATTATGTATGTCTTTGTGAATTTTTTTTTTAATAACAACAAGGTAAGCATTTTATTTTTCATTAAGCTTTGTTTCTTAGTATCACAATGGAATGATGAGAAAACAAGAACAAAATCATGAGTCTTTGCAAATCCCTGGCAGAGCAGAGCCTCCAAGGCAATCGGAGGGGAGGGGAGGGGAGGGAGGGGAGGGTGGGGAGGCTCGGCTGAAACAGTCCCAGCATGGCTTCTCCTGGCCAGCCAGCCCGGGGCGCTGGGGAGGCGGATGGTGAGAAGGTGGCACTGTCCTAAGCTGTCCTTGGTGCTTCTGCCCCGTGACCGCTCTGCACAGATCGCTCTGCGGATCTCCCGGTGCCTGGGGAACCTGGCCCCAGGATTCCTCCTGCTCCAAGTGCCCTGGGAACCAACCAGAGCAGCGATGAACCTGGAGCCTGCTCCGCTGGGCTGCAGTAGGACAGGCAGTGGAGGGCAGAGGCCAGTCTTACCGCTCAGGGCCAAGACTTGCCTGGTGACACCTGTGGCGGAGGTGGAGGCGCAGGCGGTGCGGCCACTGTGCAGCAATGCGCGTCCCTTGGCCGTGGGCTAGAGTTTCACAGTGCTAGGAGGCAGACTGTCATTGCAGAGCCGGTAGTAGCGCAGGTCATTGACCAGCCTGTGCACACTGGGTGAATGAGGGCAGGTCCTGATCCATCTTGAAATTCCGCCCCAGAACACTTTTCTGGTTGGCATCCACACCATCACAGCTCGTCAGGAACTCTGGAAGGAAGGCTGCAAAGAAGCCATCGAAGTCGACAGAGGCCATGTTGTAAATGGCGATGCCAATCTCCTCTTGCAGGAGGTCGTGGGACTTGTGAACCAGGACCTGGAGCAGGACGTTCACGAACTGGAAGAGCATGGTGGTCTGGAAGATCTTCTTGTGGTACAGCTTCTGCTTGGTGTTGAGAGTCTCTAAGTAGAACAGATTTTGTTTGAAAAGGTGGGTGTCTGGCTGGAGAAAGGACTGTCCAAAAGCCTGCATGATGGCACTAAACTGGGGCTCATTCTCCATCTGCTCCTCGCCAAGTCCCCTCTGCACACTGGCCAGGACAGTGGACTTAAAGAAGTAGCGCCAGTTGTGATGGAGCGTCTGGAAAAGGAGCTCAAACAGCTCGGCCTTCACATCAGGGGAAGGACGCTCAGCAATGATGGGGTACACCTGCTCCATGCACAGGGCAATAATGCTGGGGAGGAAGGGCTTGAACACCTGGCCAGGCTCCTGTACCACCACCTGCAGGATCTTCAGGAACTTCTCCACCACCCAGCAGCCAGTGCTGGCTTTGTGGAGGATGCTTTCAGCCAACTGTTCTCTGATAAACATGTTGAGGAAAGTCTGTATGATCTGTTCAGTGAAAGGCACACCCATCTGTACTCTAAGGCCACGGAACAGAGTGAGGAAGAAGCTCAACATCTCGTCAGTCACATCTGACTGATGGATAAGAGCTGGAAAGAGGGCCAGGGAGACCTGAACGGATTCCTGCAGCAACTGGTAGCAGATCTGTTGGGCCTTGGTGGACTCCCCGGAGATGTTCTCCATGGCATCTTCTAAGACACTGAGTGTCTGGTGGATAATCACTTTGGTGTCATCCAGTGGCACCTTCCTCTGTGCGGTGACAGTGTTGGGCTCCAGGCTGCGATAGTCCCTGGAGAGTGCAGAGATGAGGCTGGCATGGTTGAGAGAGTGCATGGGCCGCTGCTGCTCATTCTCAGGAAGGTTTGGCCATGGAAGCAGCAAGATGTTAGAGAGTGCACGGCACACCAACACCTGTGCCTTATCGACAAGTCGCTGAGCAGAAGCATCAGTGATCCTGTTGAACACCTTCTGCACTGCAGGGATGCTAATCAGAAAGACGGGCCGAACATTGGTGGCCAGGGAGACCAGTAAGTAGCATGCAGACAGCAGCAACTTGTCTTGGACCTTGGTGCTAATGAGCGGCGTGACTGCGTCCATGGTGGTGGATATGAGCGTCACAAACTGCTGTGTGCTCTGCCAGTGTGCTTCGCTGGAGTACTGCGCCAGCCAGTGGGAGTAGGCCTGGAGAGCAGCCAGGGACTGTGTGTGCACATCAGTGAGGTTGGGTTTCAGCACCATCGGCACTGCAGTTTTGATGTTGTACAGTTTGATCTGAGATCCGTACAGAGTGACTTTGACCAACCTCTCCACGACTGTGAGGGCATCACTGAACCTCGCAGCAAACACATCCCCAATGAAGTACTCAGCTAGGCGACCCACAGCCTGGAGCAGGGAGCTCAAGTCTCTGAGGGAGCAGTGCAAGCACCTGCAGTCATTCTCTGCGGTGATGTTCAGCCTGTGCCCTGACCCTGAAGTAACTATAAACTGCTGTAATCCCAAATAAACTTCTAAATTGTCTTGAAGAACTGGGAACAGAGTTGAGAAGGCGTGTGTAGGAAGGAGCTCCATCACTTTGGCCACTGCCTCCAAGCTCTGGTGTAAGTACCGCTGCCACTCTGTCTGCTGATCATCATCCAGAGTCTCATCATCCAACTCCTCTAGCTGGGCCTGTTTGTATCTAAACTGAATTCGGTTCAACACCTCTGTGAGCAAGAGGACCAGGGCATCTTCATACCTGTTGAGAACTGCTTCCTTGTCTCCCAGACAACTTTTAATTTTACTTGTCAGATAGTCCAAAAAGAGTGTCCAGATATCCAAACAAGAGAAGTAACCTTCATGAGTAGGCTGATGAAACGTGTACTTGAACAAGAGTGTCAGAAACTCCACCACGGGAAACTGGGAGTAGGACTCGATTCTCCTCAAGTGAACACTCACGAAGAGCCGCAGGAAGTCGGTAAACTTCTCGATGTAGCTCTCATTGAGCTCTTCAAGCCTACTCTTCACTGCGTGGGCATTGTTATCCTTGGTGATTTTCTGCAAGAGGTAGAAAGTCTGCTGGAACATACGCAGTAAATACTCCTCAAATTCCATAGGCACACAGTTCTTGGACATGAGTTCATTTATGCAGGACATGGCCAAGACCCCAAGCTGACCACATTCCTGACCAAAGACACAGTTCTGGCTGCTGCCATTCACTGAGGCCATCTTTCTGGCTCAGGTGTCACAGCCAAAGCATGCAAAGTGGAAGATGGTGGTGAGAAGGGATGGGGTGATGCTGGCAGACAGAAGAATCCAACTGAAGAGGTGGGCCAGGCACTCCAGGGCCAGGGAGCAGACATACTCACTCTCCGCATCAAGGATGGGGATTGGATGACTCAACAGCTTGGCTGAACTAGGACTCTGCAGCAGGTTACTCAGCAAATCACCACTTTCTCCAGAGGTTGGAGACGGTGGTGGAGTGGCAGCAGTAACACTGTGTTTGTCCCAGACTGTCTCCAAGATACCTGTCAGGAGCCCAAGCACAGTCTGCACCTGATCCACCAGCAGCTTCTGCAACTCCTCCTTCTGAGCCACACTGAGGTCCTCATGGGGACAACCCAGCTCTTCTGAGGTGGTCTTCAACATGATCAGCCCAAGGGGAGTCGTTGCAGGAGACTGGATCAACTGTAAAATGTTGGTAAAAAAGTCATGGTAGAACATGGGCCAATCTTGATGACCAATATCAACAATAATTTTGCAGAGTTTGTTCCGGATAAAGTAAGGTAATGTTTTATGGTGAGCCAAAAGGAGTTTGGGCAGACAGCTACGGATTTCCATCTTATCCTGAGATGGTACACCAAGCCACATTTTATTGATCAGATTCTCAAAAACCGTTAAACTGTACATCATGACATAGTCATTCCTGGTACTAGAGAGAAAATACAGGCAGAATCTCCAGGCTCCTATTTGCTGGGCAAAGTTATTAAGAAGCTCCTCTATCTCACGTTTTCTTTCATTGGTCGTACAAGCATGAAAAAATTCTGTCATCAGACTTTCCAAAGCCCTGAGGGAGGCTTCTTCAGATGCCATGCTGGCCGGGAAGGGGCGGCTCAGGTGAGCTGTCTCTTGGGCTTCGCACACGTCAGACAACCCCTTCCCCACTCTGGCCCCGCGGGGACCCCTAAAAAGGGCACGGCCGCCCGGCCCGTCTTATCGGGGGACCGCAGGGACAACACATGCACAACCCCCGCGCCCCTCCCCAGGGAAACGGAAGAAGCAGGAAATAGGGCTCGAAGGCCTCCGAGGAGGCAGTGGCTCGAGCCCCCCGCCCAGGCCCGGCCCCCGAACGGGAGGCGATGGGCCCAGGCAGGGGCTCCCCGGCCTCTGCGGACAGAGGCAGCAGCGGCCCGGGCCCCGAGGCGAAAGCTGGAGGGGCTTCGGAGGCAGGCGCGGCCCGGCTGGCCCGCTCAGGGCAGAGGCCCGCGGGCTCCCACAGTCCTCACCGCCCCCGGAGCATCCCTGCGGGCGCCCCCGACCGCCGGAGCCGCCGCTCACGCCGTGCGGAAGCCCCCGACCTACAGCCCCAACGCGCCGGAAGTCTTTGTGAATTTTGTAAGATCTCTGTGGTATTCCTAGAAGGCTGTCCAGGATCAAGGAGTATATATATTTAAAAATTTGATGTGCAGCTTATGCTTATAGTAGTCTCAGCTATTTATTTGGGACCTGGAAGCAAGAGAATTATAAGTTTGAGGCCAGCATAGATAAAATAGGCAATTTAGCAAGACCCTGTCTCAAAAAAAAAAAAATGCACATTGCCAATTTATTCTTAGAAGGTTGCAGTAGTTTATATTCCCCATCTACAGAGGGAACTGGCTTTGTTTTAACTCACAGTATTTTCTTTCTTTCTTTCTTTCTTTCTTTCTTTCTTTCTTTCTTTCTTTCTTTCTGTTTTTTAAACAGGGTCTCACTATATAGCACAGTCTGGCCTTGAACTCATTGCAATTCTGCCTTAGCCTCCAGAGTACTGGAATCATAGGCATGCACCACTATGCCCAGCCTTAACATAATATATGAAGTTATTTATGGCCAGTGATATTGAACAAAAGCTAAGGTTTCACATCAGGTGGAAAACCAAGTTCAAGTGGCTGGAGTATAGAGTTTCAACATTTGTGAAGGGACAGGTGTATTAAGAGACAGTTCTAATTAAGTAATTATATTTTTCCACTGAGAAACCCAAAGTTGTGGTGTGTATGACTGTAATCTCAGCAGGTTGGGGGGCTGAAGCAGGAAAATCACAAGTTTGAGCCCAGCCTGGCCAACTTAGTGAACCCCTGTCCCAAAAGGGGGTGGGGCTAGGGATGTAGTGCACAGGCCTTGGGTTCAATCTCCAGCAACCTCCACCATGCACACACAAGCGTGAACCATAAATAAAAACAAAAAGTGTGTTCATCAACACCCCAAAGTTTTGGGTTTTTTTCTGACCGAGGATCAAACTCAGGACCTTGTGCTTGTGGGCATGGTACCACTGAGCTAAATCCCTGGTCCCCAAAGATGTTTCTGTAAATGTTCCATGAAATGCCAAAAAGTAAAATCAGTTTCCCATTTCTTTTTCTTTTTTTTTCCCATTTCTTTTTCTTCTCCTTTCCACATTTCTGTTTTAATACTTTACCCTTTCACCATTCTACTTCTTTTCAGAATTCGTTACATTTATTTGAATAGATAATACTATTATTTGGACAAAATTCACAAATGACCAAAAATTGTATAGTGAGAATTCTACTTTCTTTTTTTTTTTTTGGTACCGGGGATCGAACTCTGGACCTTGCGCTTTTGAGGCAGGTGGCAGAACCACTGAGCTAAATCCCCGGCCCTGAGAATTCTAATTTTAATAATGGTAGACTAGGTAATTTGAACCAATCCTTGTGCTGAAGACAAAGATATTTTCATGAACGGTTCAGAAAGTTTATCAAATATTGGAGAATTGCTATGCCAACATCTGAAAGAATGCAAAAGTCAAGAGGGGTAAGCATAGGTACCAAAGCCACTTTTGTCCTGAGGTATATGCTTATCCTGGGAAAGCATTTGTGAGTTAAGCTGTACTTTTGGCGACTTCACCTATGAGGATCAAATTAAAAGCTTATTGCCTGTTTAGGATGGAGACTCAAACCACTTCCCTAGTTGGAATGGAACCCCTAAGGGCATGAGAGGAAACCCGAACTAAACCAGACCCTCATGGTCTTGCAACCAAGCTTCTAGGTCCAGGAAACCTAATCTTAGACCTTTAATCTTGGTTGTCCTCAACTAATACAGTAAGTCCCTTACTCATGGTCTTTCACAGATACAAAAGGACCCCACATTAGGAACAGTCATAGATGCAAACAAATCTTGAAAATAGTTCATGTGTTTGCTGGACATTGTCAGAGCTGTGCTGCTGTGTGCTCACTGTACAGTGTGACAGTGTACAGTACTACAGCACTTGGAGCCCAGGATGTCCGGAAGCAAGAGGACAAGCAGTGGTGATGTGGAGGGGACTGCTAGGAAGCCCAAAGCAATATATGTTATGTATTTGTGTCAAAGATGTATCAGGCTCAATTTGTCAGACTTATGAATGAATCCGACCTACTAACGTTTGTAAGTTGGGAACTTACCATAGTGCTGTTTTGTCCCACCAAGCTCCCAGCTAGAATTGCCCCAGAAGTAGCAGTAGCAGCAATGAAGTTTCCACAAGGAGTGCCCCAAACAGATCAGAGAGAAGATCAGTTGAGATTCCAAAGAAGGAAAGCACTAAACACCAGGGTGATCAGAACAAAGCGTTTATTAGGGTTTATTACTTACTGAGTACTCAGTGTATCCTCATAATGGACAAGACCAAAGGGTTGTTCTCCCTGGGTATGTCTGTTGCGAAGAGGGTCAAGGGATGGAGTTTATATGAAAGTTTAAAGAATTTTGGCTCAAGGTCAGGGCCCAGTTTCTTTTGCTGTTTTGAGCAACAACCTAAACATCTTTATCAGTGCCTAGGAATGTTCAAGGCTCCAGCTTGGCCTCAAGTCTCCTGGGAAAAATCTGCAGCTGGTTGGGTCACAGAGCAGTGAAAGCACTCTGATTTTCAGTCAGGATGCAGAAAAAATTGGGGGTCCTCCAGTGCTATCAGACAACTATTAAAAGGATGTGAAAATTCTCTCTGGAGGAAGCTGTTAGCATTCTGGACATCAAAATACTCCTCTAAATAGCTTTTTAAATGTAAGGACCAGCGCATAGGAAAAAAATCTGTTTTACAAGGAAATAGGACATCATGAAAAAAATTAGCAGAAACAGTATCCAACCAAAAAAAGCCATAAGACATTGGGGTTCAGACATAGACTTTAAAAACAGCTATATTTACTACACACACACAAAAAAATAGAGGGCCAGGGATTTAGCCTAGTGGCACCGTGGCCTCCTCGAAAGTGCAAGGTCCTGAGTTCAATCCCTGGTACCAGAAAAAGAGAAGTCAAGATTTTTAGTCAGTAAGCAGATTCTGCTACAAGTGACAGCAGATTTGAAAAATAACAAGCACTCTAACAGTTGAAAACTATAATAACCAGAAACAAGAACACAGTGGGTAGATTGAAGAGAAGATTATATAGCTGAAGAATCAGTGAACTAAAAGATAGGTTAGGAGAAAATGATCCAGAATGAACCACAAGGGATTAAAATCTGCAAAATACAGAAAAAATAGTACAGAAATTGAGAATCCAATGAGAATGTCTAATATATATTTATTTGGAATTACAGAAGGTAAGGAGCAAGAATAGTGCAGAAGCAATATTTGAAGAGATAGCTTAACATTTCCCAGAACTGCTGAAAGATACGAATTCACCAACTCAAAAGTATATAGCCTTAAGTGCATATTTTAGAAAAGAGAAAAGGCTAAAGGCTAAAAAAGAGCATCCATCTTAAGAAGTCAAAAAGCACAGTAAAATACTGGTAAGGAAATAAAGGTACCTGGGTATGATTGCATCTGTCTGTAATCCCAGCCTTCTGGGAGGCTGAGGCAGGAAGATTGCAAGTTTGAACCCACCCTGGGCCGTTTAATGACTTGGACCCTGTCTCAAAATAAAAAAGGGCTGGGGATGTATCTCAGTGTGAAGGCCCTGGGTTTAGTCCCTAGTACTGCAGTAAATAAATAATTAAAAAGGGAAGCTGGGTGTGATGACACAAACCTGTATTCAGGAGGATGAGGCAAGTGGATTGACAGTTTAAGGCAGCCTGGGCAACTTAGTGAGACCCTGTCTCAAAAATAAAGAGGCCTGGGACTATGTAGCTTAATGGTAGACCACCTCTGGGTTCTGTCCAACACACAGGAGAGGGAGGGAGAATGAGAAAGGAAGAGCATGGCTAACTAGTATCAAGAGTAAAAGGTGGGATTGTATAGTTATACTAATAAAAATGTTATGAACTATTTTATTTTATTCATTTATTTTTGTTTATTTTTTTATGAACTATTTTAAATCAAAATTTTGTTGAGTAGATAAAGCTGTTAGTAATATGATTATTAAAGAAGTTCCATAAACAATTAAAACTTTTCCCCTAGGAAGGAAAGCTTCACTAGGGAGTTTTATCAAACTTTTATTTTTCCCCTCAGTACTGACGATTGAACTCAGGGCTTTCATACCAAGCTACATCCCCATCCCCCCACCTACATTTAAAATTTTGTGATGAGGTGTTGCTAAGTTGCTAAAATTGCCCAGGCTGGGCTCAAACTTGCAGTCCTCCTGTCTCAGCCTCCCAGAGTGCTAGGATTACAGTCTGCACCACCATGCTCAGCTATACCAAGCATTTTTTTCACTGTTATTTTTAGTTTTGCAGATCAGTGGGTTTCATTAGGCAGATTCATATGTGCACACAACAGGCTTTGATCATTTTCACCCCCCACCACCCCTAGCCCTACCCTCCCTCAGTTTCACGTTTTTGGGGGCGTTTCAATGGATATATTTTGTTCGCAGTGATCCCTAATTCCCCCCTTACACTCTATCCCTCCCTCTTATTCCTTTATACCAAGCATTTTAAAAAGAAAGAATTAGTATTACACAAATACTTCCTGAGAGAAGAGGTTAGCAAAAAACAAAACAAAAAAACCCCCCAAAAACCAAAAACTTAGCAGTGACATTATGAGGAAGAATATAAAAAATTCTAAACTATATATTAACAATTTGGAATTCAATATTCCACATACTATTGTAGTGTGACAAACTAACCAAAGTGTGTGGCTTGAAGCAGCCGCCCCCAGGGGTTCTGTGGCTGGGAATTTGGACCAGGCACACAGGAGACTGCCTTGTTAGGGTTCCAGTGTTATCCTGACCCCCAGCTGGAAAGACTCAAAAGAGTGCTTTTGTCTTATTTCATTTGTAGGAGCTCTTTTTAGATTAAGGAAATACACTATTTGTGGGTATGGGATACAATTTTTCCCACTTTGACATTTGATTTTTACTTTGCAGAACATTTTTGTTGTATAATCAAAGTTATCAACAGTTAAAAAAAAAACCTTTCATTAGTGCCTATTATTTTTGCAAAAATTGGGCATTAAAATGTGTGGTATTTTCATACCTGCATATAACATTTTTGTCATGTCCATCTCCCCATTACCCTCTTTCCCCCCTCCTTCCTTTCCTCTTATCTAATAATAGTTTCCCTGCCTTTATTATTTTTTTTAAGATTTCACCTTTTAGTGAAAACATGCAGTATCTGTCTTTCTCAGTCTGGCTTGTTTTGCTTAACATGATGAATTCCAGTTCCATCCGTTTTTCTGCAAATGACATAATTTCATTCTTTATAGTTGAGTAATACTCCACTGTGTATATATGCCACATTTTTTTTTATCCATTCATCTGCCTCGGCTGATTCCATATCTTGGCTATTGTGAATTGTGCTGCAATAAATACAGTATGCAGGTATCTCTATAGTGCACTGATTTTAATTCCTTTGAATGTATACCAAGAAGTGTTATAGCTGGATCATATGGTAGTTCTATTTTTAGTTTTTTGTTTTCTTTTAGGAAACTTAATACCGATTTCTATAGTGATTGTACTAATTTACATTCCCAGCAGCAGTGTAGAAGAAGTTTTTCCTGCATCTTTTCCCGGATTTATTGTTTTTTGTAATTTTTTTTGGTTTTTTCGGTACCAGGATCAAACTCAGGACCTTGTGCTTGCCAGGCAGGTGTGGTGCCACTGAGCTACATCCCCATCCCAAGATAGAATCTTAAATGTAGTTTCAGTTTGCATTTCTCTAATGGCTAATGGTGTTGGACAGTTTCTCATACATATTTTGACCTTTAGTGCTTCTTTTAAGAAACGTCTGTTCAATTCACTTATTGATTGGGCTATTGATTTTTTTGGTGTCTTTTCAGTTCTTTATGTGTTGACGATATTAATCCTCTGTCAGAAGAGTATCTGGCAGATTTTTCTCCATTCTGTAGGCTCTTTATTCTGTTGCATGCTTCCTTTTCAGTGAGGAGACTTTTTTGAGACAGGGTCTCTTTTTTTTACAGTGTTCTGTAATTGTCATTGTAGAGGTCTTTCACCTCCTTGGTTAGATTGATTCCTATTTTTTTAAGTTATTGTGAATTGTTTTCCTGAATTCTTTCTCAGTTAATTATTGGTGTATGGAAAAACTTTTGATCTTTTAATGTTGATTTTGTATCTTGCTACTTTGCTAAATTTATCCACTCTAAAAAGTCTTTTGGTAGAGTCTTTGGGGTTGTCTAAAGGGTCATATTGTCTGCAAATAAAGATAATTTGACTTCTTTTTTTGCATTTGTATCCTCTTTATTTCTTTCTCTTACCTGATTGCTCTGGTTCAAATTTTAGATACTAAATTTGAGTGATGAGGGTGGAAATCTTTGTCTAATTCCCAATTTTATTTTATTTATTTGTTTTTTGTTTTTTGAGACAGTATTACACAAGATGTATATCAAATAGTGAAATATAGTTAGTTTCAAATTCAGTTTCATAGGTAGAATGTCAGTCTTTTGGGACTCTTCAAAAGCTTTTGTTAAAACTACAGATTTGTAGGGGTTGGATGTGGGCTGTGGTGTGGCCCAGTGGTAGGGCCCTTCTTAGCATGCACAAGGCCCTGAGTTTAGTCTCCAGCACTGTAAAACAAAACACACTCCAAGTGTGTTCTCTCTGCTGGGGAGGGAAGAGAAACCCTGACTACTTCTCTTTTAAACTCTGCAGGTGCTTATGATGCCATCTGGAGTGATTTGCCTTTTGAGTTCACATTTCCTTACTCAGGCAGCTACCTCGCCATATTAGAGTCCCAGGAGACTGGGAAAGGAGGTCTATGCTCAGACTTTCATTTGGGCCTCTTGCAGTTCCTAAATTCTGTGATTTCCTCCTCAAGATCCTTTGAGCTACTCAGTCAAAAACCAGTCAGTGCCATGAGCCTGTTTTGATTGCTGGATCCAACAGTCTATTGGCTTTATTTCTGTAATTACTTTTATTTGCCTTTTGCTTAATTAAGCATACCGTGTAGTCTTCAGCTTCAGACCATGGTGTCTCTACCTCACAGAGGGTTCTGTTAAGAAATCCAGGAAACTCTTAGCCACACACACAGGTATCTTGGGAGGTGGCCAGAAACCAATGGATGCTTAATAGTGCTTAGAAGATCGGTCTTCTGTGAAAGTTGAGTCGATAAAAGTGGAATTATCCAGCTGATATTTGTAAATTTGGAGTTCGTATTTGGGTGCGTAAGAATTGTAGGTATCATAATTCAGATGTAACTTTATTCCATTCCTCTTCCTTTCTTTGAATCCATGCAATAAATGAAGTCTACAAGGAAGTCTCCTGGCTGTTATTCTTACTTTACAGCATCCTCTACCCAGGGGATTCATAGGATGAAGAAGTCCCAGAGTTACTGTCTCATCTAATTTTCCTCTTTCAAGCTCATACCGACTGTTAGTGAGCATTCTGGCAGCTTCTTCTAGCCTCTGTATTTGGAGTGAACAGGTTGCCCTGCTATTTCTAAGCTGTGCAGTTAAATTTATCTTTGCATCTCTTCTTTCTTTTTTGGTTTCCTCTTTAAGACTTTTAAGACATTAACAGAAGTATCTTTGAAGCCTTCTTATCTCTGGGCCAGCAGCTTTTGTCCTCCCTCATGGGGAGGGGAAGGAAGATCCCTTTGATCTTTTGCCAGTCTGCTCTCTTTTAAAGTCCGCCCTGCTTTAGGCTTGGAATTTTTTCCTGGCTATGTATTTTCATCTGTGGACACAGTAGCTTCAATGCAACTATTTAGCAATAAATGGAATCTGTTGTAAATGATGCTATTGATAGACACTGAGCTCAGAATTACTTTTAGTTCTTTTATGGACTGGTAGCCTTCTTGATCTTTTATTTAATGGCTGAAATCCACTGGGTATGTAATCATCATTGGGCGATAGTCAGTCGTGGGAAATGAGAAGAAAAGCTCTGGGCTCTCCATCTCTGTTATGTCTCATTAAAGCTTTAGAAGGAGCGCACTCCTGGTTCAGGAGCTCAGAGGCTGCTAAGGCACTTTTATCAGACTCGTGCCTCACTCTCCTTTTCTAAAAATCCTAATTTTTTTTCTCCTTGTTTCCATTTTCTTTTCTTTTTCCCAGGACTTACTTTACTCCTTTTTTCCTTCTTTTCCTTTCTCTGACCTCTTGCTTGCCTTGGTCATTCTTAGTATCAAAGAGATTGGATCATGGCTGAGGTGCCTGAACGGAGCTCCAACTTTTAGGCCTAGCTTCAAGGGCTTCTCTGCCTACTGCTTACTGAGGTCCTTGTCCAGCTTGTGTTTTGTGTGCCCCTTCCAGTGCCAGGCATGAGCTGGGCACCACTACTTTTGGAGCAGGGGCTGGGATATGGAGGACAGGAGCAGGGTTCTGCAGTAGTGAAGCTCATGTCTCTCTTAACCATTTTTAATGCCCAGACAATGTGTTTGATGTTTTGTTTCCATTTTTTCTCTATTATAAACAGTTTTGCTATAAATGTCTCTCTCACTTATAAATCACAGTGTGTACATATTTGTACTTCTTGGTATGTATTGTTCAAGGGAGCTTAAGATAACTTTTATTATTTTTCTTTTTGTAGAAGTAATTCTTATTTTTATTATAAAAATATTGCTTTGAAAAATTATAATAAAAATTAAAAGTACATTGTCATTACCCTGAGAAACCATCAATTATTTCCTCCATTCTTTTTTCTATGCAAAATAATCATGAGTCCACACTATATATACACCTTAATATTAAAATGAGGCAATATTTTCATGTCAGATATTCTTCTATATAGTTATCAGTTTTTGTGACTGCATAATAGTCCATTCTGTACATGTACTAAAGTTTGTTGAGGCACTCCATAATTATGGACTTTGGGGATAATTTTCAGTTTTTCATTATTCTAACAGTGCTAACATGAACAATCTTGAAGCATTTTTCCACACATCTGCATAATAATTTCTTTAGAATAAAGTCTTAGAAGTAAAATGACTGAGTCAAAGGGCATGTATACTTTTTTAAATTAATACTTTTTTTGTGGTACGGGGGATTGAACTCAGGGTCTTGTGCAGCTATACAAGTGCTCTACCACTGAGCTACATCCCTAGTTGCACCTCCCCCCAATATTTTTGGGACAGGGTCTTGCTTTGTTTAATCCAGGATGAACTTGAAGTCAGGATCCTCTTTCGTAAGCCTCCTAAGTGACTGGGATCACAGCCATACCTGGTTTAAAATCAAATTTTAAAGAGCTGAGAGTGTTGCTTAGTGTTAGAGAACTTGCCTAGTATGTACGAGTTCTTGGGTTCAGTCCCTACTAACACACACACACACACACACACGATTTACCATTTTTCTATTGTCACCTACATTTTCCCATGTCTCCACAACACTGAGTATTATTATTAGAAAGAAATCTTTGCTAAGATATATTCAAAGCAGAATATCTTTCTAGTCATTGTAAGACTAAATTTTCATTTTCTGAAATTTACATATTATTCATATTGTAGCTAGTGATAGCACAGTTCTGCCAACATTCTCTCGTTTCCTAATTTAATAAGAACTAAAAATGTAGCATATGTACACAAAAATAACATTCAGATGGGATGGAAAGATATTAAGAAAAAAATGGAAAAAAAGAAACAAAACTCCCCACTTGCCTTGTCCAGGACTTCTGAAAGCCACTTTTTGGGTTTTTTTTGTTTGTTTATTTTTTTGATACCAGGGATCAAACTCTGGACCTTGTGCTTGCAAGGCAGGCAGCAGAACCACTGAGCTAAATCCCCGGCCCTTGTTTTTTACTTTAATTTTTTTGGTAATTTTGGTCACCTCCCAAACTCTAAATAAAATATATGCAAACATGAAACTTTAAAATTTTGCCTTTTGGGATAACTAAATTGATCTCTGTGTCCTGAGAGAGCTGTAACCTTGAGTAACCTTGGGTAAATAAACCTTTCTGAACCTCAGTTTTTTCATTTGTAAAATGGGACTAGTGATATAAAGCTCATAAAGTGGTTATGAGAACTAAATGAAATTAATAAATTCCTTTTTCTTAAAGTGTCTCAGTTAATTTTCTTGTTGCTGAGACAAAATACTGGACATCCAAAGTTAAAAGGTGGAGAGGTTTATTTAGCTCACAGTTTGTAGAGGTTTCAGTCCATAATAGTCTGGCGCCAAGGCAGAGTGGCACATAACAGAGGGGCAACAGTTCATGGCAGACCAAAGGTAGCAAAGCAACAAGGGAATCTTAACAGGGTCTTTCTGCCCCTTTTATCTTATCCAGACTAGCAGGGGATTAGGGTGGTGCCAAACCACTTACTGTACTCGTTGAGTAGTCACATGCTCTTAATACCAGCACCACACACTCTAGATTCACCTCTGAAAAAGCCTTATGACCTCATGACGCTTTGGGGCCACATCTAGACACAATTCATAATAGTGGCATTTAGAAGAAAAATCTGTGGTTACTGTTTATTCATGAAAAGAAATTTTTAATTTTTGATATTGTTTTGAGATTTTTTTTTTAAAAAATGTAAGAACAGAGGGAAAACAAAAGTCCACAAGAGAAGCAGGCTGGCTGTTTAGCATTGGCACTGGTGTCCTGGCCCCTTGCTGCTTTCTTCTCCACTTATACTGAGTATTGATGTCTGTCATTTTCATCTTTTGTTCCATTTGTATCTAGTATGTCCTGGAACCAAAAAGGAAGTTGCTGGGTGAGGCTAGTCTGATACATGTGGGGTGTGTCCTGCCATATTATACTGGCATTTTCTTTTTTGCATCCCTCAGTTGACTGGTAACTCTATTTGTACAAGGATCACATTGCATTTATTTTATGCCTTCAGGACCTGGTGTACTAGGTCCCTAACAAATGCCTTATAAATGAATGAATGTTGGCAGTGTTCAGATGTCTTCTGTATAAACTTCAAGTGGCTGACAATATCCATTGCCACCAACAAGCAATGTCCGTCATCACCATTACAGTTTCCTAGAGCAAGAGCTCTTAAACTTAGTCTGTGGACCTGTAATGAATCCAGAGATAGCCTAAAGAATATTTGATGGTAGACATTTTCTGTAGAGAAAAATCTAAGCTTTCATCAGATTCTCAAAGGGATGTAACTTAAAGTGAGTGAAGAGCATACATATATATAGTGAAGAGCATTCCAGGGGTATGGAGTAGTCTAGTCAACATATTTTTGCATGCAAATGTATCTATTTGATTCTTGAATTCGCTTGATAAAGTACATTGTGATCCCGATGTCTCAGCTCTTTAAGAGCAACATCAGATCAGTTTGACCCCTTGTTTCATGCTCTGTAGCTGTCCATAGTTTTCCTAAGATTCTGTACATTATTTGGCATATTCTCCTCCTGGTTGCCTCTGCCTTAAAAAAAAATTTCTTTTTGTGAAGCTGGAGATCAAACCTAAGGTTTTGCATGTGCTAGCCATGTTTTTTACTATCCCTAGCCCTTTCTCTGCTCACCCATTCCCTCCCTGTCTTCCTCTTTTTCCTTCCTTTCTGCCTTCCTTCTTTTTTGTTTTGGACCGAATAAGGTCTCACTATGTAGTCTAGGCTGACTTCAAACACACCATCCTCCTGCCTCAGCCTCTCCAGTGCTAGGATTATAGGCGTGTGCTTTTGTTTCTTAATTTGTCAGTCCAGAATTGAAACTCATTCCTTTCCTTAGTTTTCATCAAAAATGAAAAATAAACTCACAAAAAGCATTTGTAAGTGTTACTGGCTTTGCTGGTAATTTGGAGGTCTCAGAAGTAGTCATAGAGCAGAAAATCCAGACTTCTGTAGTCTTTATGGCTCCTTAGTCTTGCCCTTCTTTTATAACTGGTAGATTTTCCCTGGAATTCCAGTTTTTTCTATGTTATACAGAGCTACTCAGCAACTTCTAGCTTTTGTTTTTGTTATTTTTTACATAGTTGAACTAAAAAAAAAAGTGATCAGCAGCCCAAAGGAGCCTCTCTTTAGAAGGCAGATATGATTATAAAAACTTTCTTTTCTTGGGCTGGGGATTTAGCTCAGTGGTTTCGCCACCTGCTGCGCAAGCACAAAGACCCAAGTTCAATCCCCGGTACCAAAAAAAAAAAACCAAACAACTTTCTTTTCTTTTATGTATATATAGATAGATAGATTTTAATATCTGAAATTTCATAAGACTATATTTTTATTAAGAATCTTCACTGTGGCTGTAAGCCCTTACAATGGGACAGAACCTATAAGCACCTTGGAGATCTTATTCTTGTTTTTTGTTGTTGTTGTTGTTGTTGTTGTTGTTGTTTTGGTACCGGGGATCGAACTCAGGTCCTTGCGCTTGCGAAGCAGACAGCAAAACCACTGAGCTAAATCCCTGGCCCCTTATTCTTACATAGAACAAATGGAGAGGAACATTTTTATTTTGAGAGATATACTAGTTTCCATCCATTATTGTTCCATAAATTAAATTGTCTCCTCTGTTTAAATTCCTCCCATTTTATGATTTTGCCCTTTTTTTGGTGGGTACTAGGGATCAAACTCAGGGCCTCACACATGCTAGGCAAGTATTCTACCACTGAGCTACATCCCTTTTTACTTTTATTCTGAGACAAATTGGCCTTGAACTTGTGATCCTCCTGCCTTAATCCCCCCATGTAGCTGGCAGTATAGGCATGTGCCACCAAGCCCTACTAATAAACTTTTTTATTTTTGATGGGGGCCTATTCATTCTCTATTTTCAAATGAATAGTACCTTTATATTTATTTATTTATTTTTGGTATGGGGGATCGAAATCAGGATCTCATACTTGTCAGGCAGGCGCTGTGCCACTGAGCTAAATCCCCGGGCCCTAGTACCTTTATTTTATTTTTATTTATTTATTTATTTAATTTTTGGTACTGGGGACGAACTTGGATCCTTGCACTTGCGAGGTAGGCGGCGGAACCACTGAGCTAAACCCCCTGCCCAAGTACCTTTATTTTTAATGACTATAATATGAATAATGCATTTTTTAAAGAACCAAAAAACCTCCCCCCAAAACAAAACAAAAAAGTTAGGACAGCATGTAAAGTAGTACGAAATTTAGTGATGAAACTTTCCCTGTGATCCTACTATCCAGGGGATATATTAGCAGTTTGGTACATTATATATCGTTTTAGAAATTTAAATGCATACACCACCAACAGCAAACATGGACTGTGAGCCAGGGCTGCACACTATCTCAGTAAATCCTGAGCCTTTGAGATGGGGCCTCTGTTTTACCAGAAAGTAAATGCAACTAACTGGTGAATTACCTAAACATATTGTCACTTTTTACTTTTATAAGCAATATACAGTAAATAAACTGTATTCTTGTCTGATTGTCTCTTTGTGATAAATTTCCACAGTTGGAATTGCTGGGTCAAAAGGTGTGTGATTTAGGAGCCAGGCATGGTGATATGTGCTTGTAATCCCAGCACTCAGAGGCTGAAGATCACAAGTTCAAGGCCAGCTTGGGAAATTTAGCAAGTTCTAGGCCAGCCTAGACTACACAGCAAGACCCTGTCTCAAAACAAAAAGTGTGCATATTTAAACTTTTGATTCATTTCAAGAGAGGTAGTTAGGAGCATGGACTTTGTAGTCACACACAAGTATTCAGTTCCATAATGCCATTTACTGGCCACCAGACTTAAATTGTGCCTTAGTTTTGCCATCTGTAAGATGGAATGATAATAGAAACTTCTTAGGCTGAGGTATTAAATGAGATGAAGCATACAGTCTCTCTGGCTAGTGTCTAATACATAGGATGAGCACTATTATTTATTTATTTTTATGTATCTATTTGAGACAGGATCTTACTATGTAGTTCAGGCTGGCCTTGAACTCACTACGTAGCCCAGACTGGCCTCAAACTCACAGCAATCCTCCTGCCTCAGCCTCCTGAGTACTGGTATTACAGGCATCCACCACTATGCCTGCCTAGGATGAGTACTATAAAAGACAGACCACGTCTCTGTTCTTACAGAGCCAACATCTTAATGTGGAGCAGAGAGGTAGCAGTGAGAGACAGGTAGTAAACGAATGAACAAGAAAAGCAGCAGTGTTTGCAGACAGTGATGGGATAGCTAGAAGGGTGGTTGTCTTAGCTGTGTGGGTTGGGGAAGTCCTTGTGAAGAAGCAACATTTTACCTAAGGTCTGAATGACAAAGATATTCTTTGTTTTTTTTGGTTTTTTTTGGTACCGGGGATCGAACTCCGGTCCTTGTGCTTTCGAGGCAGGCGGTGGAACCACTGAGCTAAATCCCCAGCCCAACAAAGATATTCTTACATTCTTAGAAATTCTGGAAATAGAATTATAAGATCAAAGAGTACATGCTGGGCTGGAAATGCTTAGTTGTAGAGCACTTGCCTAGCATGAGTGAGGCCCTGGGTTCAATTCCCAACACCATCCAAAAAAAAAAAACTAAAAATTTTTGTTGCTGAGGAATTTAGTTCAGTGGTAGAATATGTGTTTAGCATGTGTGAGGCTCTGGGTTCAGTCCCCAGAACCCACCACCTCATTTTTTTTTGTCTACTGGCAAACTGACCTGTAAAAGATTTTAAATCATTTACATTTCCTCTTTGCATACATTACCTTTTCCCCCTTCATTTTCACTAGACTTTTTTTTTTTGGTATTGGGGATCGAACTTGGGTTCTTGCGCTTGTGCAGCAGGCTGCGAAAACCACTGAGCTAAATCCCCAGCCACTCCCCTTCATTTTCACTAGCACTTTTTTTTTTTGTTTTTGGTACCAGGGATCAAACTCAGGACCTTGCACTTGCAAGGCAGGTGGCGGAACCACTGAGCTAAATCCCCAGCCTTTCACTACCACTTTTTATATATATATAGCTCAGTGGTAGAGCACTTGCCTGGCATGCTTCCAGGAAGCCATGGGTTCATTTCTTGGGCAGGGGACTGGAGGTGGGAGGAGGTAAGGTTGGAGAAGGATTATTTTAGGGACCTTTCCGTTTGTCTTCTAATGAGCTTCATTAGCAGGAGGAAAAGATAAGGAAACAAATCAGTTTCTCTGAGGAATCCCTTCTCTCTCTTCTCCCGAAACTATTGTCCAGCATTGCCCGTCACCCTACCTTTCTCTTTACCTGCTGGCCTTTTTCTCTGTGCCAGTTCCTGCCTACATGGTGTGACAGGGCTGAAAGCCTCCAGCATTTCAGTCAGTTGACATGTTGGTTGATACTTTTCTGTCTTCAGAATTACACAATGCCTGGCTTTGCCTAATACTGCTTTGCAAGGCAGCGTTTAGTAGCAGGCTGGTTTTTCCAAACAAACTTGTTGGCCAGGCTACACCACCTTTTGTTAGTTAAAACTGCAAAAAGCTCTGCACCTCCTTTGGTTATAGTCCAACCCTTCCCCTGTGTGGCATGCAGCGAGGGCAAGGGGCTTTGGTGAACCCCTTCACTCACACTCCTTCTGCCCCCAAATCGGTGGGCCATACAACTTCTGTTGTTTGTTTGGAATGTGCGTGTGAGTACAAACTGTTGGTGGATGAGTTCTGAAAGCCTTTTTCATCCTATGTAAACTGCTGTAAGAAATGTTCTCTGTGTAGGTCTTGGGTGGGGTGCACTATCATTAAAAGTGCATGTTAAATTACAGACATCATTCAGGTACTACTTTGCTCATTTATGGGATAGTTGTGTATTTTTGAAGAATATGCACTATTCTGGTTCCGATATTACCTGTTGACTTCCTGGATGACGGGTAAGGCTTTAGCATTTAGAAGCACATAGCACCATTTATACTTCTGCTTCCTGTTTTCTGATTTAAGTCTTAAAGTACTGTGTAGTTCAAACTTTAGATAAATTGATTAAAAGTCACATGCTCTTGAATCATGGATTTCTTTTTATCTTTTAAAACTCAGCAATTTAAATAAAAGATCCTGAGGGCAACATGTGTTAGTGAGGGACTTGGGGGTGGCGTGGGGAGGGAATGTGTTCAGTGAAATTGTCCAGGAGCAAATGCAGCTCACTTGAAGCCCAGAGATTTGTCATCCAAATATGTACAGATTGCGGATGCTATAAATAGTTTGAACTCAAGTAAACAGCCTCTTCCCCTAGCTGCTGCTTGGCCATTATTCACATGCCAGAACAGGCTGGGAGCAGCCTCCCACACCAGGTTCAAGGCACTTGTGCCCAAATCTTGGGCTGCTTCTCAGCGCAGGACTTGAGATGCCCCTAGGGTCAGGTGTTCACCCCTGTTAGGTCCCACTGTTGGCTTCCCCCGCTCCCCAGCTTGTTGGAGTGCTGTCTAAACTTGCCTAGAGCCGCACAGAGCTAAAATTCCTGGCAACTGTTGAAAGCCCTGGGGCCACATGGCCATTGACTAAAGTAGATTTAAGAGGCACAGACTTGTCTTTTCAGAGCAGAAGGACGCACCACTCATTTTTTTCTTTTGAAACGGAAAAGAGTGGCATTGGTTGTTAGAATTGCTGTGAGCTGCTTGCGCTGTAGCTGATCTGCTGTATGGCGCGCAGGCCAGGTCAGCTGCTGGCATTTCTAGAGCCCCTTTGAGGACTCAGGCAAAATGCTGTTAGTGAAACAACTGAGGACACTCTGTAGTTTATTACTATTTCCTTTGGAAAAAATAAGTCACACCCCCCTAACACATGTACACACACACACACAGAGTCCTGCTTCAGCTATATTCATGTACAGTGAGTCTCGCATTAAAGATCCATTAAGAGGTGATGAATAATTTGACATTTTGTTGGGGAGACAGATGATAAGAGACAGCAGAAAGAATACTTGATTAAGGATAAGGAAACTTGAATTCTTGGGCAAGTTACCTAACTTTAGTTTCTTCATTTGTCAGATAAGCATAGTTCTCTCTGTTCTGTTTCTTGGGGTTGATGAGAAAAAAAGGCTATAAAAGCACTCTCTGGACTATACTAGACTAGCGCAATGTGAAGGAGAGGTGAGATAGTGGAAGGGGTGTGTGCAGTAACTAGTCTCCTAGGCATGGCCTTCTACTCTGACCACAAGCAATGACTAGTGTCTCTCACCCTCAGTCTTTTCATCCATAGAGTGAGAATATCAGTATTTGTCTTACAGGAGTGTTGTTTGGATTCAAAATCGTATATGTACCTCCCTGACAGATGGTACGAAAGAGTTAAAAGTGGAGATGCTCAGGTGATGTAAGATTCTTAATCTGAAGAATCGTTCAGTCTGTAGATGTTGAAGATTAGCAAACAGCCCTGCTGAAACTTGGCTGCAGTAACTGGTAATAAATTTATAAAAATCTAACCAAGGCACGAACATGATTTTTTTTTAAATCTTCAAAATTTTGTTTCTGAGCCTAGAAAGGGACCGGTCTCTTGCTTTCCCTCTTATCCCAAGGCAGCCATTTTATTTTTCTGCTTTTACTTCTTTTGGTATTTATGGCCACTTCTTGAAATAGTATTACCTTCTTTCCCCATTTCCTTCCCACAGGGCTGGGGATGGAACCCAGGGCTTCATGTGTCCTAGGCAAGTGCTGTTCCACTGAGCTACACACCTCAGCGAAGAATTCTTTTTTTTTTTTTTACGTTGTCTTCTGCTATTATTACACACAAAATATTTAAAAATCCTTTATTATTAGCAAAAATCTCCAGTTAGCCTAAGTATATTTTGTTCCAGTCAGATCCAAGTAAGAACCACACATTTCTAAACTGCTCTTTACTGACTTGTCCTTTTCTGATGTTACCTGTTGACTTCCTAGGCTGACATATAAGGCTTTAGCATTTTAGAAGCACGTAACACCATTCACACGTCTCCTTTTCTCCCAGTCTCACAGCTTTTGGTCAAATTAGCGTGCACTGTTCTACAGTGTTACAGCCCTGAAAGTATTATTTACTGCAGAGCCGGTAACATTCTAACTATTTTGTCCCTGTGTGATTATTTTCCCTGGACTTAACAATAGTTTATCCTTTAATATGCTTAGTTTTTCTGGTGCCTTTCCTGGTGCTGTGCCTTCCCATACTTTCTCATAGGTTTTCAGTAACATTTTTATCAAACCGTCAGGGAATGTCAGTTGTTTCCCTGGAGCCTTAAGCCTCCTGCCCTGATCAGACCAGTCCTTTCCAGGCCTGGGGCCCTGCACAGTGTCCAGAACTGTCTTCAGCATCATCTGGTGGTTCTTCCACCTCTCCCTTGTGAAACCCTTGTTTTTTTAAAGTCCTATTTAGAAGTATGTTCTCCAGGTCAGAAACAATGCATGCAATATTAACCTCCATGTCTCTGAAAGTGTTGCCTTGTTGAGTGTTGAATTCTGAGTTCCACATCATTTTTGATCAGAATTTTTTTCTTGGAAACCATTTTCATGTACCAGTAATTCTGGTAAGAAGTCTCATACTGCCCTGATTCTTTACTTTTGAAACAATCTGTTTGTCCTTCTTAGAAATTTTTATCCTTTTCTCCTTTTAAAATCTTCAGGGTTAGGCTATGTCTAGATATGACCCTACTAACCCCTTTTGAGGCTTTTCAGTTGGGAAAATTATGTCTTCCTTTAGCTCTGAGAAATGTTCTTTATAATTTCTTAGATGATTTCCTGTTATCCCTTTTCTTCTTTCTGAATTCTTATTTAGGGTCAAGTTGAACTTCCTGCCTTGTTGTTCTATATCCTTTTGTATCTTCTGTGTATTTTCTCCATGTATTGTAAAAGGTTTCCTTTTTCTTAATTTCCAGGTTTTTTACTCACTTCTTAATTTCAGTGTTCATATTGTCAATTCCCAAGAGCTCATTTTTGTCAGTTTATTTCCTTTATTCTTGATGGGCGTAGTATCTTCAGAATCTCCGAAGACATGAGAATTTTTTTTAAAGCTTCTCATTTGTCCAAATTTCCTTTTCCTTTATAGGGTCTGTTTTGTCTTTATTTTAGTCCTTGTCATGCTGTTGCTTTTCTTCAGATGCCCTGTAATACAGTGGATCCTCAAGTTAGGACCAGCCTGACATATGAACAACTTGAGTCAATTAGGTTAATGGAAGATTCATCTGCCTCTTGTTATCTATATCATGTACCAGGTAAACATCCAGATCTCAGCTGTATTGACTTACAACCAACTTCAGTTATAACCAGCCTCTGGGAGCCAATCGAGTTCATAAGTCAAGAGCCCATTGTACATTTTTTGGCCACTCATAATGAATGATGGAAGAGTCCTTTTAGTGTATAGGCCTTGATTTCCTCTGGAATTGGTTGTCTGCCACATAGGATTCTATCCTCAAATTAAGCCCATATTGCTCTCTTTGGAGCATAACCAGACTTCCTGCAGGGAAGCCCTTTGATGGTGCATGCCTGTTATCCCAGCACTCTGGGAAGCTGAGACAAAAGGATCACCATTCAAGTCCAGCTTGGGCAACTTAGTAAGATTTTATCTCAAAAAAAAAAAAAAGTATATAAAGGGCTGGAGATGTAGCCCAGTGTGAAGGCCTTGGATTTAATCCTCAGTACTGAAAAAAAAAAAAAAAAAAGAAAGGAAAAAAAAAGAAAAGGCAGTAGTGAGGACCTAGGAACCCAGGCCTGGCCACCAAACAGCCCTGAGTTTTGTAGTTGTAAGGTGTGAATATTAATCATATCTCCTGCACTTGATCACTGTGAGAATGAAGTGGCATTTATAAAGAGCTCAGCAGATTGGCCCAAGTATGCAGTGAGTGTATCCATTGTCGTCAGTTGTGATACAAATGAGTGTGCTGATGGATGTTTTCAGGGTTCTCTCTTTATAGATTCTGTCACAGATGTAGAATTATTCAATCTGCAGGCAAGTATTACAAAGTGCTCATTTTTTGAGAAAACGATAGTGTTTTATGAATGGGCTCCTTAGTATTATCTTTGTTCAACTAACAAAACATGATTCAAAGCACTGAGGGTGATGTCAGTAAAGTGACCCATCTCAAAGGCCCAGTTTCATTTCCCCACTTCAGCTTCTAGAATAAAGGCACAGCCAAACAATGGCTCCAACCTCCGGTCCTCCAGGCTGAATGTTGCTGCAGAGAACGTGCCTGACATTTCTCAGTGGGTCTTTGTTCATCACTCAACCTGACCTTCTGAAGAAATACAGGGCCTTTCTTCTGACTTTCCAACATCCGTGGCTGTATTGCTATGTCACATCATCATCCTTGTCACATCATCATCAGGACAGTGAATGGTGACACTGAGTCATAATTAGAAATAATGTCTTTACTGCTAAGACACTGCAGCTTACTTTTGTGAGTTTTGTTGTTGTGGTGGTGGTAGTGGTACTGGGGATTGAACCCAAGGAGCACTGAACTATATCTCCAGCCATTTTTTTTCCTTTTGAGACAGTCTCTCTTTGTAGTTTAAGTTGGCCTTGAACTCACTATGTAGCTCCCTGTGGCCTCAAACTCATGGCAATCCTTCTGCTTCAGCCTCCCGAGTGCTGGGATTTCAGGTGTATGCCACCATGCCCAGCTCTCCAGCCATTTTGATTATTTTGAGACAGTCTTGCTAAGTTGCCCAGGCTGGCCTAGAACTTTGTATCCTCCTACCTCAGCCTCCTGAATGGCTGGGATTATTGATGTGTGTCACCATGCTCAACTTTCCAAGTCTTTTGAATTTATGTGCCAGGCACTTAACCCATACAAGAACCTGTAGGACAGAGCTAGGGATTTAGCTCAGTGGTTCTGCCGCCTGCCTCACAAGCACAAGGTCCTGAGTTCGATTCCTGACTAACCCCCCCAAAAAAAGAACCTGTAGGACAAATGGTATTGTATCTTACATTGGGCAGCCAAGGTATGAAGAAGTTAAACAGCTTGTCCATGGTCATCTACAGGTTGAGGAAGGCTCAGGGACCAGAAAGAACGCATGTCTCTCCCAACTGTTAACTGCTGTTCTTGGGTGGGGGTAGGGGTGGGAGGGTGTTCAGGCTGGTGGTTTTTATTCCATGACAATCTAACAATCTACCCACTTGTGCAGAACCCCCCTAATAGGGTCTGTTTGCCTGGGCCCTTCCAGATAAGCACCAAAGTTTTCTATAACTAATTGAAATTCTTGTTAAGTTATAAACTGCCACAGCTTTAACCCTGCCTGTAAAGAACTGTTTTCTTCTGGGTGTGCTGGTGCAAGTCTATTAATCTCAGCTACTATACTTGGTGGACTGAGATGGGGGAATCATGAATGTCTTAGTCACTTTCTTGTTGCTGAGACAAAATATCCAACACTCACAACTTAAAGGAGTAGAGGTTTGTTTTGGCTCATGGTTTCAGAAGTTTCAGTCCATAGTTGCCAGTCTCAAATGCAGAAATGACAGGAAGGGCCAGGTGCAGAAGAAAACTGCTCATCTTATGACAGCCGGGAAAGAGAGAGTAGAGGAGCCCCCAGTGATCCACCTCCAACCAGGCTTTACCTCTTAAGTCAACAGGAGACTGAGCCAGGAGGATTGCTGTGAGTTCCAGGCCAGCCTGTGCTACCTAGTGAGTTAAAGCTGCCCTAGACTACAAAGCAAGACCCTGTCTCAAATAAATAAATAAATAAATAAATAAATAAAAAATCAAACCAATCAATTTCCAAATACATGAGACATCGGGGGATACCCCAGCTCTAAACCATAGCAGTGAGTTCAAGGCCAGCCTGGGCAATTTAGCCAGACCTTGTCTCAAAATTAAAGATTTTTGGTGGGTGTGGTGTCTCATGCCTATAATCCCCACACTTAGGAGGCTGAGGGAGACCTCAAATTGGAGGCCAGCCTGGGCTACATAGTGAGTTCAAGGACAGCTTGAACTATACAGCAGGACCCTGAGACCTTGTCTCAGAAAAAAAAAAATTAAAGATTAAAAAAAAAGTACTAGGGTAGAGCACCTTCCTGGTAAGGCCTTGGATTCAGTCTCCGATACCACCAAAACACAAAAACAGGACAAAAACTGCTTTCTTGGCAGAGCTCCTATCTTAACTTCCCATCCTCATAAAAATAACTTTAACAAAGATGGAGTCCCCCCCCCCCTTTTTGGGGAGAGGCAGTTGAAGCCAGACTGGCTTTAGACCACCCAGTATTTTGGTAGCAAAGCAAGTGAGTGCCCTCTCTGATTGAGTGGCTGGAAGTGTTTCCTTAACCAGGCGGGTGGAATAACCATTTTGAGAAAGAGGATTGGCATGCTGTCTGACCTAGTTAGGAGTTATAAGACTCAATATCTAATTCTGGCCCTTTCATTTTGAGCTGCATGTCACTCCTCTGTATCATTTTCCTTCCCAGGAAAGAGAGATTAATCATGCAGCCCCTTGGCGCCCAATTCTCCTAAAGGTATAATGAGAATCAGATGTGCTTATGTACAACAACGAGAGTTAACATTTATTCAGTTTCTTAGTACATATATACTAAATACTTTCAGTTCCCTTACATGTGTTATTTAACTGTCACAATCCTGAAATGGAAACACATTTATCCCATTTTACAGATAAGAAAACTGCAGTTCAGAGAGATAAGCCACCCGTATCTTTGGCTCCCGAATGACAGAATGACCGCTCATGATCGCTGTGTCTCATTGCTTCCCGTTCCACGGAGGTGGACAGGCTTGCATGTCTTCACTGTGGAGCCCTCAGCATCTGCAAGACGTTTTTATCTCTCACCACTGCTATTCCTTGTGGATCCCTAAGGAGAGTTAAATTCTCTTGTTTATCTTATCTAGTAGCATATGCTAACTCTTTTCACATTCCCTGGGACTGTTGATGACTTCTTTTGGGTTTCCTCCCAGAGAAACATTCCACGTCCATCATAAAGGGATTTAAAGGAGTTGTCCTTGGAGCCCAGAACCTTGGTAAGCTCCCAGAAATGGTTTCAGTCATGGAATTCCAGAAGGACAAGACACCCAGGTTGCCATTTTACTGATGAGAAAACTGAGGTCCAGACAGGGTGACACCTTGCTTGAGGCCATTCATTGCTTTGAGGGTGTAGCCAAGACCAGTGCCTCAGGCAATAGACCAGTGCTGCTTTCGAGCCTTCCCTGTGGGCTTGTCATCTCCCCACTGAAGGACAAACTGCTGTAGCCTAGCATGCACCTAGGAAACTGGAAAAAGTAAAGAACTGGAGAGTTGGGAAGAGAGAAAAGAGATGGACAAAGCATAGGGTGAAGGTATCCTCTCCAATGTAACAAATTAAAACACACAGCAAAGCAGACTAGGTAGCCTAGTTGTCAGTTATTAAAAGCAGAGGGATCTATGCTGGGAGCCTTGGCACATGAGTTGATAGGAAGCCTTTTGTCACTAATGCTGCAGGGTTGAAAATTGAAGGAAGGATGTTAGGCAAATGTGACGGGCATGGGGTAAGTTACAGCCCCTGGCTCATTGTCCGGAGGAAATGGATCTCTCCTGTGGACGGAGAGGTGGAAACTGAGCAAGTGAGTTGAGTGGTTGACATCATCAGGCTGAGCATTGGATTACAACAAATGGGGACTTACTTGGCCTGAGACGTGGGAAACACCCACTAAAACCTCGAAGTGCTTTTCATTTAGGAGAGAGAGAGAGAGAGAGAGAGAGAGAGAGAGAGGGAGAGAGAGAGAGGGAGAAGGAGGGGAGAGGGAAGGGGAAAGAGAGAAAGAGAGAGAGAGACTGCTGCCTGCACCTTGAGTCTGGACTACTCATTTTAAATCCTGATTTCTTAACTCCACCTTCACTTGTGAGGAGGACAGAGGACATCTGGACTTGGAGGAAACTTTGCTCCTGTGAGTAGAATTGTACCAACCCTCCAGCCCCAACTCCAGGGAGAGGCAGAGCTCTCTGGAGAGCTTGCTTTCCAGCCCGTTGGTCACAGAGGGTCTATTTTTATATTACGATATATGTGAGTTTGCTCTAAATTATAGCTTTCTCTGAAATTGCCTAAGGCTAAAAGCAGAGCCTCAAGTCACAGATGGGCTCCATTCAAATGCTAGTTTACTTTTTCACCCCAAGAACTCTGACGGAGTATCTGGACCTTTAAAAGCAGGGTTTTTGTTGTTGTTTTTGTTTTTTGTGCCAGTTACTGGGAATTGATCCAGGGTCTTCACATTGAGCTACATCCCCAGCTCTTTTTTAAATTTTTATTTTTTATTTTGAGAGAAAGTCTTGCTAAGTTGTCCACCCTGGGTTTGAACTTGTAATCCACCTGCCTCAGCCTCCCAAAGTGCTGGAATTATAGGTGTGTGCCACCTTACCTGGTTTAAAAGCATTTTTGTGCCCCAAATATAGGTGAAGAGCTCAATCCTCTCTTAGAAATTGGTGTTTGTAAACTTTACTTTTTTAATTACAAAGATAGTATGAAATTTTTCGTTTGTTTGTTTTTTGTTTTTTGGTACTGGGGATCGAACTTGGGTCCTTGCACTTGTGCAGCAGGCGGCGCAACCACTGAGCTAAATCCCCGGCGCTAGTATAAAAGTTTTATACCTTCTGCAAAGAAGTATCTCTGAAAATGAAAATTCCCCAGTCTTCTCACAAACCTAAAATTGGTACATATACGGTTAGATTTCATGAGGTTGTTGTATCACATACTGTAGAAGCTGTGTGAAGAACCTCAAAATGGAAAGGAGTAGAAATCTTTAATTTTGGCTTTGTGATCCTTTTATTACTTTCTTCTTTAAATTTGTTGTTTTTACTTAGAAAGCAAACAGAACATGTAAGTCTTGAGGCGTTCTATTTGTTGGCTCTATTTTCAGGAATCTAGACAGAGCAAGCCACTCTGTGTGGGGAGAGGAGCCCTTGTTGCCCCAGCACCCTTCCTGGTAGATCCCTGAGCTGAAGGCTCTCAGGCGGCTGGAGATAGCTTACAGGACAGTGTGGTCTGTTTCTCCTCTTAGCAGGCCAAATATATTTAAAAAGTTACAGTTAAAGAAGAAATAAATATTTCAGCTTTGAAAAACTAAAAGCAGGACTGGGAGTGTAGCACAGTGGTAGAATATTTGCCAGCATATGTGAAACCCTTCATTTGATCCTCAGTACCACAAAAAAAGAAAGAAAAGAAGAAAGAAGAAAAAGCTACCATATATTAGAAGGATCACCCAAGGAAATTGTTCGACCTTGGGGCAAGTGTTTCATACTCTCTGGATCTCAGTTTCCTCATCTGTACCAAAAGGAGAGGGTAAAACTTAGATAATCTTGATATTTCCAAATTAAGCTTGGAATGAATCATCTGTGTTTCTTTTTCTTTGAGCCAGATCTTTACGGCCTTAGGTTTTCAGTATCCCAGAGTGGCTAAAAACTGGTACCTGTAGGACAATTAAAAGAGGACATAAATCAGGCAGTATTAAGTTACTTGTGAATTTTTTTTATTTCAGTAGCAGGAATTGAACTCAGGACCTTGCATGTGCCAGGCAGGAGCGGCACCACTGAGCTACATCCCCAGCCTGTGAATTTTAATGGTTTTGTTTTTTTTTTTCTACCAGGGATCGAACTCAGGACTTTGTGCTTGTGAGGCAGGTGACAGAACCATTGAGCTAAATCCTCGGCCTTTTAATGTTTTTTCCAGGCTTAGTGTTTCTGAAGATAGAGGGGGGGGAAAGCCTCAGTAGTTGTGTATTTGTGTGTACACACATGCACACACAAGCATGCTCTCTTGAGCATTATGGTTTGTGTCTAGCTATCCCCCTAAAGCCTCATGCGGTCATAGGTGGGGCCTTTTGGATCTAGGGTGTGAGATGCCGGAATTAAGGATGTGATACTGGGACTGATTCAGGGTACAATGCTAGGATTAAGGCTGTCCCACCCTGGGTGTGAGTGCTACTTGCTTTAAGGGTGGGTACCCTGGATAGGATTTAGGGAACAGAAAAAGGGCTGCAGCTGTCACCACTCGCCACTTATCACTTGCTTGCTTACTGCTTCGCTACTTTGCTGCCTTCTCTTCGATGCCACCATACCTTGGAGCCAGCTAACTATGAACTGACGCCTCTACAAACTGTGAGCTACAATAAACTTTTCCTTCCTTAACTTAAAAACTTTAGGTATCAAGTATTTTGTCTCAGCTATGAGAAAAGTAAGATAGGGAGAGAGGAAAAAAAGAATTAACATTATCGATCCCCTCTTAAGTGGTAGGCCCTGTTTGTATTCAACCTTTTATATCACATTAGATGATCAAGATTATTATTCCCTAACTCCATTGACTGGGAGTAAATGTCCACTCCATGTTCCCATATTAGCCTGAACTCCTGTCTAGAGTTTACCTGAACTACACTTGTAATATTGGCATAAATTCAATTCTGTGTCTCCACTAGACCTCAGGCACCGTCTTTGTGTCTGCTTAGCTCATCCATGCGACAGGGCCTAAGAGAAAGCCTGGCACAAAGAAGACACAACTCACTTTTTACTTAAAACCTACCTTTCGTAGTTTCTAGTTTGGCGTGACAGAGGGAGAAAGGCAGGAAGGGATCACTTGTTTTGCCTCCCTGACCTGCCTTCTTTTGACTTAAATATGGCTGCCGCTGTTGCAGGGAAAAGATGGCTACAGCCACATTGTTAATCTAAGGGCTTTCATTTTTGTTTTGTTTTCCTTTCCTCCCCCCCACCCCGCCCCCATCTCTCTATGTCTGCCTTCCTTCCTTTTTCTTTCCTTCCTATTTTTTTCCTCTTCTTGGTAGTGCTGGGTATTGAACCCAGCATTTACCAGTGAACCACACCAAGGACTCTTCATCTTTAAAGTCAAAAGGAACCCTAATCCTCAGAAAGATGTGTTATTTAGAAACTGTTTGTTTGAATTAAGGTCATGGTTAGCAAGAGAGTTCACATAGCCAGCCCCTTGGCATATTTTAAAGCTGCAGTCTCCCAGTGACCAAGTCCATTGAAAATAGACTATTGCTGCCACAGAACCAACCGTGGGCCTGGACATTTGGAAGCTGGCGCCTCCTCCTCCTTCTTACCTTAGTGCTCCAAGATCTTGAGATACTGGATAATAAAAAAGTCACCTGTCTTCTAAGGTGGTAGTGAGGAGGTAAAGCTGCAAAGATGGTACTTGAACCTTGTGGGCCCTGTCATTTCCTAATGGAAAGTGGTGGGATGCCTCACACATACACCTTGGAAACAGGTTATTAATATGGCCCAAAGCTGAGCTCACTAGCTCCTGGAAAGCCTTCAGCAGTGCCATATGAAGATTTTGAGCATCACTCCTTCAAGGAAGCTGCAGTCAGCTATGATGCCAAGTGATTCTGAATTGCAGATTAAAATGCATCCATTCTTACCGGAGAAAGCCTGCATTTCTTAACAGTAAAAGAAGCCTTGTTAGTCTTCCAAGAACTTACTGGCTCCCACTTGATTCTTAGGACTGAATAATGGATCTTCAAGCCACAAAGGAAATGAAGTATCTGGTGGCTGATGCTTTTTTATTATGTCCCAGAGTCCTGGGTCAGTTATGTGTAGCACTTTGTAGGTGTGGTCTCTATCATTCAATGGATATGTATTGCAGGCTCGGGATACAGATCAGTGGTAGAGCACTTGCCTTGCATGTGTGAGACCCTGGGTTCGAATATGTATCGAGAGCCTTCTCATACTAAGCACTGGACTACAGGAACAGGGTGATTAAAAAGAAGCAGCCACTGGTCTTGTGTTCTCTGTGCATCAGGGGAGATGGCAGGTGAGAGAATGATTTCTATGGCATGTGAAAAGTTGTACAAGAGAAACACGCAGAGGGGCTACAGAATGCCAGGTAGTGGATCACACCTAGTGAGGCCTTGATCTCATGCTTGTTCATTACTCCTACACTCTTCGCAGCTCCTGAGGCTCTGAGCTCACCAGCATTTACATTGGGAGAGCCAGCTTCTGCACTGGAGGAAGCACTCACTCCTAGCATCTTCCTGTCCCCCATGCCACAGAGGAATGGAGAGAACTCTTCCTCACAAAATGCAGGGGCCTCACCTAGGAGGGACCTGTGTTGGGAGCCTCAAACTGTAGTAAAGAAACATAAGGATGGATGATTTTGTCATCCAAAATTCCCATTGGATTTTCTGTTGGTTTGTTTTTATAACATCTATTGTGGGGATTTTTCCTGCTTACAAAATTAGATCATGTTCAAAAAGCTAGACAGTACAGAAAAACATATGTAAAGCACCACCCGGTGATTTCACTTCTTTGGTTTTTGAGTAAGGGCCTGTCTCTGCCCATCCTCTCATCCACACATTGCCACTGAACTTCAAGTTTAGTGGTAATCTTAATTCTTCCTGGGGAGTCTCAGATACATTTGCATATCACAAAGGTGCTGGTGCCCTGGGCTGTGGTCCATTGAGCGGAAGGAACAACCACCTGTGATTGGTTGTGGGCTATTGCCTCCATTTGTGCTTGCCTGCACTGTGCATGAATTCTTCTGCTGTTCAGAAACTTTTGTGTGTTAGGTCTAATACGAGGTGCTGTGAGGAATATCAAGGTAAATAAGACTTAATTGCTCATAATCTCATGGAAGGCAGACTCAGATGATTCTAACAGATGATAATGTGCCCTAGAGAGGCACAGAGAGCCGTGGAAAGCCTGAGATAGAAGAGCAGTAGCATCAGAGCCCAGCCTTAAGTTCACTTCAGTAAAATTTTCATGTGTTCAACCAGTTTTTGTTGAGCACCTAATATATACTGGCACCTTTGTGGGGGATTCTTGCTGTTGAAGAATGGATTGGAAACAAGAGGGAACCAGGGTGAAGTGGCTGCCATCAACTATACTTTGCAAAATACGAAGCTCTGTAGAAATGGGTGGTATTACTTCAATGCATTATTTATTATCAATGAAACAAAGGAAAGCCTTCTCTCGGGAGAGCAGAGGACCTTCCAGGTAATTCTGAAATGGCAGATCCAGAGTAGGTGACTCTCTTCCAGGAGAATGCTGGATGCTACGAATGCTATTCTGCTCCTTTCCTCTTTTATTTCATTTTCTTTCCTTCTCCTTCCATCCAAATAATTTGTAAAACATTCCATTTCTCTTACCTGGATTCCTGGCCCCATGCCCTACAGGAGCCAGCGTGTCTGCTTGGAGAAGCTAGACAGTGAGCAGAGTCACTGTGGTTTGCGCAGTCTACTTCCCAGCACATGGCCATTCCCAGGAGTGGATGGACTTGGCTTTGGAAGGGGGAGAGAAAGTTCTAGGCTTTCTTTTGGATTTTATGGGTTTGTTTTTTTTTGGTACTGGGGATTGAACTCGGGTCCTTGTGCTTATGCAGCAGGCGGCAAAACCACTGAGCTAAATCCCCTGCCCTTCTTTTGGATTTTAAAGGGGGCACTTTTTTTTCTACTAAAGATTTTTTTCCCCCACTAAAGATTTTTTTCCCCGTAAAGTTTTTTTAAAAATTTGGCTTACAACTTTCAAAACAATAGATTGGAAGACCTATTCTATTTTGATCAAAAAGAAAGTGACAATAAATGTGATTTAATATCCCATATGAAGAGAAATAGGTTGTAGTAACATTTTACCAATATTCTTTCTCTGCTCCAATATGTTTATTATTATTTATTAATTTCCCCTACGCAATTCTCATACTCCTAACTGAACAATTTGAAGATGTTTAAAGAAAAATTATAATCTCCCTACCCCTACGCCCCCATCTGTCTTCCTGAGGTAACCATCATCATCAATTTAGTGAATATCCTTCCACAATCTTTCCCAAGCTCACTCACTCATTCATTGATTAATTCATTGATTTGTTTATTTATTTTTGAGACACAATCTCCCTATGTAGTTCAGGCTGGTCTTGAACTATGTAGCTGAGGCTGGCCTTGAACTTGCAGTGATCCTCCTGCCTCAGCCTCCTGCTAAGACTATAGGCATGTGCCACCATGCCCAGCCCAATCTCCTTTTAAAGTGGATATATGGTTTAATTGTGTATGTGATTATTTTGTCATAGTGGGATCATACTTTATCAATTACTCTGCAATTTATTTTTCCTAGTAAATTATATATCACTGGTAGATACAGATCTAATTCACTCTTTTCAATAGTATCAGGCCTGTAGATCTAGAAGTACCACAGTATATTCAGCCATTTCTCCTTTGACAGATATTTATGTTACCTAGATGCTGTGGTTTGTCTCTGCTGAAACTCATGTCAGAATTTGGTTGCCAGTGTAACCGTGTTGAGAGGTGGAGTCTTTGAGCAGTGTAAATGTCTTCCTCCAGAGGCTGGGTTCTAGTGGGATCTGTTAGCTCTCTCTCTGCCTCCCTTGTTAAAGCAGGGCAGCTCCTTTGTCCCCTCCCTCTCTCCTGTATGCATCTTCCCTTCCATTCACCACCTGCAGGACCTTACCGGAAGCCGAGCTGATGATGTTTTTATGCTCTTGGACCTTTAGAACCATGAGCCAAAATAAGTTTCATTTCTTTATCCAGTCTCTGGAATTCTGCTACAGTAGCAGAAAATGGACTAAGACACTTTTTTTTCACTAAAAATATTGTTGCATTAAATATCCTTATATGCATATCCCACTCTATTGGTGCTTTTATTTCCGTAGATTACATTTCAAAAATAATATTGCTGAGTCAAAGGGTATTTATATTTGACATTGTAATAAATAATACCATCCTACTTTACAAAATGTTGTAGTAATTTACACTCCAACAATATATGAGCACTTCCAGTTCCCCAAATCTTTACCAATATTAGATATTCTCTCCTTCCTGCCTCCTCTCCTTCTTGTTGCTATCTCTGTTGTTTTATTTTGTGGCAAGGCTGATGGGAGAGAATGGTGTCTCATAGTTGCTTACTCAGTGTATTATTTACTATTGGTGAGATTGAACATGTTTCATATGCAGTTGGCCACTTCATTTTCTCTTCTGTGAATTTCCTTCACCTGTTTTTTTTTGTTTTTTTATTTGGTACCGGGGGTCGAACTTGGGTCCTTGGGCTTATGCAGCAGGCGGCAAAACCACTGAGCTAAATCCCCGGCCCTCTTCACCTGTTTTTAATAGCGTATCTTATTATTATATCTTTATAGTAGGTTTTTATCATCTCAGAACACAAATCCTCCATTTTTTGTAATTTTCTTGACTATTTCTTGGCCAAGTTTCATGAATATTTATTATTCCATATGAACTTTTTTTTTTCCATATGAACTTTAAAGCATAATTTTATTTATTCCTTTCTCTAAAAAATTTATTGGTACTTTTATGGAAACCTAATTGAAATTATGTAGTAATTTAAGAAAGATTGACATTTGTTGAAAATTAGTCTCTTTTTTTTTCTTTTTGTGGTGCTGGGGATCAAACCTAGGGCCTTGTGCATGCTAGCCAAGTGCTCTGCCACTGAGCTACATCCCCAGTCTTGATAATTAGTCTTTTCTATACAAGAACATGCTGATTTGGCACTTAGGCGTTCTATTTCTACTTTTTGTTCTTACTCTTTACTATGTTTATCTATCATGGGCACATTATTTATTTTGTTTCATTTTGGTTTTTTTCATACTGGGGATCAAACTCGGGTCCTTGTGCTTGCGAGGCAGGCAGCAGAACCACTGAGCGAAATCCCCGGCCCTCATATTATTTAAAGTAAAGCAATATTTGTATGTTTTTCCTGAATCATCAGGGAACTTCAACAGGGTTCTTTTTTTGTCCATGGTACTGAGGATTGAACCCAGAACTTTGCACATGCTAGGCAAGTGTTCTACCACTGAATTATATCTTCAGCCCTTTTTTTTTGAGACAGGATTTCACTAAGTTTTGCAGGCTGACCTCAGCCTCCCAAACAGCTGGCATTTTAAGGTGTGTGCCACCATGCCCAGCTTCATCAGAGATCTGATCTCTCTTTCTTCCTCCATGTTATTGTCAAATGATTAACCTTATCATATTTGTTTTATCACCCATTAGCTTTGCTTTACTTCAGAAAATGTACCAATATGCTTATTAATTTCTTTGCTCACTATTGATTATAAAATCTCACATATTTTCTATATTTAGTTTCCTTCCTCCTTTTTTTGGCCATTCTGGGAATTAAATCCAGGGCCTTGTATGTGCTAAGCAAGCAGTCTACTCCTGAGTTACATCCTTAGCCCAGTCCAATTTCCTTTCTTTTGGAGAATGTCCCTGGAGTCTGTGAATGGTAAACTTGCTCAGTCTTTGTTTGAAAATGTCTTTTGCCTTTGCTTTTGATATTTTAACTTGATGTGAAGTTCTACATAGGCAGTATGTTTGATAGTTATGAAAGTTATATGTACCTCCTTAAAAATTTTCAATCAAAGGAGTTCGGAAATCATGGTGCAGGAAAAGGAAGATGTTAGAGATTACAATTTAACTGAGGACCAGAAAGCAATCAAGGCCAAGTATCCTCCAGTCATTCAGAAGTACGAATGTTACATGCTAGGGGAGAGACTCTGGAGGAGGCATTCGAGCCATGTGCCATGGCCATGTTTGCATACATGACAGACACTGGGACTGTGGAGCCCTCCAGACAGTAGAAGTAGAAGCCCAAGGAGATGACTTGCAGTCTCTTCTGTTTCACTTTTTAGATAAATGGCTTTATAAGTTCAGTGCTAATGAATTCTTCATACCCCGGGAAGTGAAAGTACTTAGTATTGATCAAAGAAATTTCAAATTACCTTCCATTGGGTGGGGAGAAGAATTTTCACTTTCCAAGCGTCCTCAGGGAACAGAAGTCAAAGCAATAACATATTCACCAATGCAAGTCTATAATGAAGAGAAACCAGAAGTTTTTGTGATCATTGACATTTAAGAAACTAAAAAAAAGAAGAAAGACCTATGAAGAGCTGCCTTTTTCTTCTTCTTGAGAAGATAAAATAATTTCATTTCTCTAGTGTCTTTTGATAAATGGAAATTTATAGAACAGAAAATTTTAACTTAAAGTGTGACTTTCAGAAGTAGAAAATCAACTGGGCATGGTGGCATATGCCTGTAATCCTAGTTACCCTGGGGGCTGAGGAAAGAGGACTGAAAGTTCGAGGCCCGCCTTGGCAATTTAGCATGACCTTGTCTCAAAATAAAAAATCAGAAGAGGCCTGGGCAGGCTGGGTGTGGTGGTACACACCTGTAATTCTAGCATTTGGGAGACTGAGGAAGGAGTTTGTGAGTTTGAGGCCAGCCTGGACTACATAGCAAGAGTGTCTCCAAATAAATAAAATAGCCTCAGTGATAGAGCATCCCTGGGTTCCAACCACAGTACTGGGAAAGAAAAAAAAATAAATGGAAAATCAGTGAAAAAAAACTTTTCAATCAAAGCAGAAGTAGGTAATTACAAAGTCTTTTCTTTTTTTACAATTTGAGTCTCAAAGAGAACCATTCTTGTCATTTGCTGTTTGCCTTTTTTTTTTTTTTTTTGGTGCCTGGGATCGAACTCGGGTCCTTGCGCTTGCGCAGCAGGCGGTGAAACCACTGAGGTAAATCCCTGGCCTGTTTGCCTTTTTTCTCTGTGTACTTTAAAATTTTAAAGGAATATGTTTATAAATGCTGTACTTTTTATAAGAATAAACAATCATGTTACTACTTTTATTAAAATAATATATGCAATTTTACAATATACTTTTTTTTTCAGCAGTACTGAGGAATGAGCCCAGAGTCTTTGCACTGAGGTATATCCACAGCTCTTTTTTAATTTTTTATTTTAAGATAGGGTCTCACTAAGTCACCAAATTGCCTGGGCTGCATTCAAACTTGATAGCCTCCTGCCTTGGCTTCACAGAAAGGTGGAATGACAGGCATGTATCACCACACCCAGGTTACAGTATGCTTTTTAACCACTAAGCATGTACATTTTTCCATGTCAGTATAATGAAATCTTCATTCTTTGCAACAGCTGTATAGTTTCTCATTCTACTGATGCACCATAATTTAACTCTTTCCCTATTAATAGATGTTTACATCATTTCCCCCATTTTTTGAGGCTACACAGTATCTTTCCTTGACTGTCCTTTCACTTACGTGAGTATAATCCATGATATAAATTCCTAAATGTTGGGCTGACTCAGGATATGCATGCTTAATATGTTCTCAGGTAGTGTTAACTTGTTCTCCCAAAAGATTGTTTTGGTTTACAATGCAGAGTATGACTGGCTCTGATCTCTGTTATTCTTCTGGTTCCTTAGAATTTCCACATTGATGAATCAAGAGTGGAAAATTTGAAGCGATGCAAGCAGAAAAAAGAAATTAAACCAGGTGGGTAGTGATGCTATTCATATCACTCTGCCATAGCATTGTAATTTTGCCTAAAAGCCTTTTTTTTTTCCTGTTTGAAGAAAGAAAATAAATAGGCTCCGAATGAAATTAGGGAGGAGGTTTGGTCTCATGAAGAAGAGGCAAGATGGCTCTTTTAAGAAGTTATATAACATCGTGCTGCAATTTCAGTTATGATTCCATTTACAGACAGTTTCTTTATAGCATCAGAAAGACAGTTTCCCTCTGCTGGCTTAATGGATTTCTTCAGCCATATACTTAAGCAGATACAATCATACACAGGAGTTCTTAGCAACTTTGGGTGTGATGCCTGCTTTTCTCTCTACCAAGTATTTACTTTAAAGCCATTTTCACAAAGACCAGGGCACATTATGGGAATTTTCACTTCAATGCTGTTTTAGAGAAGCCATGAGAAGCAAAACCCAGCCCAAAGAAATGTAGTCTGCCAAGGGGGGTGTGATGCAGGGCCCTTCTGTTTCAAAACAAACTGCAATTTGTAAAGTGGGAATGGGCTGCCTGGAAGTATGGCCCCCTTGAGGATTGCTTTTAGTTTTATGATATCTAAATGCATCTGGGATAAATTAGTAATTTTAAATCCAAGATAACATGCTAATTGGCTTTTCACCTGAAGCACTCCTGTTTATCTATAAATCTGGTGAATTTTTTTGCGCTGCCAAGTTGGGAGTACAGGGTCCATAGAGATCTTCTCGCCCACTCAGGCATCTGTGGATGTAACTGCTAAAGGTATCAGAATCAAAGACAGCACATACCCAGATGGTCTACACCTGCCTGGGTCTTTTCCATAGCTAGAATTGTTGCAAGGATGCTAAAGACCCTGGGAACAAGCTATATTCTCTGAAGAGATTCTTGAATTCATTTTGCCTTTTTTGTACTGGGAATTGAACCCAGGTGCTTTGCAATGAGCTACATCCCTAGCCCTTTTAAAAATTTTTTTTAAATTTTGAGATAAAAGTCTCACTGCTTCACTAAGTTGCCTAAATCTGGGCTTGAACTTGTAGTCCTCATGCCTCTGGGATTTCAGGGGTGCACCCGCATACCTAGTTCCATTGTGTTTTTGTCCCTAAATTAGGGACTGTGAGGGAAGAAGACTTGTTATTTTCTGTCCTCACCACTGTATGAGAACAGTGCAGTTCAGTATAGATACCTGCCTAACCTAGGAAAAGTCCTTTTTGTCTGTACATTTATTCAGCGAGTGTTTATAGAGCAGTTCCTATGAACTAGACACTGAAACTTACCACAGCGAAAGTGTCAGACAGGTCCTTTCCCTCGGGAACCTTGTGGGTCTGGTCAGTGGATGAGTAACAGTTGTCTGCGGTAGGTGGGAGGGAACCAAGGCTGGAAGGATGTGGGAGATGGTGTGAGCCAAAGTAGAGACTGCAGGCCTGGGAAACAGCATAGGGAAGGTCTAGAGGCAGGAGAGGGCACATGGCTCCTGAGGACTCATGGGCTTCCATGGATGCCTGGTGCAAGAAGAGGCGGTGGCTGGTGTTGAGATAGATAGCCTCAAGTGACTGTGGACTTTATTCTGCACCTCTGTGTGGAAAGTGACTGGGTGACACTGTTGGAGAGAGGCGTGAGTCAGGCTTAGGACGGAGACCCTCTGACACCAACCTGGAGAATGGGCCAAGTAGAGTTCCGCACTTTCCCTGCCTACTCTTGTTGCTTCCTTCTCAGTGCTTGTGTTCCACCTTTCCTTGGACCTTCAAGAGAACAGAAGACAGAGCCTGAGAGCAGATAATTTTTGTAGAGAAGTGAGGAGGTGAAGGTAGGTGGGTAGGTAGAAGCTTGCAGTATAAAGCAGAGTGAGGTGGCCTTGGATGAGTCACTTCCCATCTGTGAGCAGCAGCTTCCTTGTGTATTGAAGGAAGATAGTATTACTTTCTCCTTTCATTTAACTGGATATTTTACATGAGTTGGGGCTTCCAGATGAACTTCTCTGCTTTGTTTGCTACAAAATGATTTATTGAAATATTCAAGAAGATGCCGGGGCTCCTAGAGCTGCAGCTTGACCCCTGTGGTAAGGGCAATGAAGAAGCCTTAGCCTTGGATCAGTCCCGCAGCCCCCTCTCCCCACAGCTCACGAAGCTGAGCCTCCAGCAGAGAGGGAGCAAATGCCAACTGGAGACCAAGGATGTGCTCGACCACACCCATAGATAGAAGGACTTCCAGAGCTACTTTTTCTTTGCCCACACAGGAAGAAATAGAAGAGCCAGTGTCTGAAGTCTGGGCACAGAACTTTCCATTCTGCTCCTGCAGGCCTTTCAAGCATTGTGGAGGCCACAGAGAAATCCAGGGACAGCTCTTCTGTTCTCTTCCAAGTCTTAAAAATTCTGTAGAGGACCTTCAGATAACTAAAACATGATCTGGAACTAAATCCTGGAGCCAGCAGGTCCATTTAGCATTTCCCTTCTTTGAGTCTTTTCTCCAAGTATGTGAAATAGATGGGCCACCTTCCTGTTATGTGGACACATTGCCTGGTAGCAAGGATTGTGCCTGCTCATCGGTATGGTCATTTTCCTTCTCACCTGAACAAAGAGGGCCATGCATGCAGGGAATCCCACTGTTACTTCACCAGAAAACTGCCAACTGACCTGGTGTGTACACTGAAGGGCTCTTCAGGAGGAGCCAGCCATGCAGACAGCTCCTTTGAGAGGAAGCTGAGTCCACATGAAGCCATTTAGAGACTCTGCCAACAGAATCAATATGGTTAAAATGTCCACATTACCCCAAACAGTCTATGGATTTAATTCAGTCTCTATCAAAATTTCAGTGGCATTTCTTATAGAAATAAAAAGGAATCCTAAAATTCATATGGAACTGTTGTGCCCAGATCCCAAAGTCCCCAAAGACCACCAAGGAGCCGATTCCGATGTAAACACACGAGGGTCGTTTATTCAAGCTCGAGCAGGGGCACTCAACCGTCACCGACACAGCGGATCAGGATTGAGAGCCCCGAATTTCAAATCAGCAGGGTTTTTATTGTGGCTACCGCAAGGTTTGGGGATGTTTCATTTAGCAGTTACATGATTGGTTGATATTTAGCAAGCATGGGGGGTTGAGGGGTGGCTACATGTAGAGTTTATGGGAAAAAGGAACAATCAGCACATTGACAGAATGTTTTATAGATAATGGGCCCGGGAGCGTCTGTTTTCTGGGCAGACAGAGGATTGAGTTAGGAGCTGTGTCCTTTTTTTATCTGTTGTCCCACAGCAAGGACATTTTATCATTATTTTATGGGCACAAAGGAGACTAGGGGAATAGTTGACCTCAGTGAAGTGGAATTCATGTCAAGGCCACTTCACTGTCTTATTTTAAGATGGAGTCAAACTTTCAAATAGAGTTAGTTAGGTCTCACAGAACTATATAAAAGATTTGGAATAATGAAAGCAATCTTCAGTAAGAGCAACCAAGATGGAGGCATTATACTACCTGATTTTAAGTTACATTACCAAGCTAATCAAAATAGTGTGGTATTAGCACAATAACAGTCAAGAGAACAGAATAGAAAGTTCAGAAAAAATCAACTACTATTCAACAAAAGAGTGAAGAATAGAAGAATACACAGTGGAAAAATGATAGTCTCTTTTTTTTTGGTGCCAGGGATCAAACTCAGAACCTTGTGCTTGCGAGGCAGGCGCGATGCCACTGAGCTAAATCTCTGGCCCAGGATAGTCTCTTCAATAAATGAGAAAACTGAATACCACCGTGTAAAAAAATGAATTGAGTCCTTATATCATATACAAAAATCAACTGAGAGTGGATTAAAAATTTAAATGTAAGACCTGGAACCATCTGATTCCTAGAAGAAAACATGGGAAAGCTCCATTGTGTTGGTTTCAATAATGATTTTTTTCAGATATGACAACAAAAGCAAATACAAAATAAACAAGACAATATTAAACTAAAAAGTATCTGCAGAAAAAGGAAATAACAAAATGAAATACAACTGACAGAATGAGAGAAAATATTTGCATCCATGTACCTGGATAAAAGGCTAATACCTAAAATATATAAGGAACTTAAATAACTCAGGAAAAAGCAAGTAACTCAATTTAAAAAGACTTAAATAAATATATTTTCCAAAGACATAAATGGCCAACAGGTGTACATGCAAAAATACCATCACTCATCATCAAGACAATGCAAATCTAAACCACCTTGCACATGTTAGAATCATGGTTACCAGTCAGGTGTGGTGGCACACACCTGTAATCCCAGGACTTGGGAGTCTGAGGCAGGAGCATCACCACAAGTTCAAAGCCAGCCTGAACTACATAGCGAGACCCTGTCTCAAAAAACCAAAAAAATAAAAAAGAATCATAGTTAATAAAAGATAAATGTTGAGGAGGAAACAGAGAAAGGGAACCTTGTTCATTGTTGGCAGGAATGCAAATTAGTACAGTACTGAAATTTCTCAAATTAAAAATAGAATTACCATATGATCCAGAAATCCTACTTCTGGTTGTTCATCTAAATGAAATCAAATCACTGTCTTGAAGAGATATCTGCACACTCATGGTCATTACAGTATTATCCACAATGGCCAGAATATACAACAACAATTAAGTGTCCATTGATAGATGGATAAAGAAAATGTTGTGCACAGTATAGACAATGGAATATTATTCATCCTTTAAAAAAGAAGGAAATCCTGGCATTTGCAGCAACATGGATAAGCGTGGAAGCCATTATTCTTTGTGAAATAAGCCAGGCACAGAAAGAAACACTACATAATTCTACTACATAAGATAAATAGAGTAGAAATGTAGTTACTGGCTGGGGGATCAGGAGAGGGGAAGATATTGGTCAAAGTTTGCAAACTATAAACTTGCCGTTATAAGATGAATAAACTCTGGAGACTTAATGTACAGTATGTGATGTTATACTTGAAATTTGCTAAGAGAGTAGATCTTAAGTATTCTCACCATGAAAAAGTAACTATATGAGGTAATAGATATATTCATTAGCTTGATTGTGATAATTATTTCACAATGTATACAGGTACCAATGCATTACATTGTATACCTTAAATATATACAATTTTTACTCAATAAAGCTTAAAAATTTAAAAATCAGCGAGGTGTGGTGATGCACACCTGTAATTCCAGCATTCAAGGAGGCTGAGACAGGAGGATTGCAAGTTCAAGCCCAGCCTGGGCAACTTAGTGACTTAACAGGACCCTGTCTTAAAATTTTAAAAAGGGCTGGGATTGTGGCCCAATATGAAGGCCCTGGGTTCAATCCCCAGTACTGCCAAAAAACAAACAAAAAACTGAGAACTCCCTAATTAGCTATTGGATATAATTTTGTCCCTGTGTTTGACATAACATTTATTTATATGCTGAAAGTACAAACCATATTTCTTGAGCTGATGCAACAACTCAGGGTTTGACTGATGGCAGTGAACTAGGCAGATCTCCCTCTCTCTCTCTCCCTCTCTCTCCCTCCCTCTCTCTCCCTCTCTCTCTCTCTCCCTCTCGCTCTCTCTCTCTCTCCCTCTCTTTCCCTCCCTCTCTCTCCCTCTCCCTCTCTCTCCCTCTCCCTCTCTCTCTCTCTCTGTCTCTCTCTGTCTCTCTGTCTCTCTCTCTCTGTCCTTTCTTTTTTACTGGAGACTGAATCCAGGGCCTTTGCATGAGCTACATCTTCAGCCCTTTTTATTTTTATTTTTTATTTGAGACAGGGTCTTGCTAAGTTGCTAACTTGCCCAAGCTAGGCTCAAACTTTTAGTAACTTTGCCTCAGTCTGTCAAAGTGCTGGAATTGCAGGTGTGCACCGCCACATACAGCTCACCAAAGCTACTTCTTGAATTAAGCTTCACTTTTCCAATAATAGTAACTACTATCTTTTATTGAGCATCTTGTCTGAGCCCAACACTATGCATTTATTAATTCTAATCCTAATGCAACCTTTCACAGAAAAAATATTATTGTCCCATTTCACAAATGAGGAACTTGAGTTCAGAAAGATTTGCAATCTTTCCTTAACCAAGTAGTGAAGCCAGGATTTAAATCCATCTCATGTTAGTCTAGTGTAAGCTTTTAAATCTCATCCTATACTTTCTCCATTCTTTACTTCTCCAGCTTCCTAGAAGGAAAAGATGCAAATTATGCACATATTTTCTTTACTCTCACAGTGCTCCAAAGGGATTGTTCATATCTCTATTTTACAAATAAAGAAACCAAGGCTTAGAGATAGATACTCAGTGTTTTGCTCAGCATCGCAGTTAGTAATTGATGAACCTGTGATTCAAACATCCTCTAACCCACAGTTCACCCCATTCCTATCCCCTTTCAGCCCCGTTTCCTTGTAATTGGGGCAGAATCTCCAACCTTCCTTCCTTCCTTCCTTCCTTCCTTTCTTTCTTTTCTTTTCTTTCCTTTTTATGATACAGAGGATTGAACTTGGGACTTGCGCTTGTGAGGCAGGCGGCGGCACCACTGAGCTAAATCCCCGGCCTCCAACCTTTATTTCTCTGTTCAAATCTTAGTGGTGTCAGGATTTGCAGGAATTTTCAGTTCCTTTAAATTCTGTCTTACATGCTGTTATGGTTGTGTCTAAATGTCCCCCCCAAGTCTCATGCAGTCTTAGGTGGGGCTTTTTCAGAGGTGGCAGAATGTGTGACTCATTGATGGTATAATGCTAGGATTAAGGATGGGTGATTATTAAATCAGTCCACTGATTGGTTCGGCACTGCCCTAATCATGGTAGCCTGGATACAATATAAGGGACAGAAAGAGGCTTGTCTTGTCCCTTGCTTGCTTTGCTGTCTTCTGCCTGCCATGAACTGTTTCTCCTCTGTGATGCCTATCTGCCACCCCACCCTGCCTTGGAGCCAGCCATTGTGGACTGAAACCTCTACGAACTGTGAGCTAAATAAACCTTTCTTCCTTTAACTTTGGGTTTCAGGTATCTTGTTTCAGCAATGACAAAAGTAACTAACACACATGTTACCTTGCTTCCAGCCCTTCTGCTAAGATCCCCTTCTCTGCTGGCACAGCAAGGGTCTCATTGGTGGGAAACTGTATTGAGTTTTCAGCAAGGTCTCTGTGCCTTGCCTATAGTAGCTTCCCAAGCCACCAAGTTTGTGTCCTGTTCTGACTCAGGGCCCTTGGGAATACCCTGGATGCAGATGTTTGCAATGACTAGGATGAACCCAACAGCTCCCAGGGCTGTTTTTCTGGCCAGGGCCAGCTGAGGATGGCAAGCCTTCTGTCCCAGCTGCTGTGGGAGTGTGGAGGTGCAGAGACCCTGGACCTAAGAGTGCTGAGGTCATGCATACCCTAGAACTGCAGCTTTTAACCTTAAGGTTAGTCATGGGCAGCGCTCTGTGCGTACACATATACTTGTGCACTTCCTGGGCAAAGTGTCCATAACTTTTCTGATTCTCAGCTGTGTCTGTGACCTCAGAAGTTTCAGAACCACTGATCTAGAGAGAACCCAAAGTGTAATAGGCCACTGTGTCCCCTTGGACAGTGGCCTCCCAGGTGCCAGGAACTTGGCAGACCATACTAGGCCTCTGGGTGTGTTTAAGAGTAAACAGATAAATTACCTAATATTGTTGAAGCTCATGGCTGTCCTTTGGGGTGTGTCAGAGTCTCATCATAAAGTTGTACCACCCAGCCTCTGTTCCATCTCATTGAACATTTCAAGTTCTCTGAATGCTGTGTGAGGTTTCTGGTTTCTGAGTCCAGAGAAAGGCTGCTACAGGCAGCAACACTGATAACAATAAGAACAGTGTTGAGACCAGTTCAGTCTGCTTTATCACAGCCAAGAACACTGTTAAATACCTGATGCATGTTATCTTATTTAATCCTCAAAATGCTCTAGTAAGTAAAGTTGATACTATTATTTTACATATGGAGAAACTGAGGCATACAAAGCTTGACTACTCACCACAGATCACCCAGCCAATAAGTCACTCAGTGGTGTTTGAATGAATCATGTGAGCTTAATTTCCAGCCCTTAGGGTCAAAGTAAAGAGCATTTTTAAGAAAAAATAAAGCAGAAATATGTATGTGGGGCTATTTCGTGTAGGGCGAACAGTACTGTGCATTGTAATAATGAGAGCATTGCTGTGGAGTTACAGCTGAAGGGAAAAGCTATGTTCATAGTAGTGATCTGAAATCATTAAGGAAAGATTAGTGGGTAGTGCACTAATGCATTAGCACAATACATGAGAAGAATTTCTCTTCGTTGTAATTCAGATAAAGTTTTTTGAAAACAGCTTTATTGAGGTAGAATTCACACAGCACACAGTTCACTGACAAAGTGTACAGTTCAGCGGCCTTCAGTATATGCAGAGTGCATTTGTCACCATGATTTTAGAACATTTTCATCAGCCACAGAGAAACCCCACATCCTTTAGCCATCATTTTTCCAACCCCCCATCTCTCCCTAGTCCTAGGCAACCGCTAACCTACTTTCTGTCTCCAGAGGAGGCTTTGACACTTAGAGTAATAGTGTGGGTGGGCGTCTTAGTGCTGTGGAGTGTGTCATTTCCCAGGGAATAATTAGGCAAATGAAATTCAAGTCTAATGTATTTTATAAATGGCTTTATTAGCTAAGAAGCTACAAGCATGTTTCTGTTATGCCTCAACTGGGGGTTGACAGAGGCAGGAGGCAAGGTTTTTTTCAGAGTAATTTCCACTTATCAATGTTTCCTGTCAGGTTGGGTCTTCTCAGTGAGCACTGTAAGATGATGATAGTTTCATGGGGCTGCCTTCCTCCATTGGCATCAGAACCAGTGGCAGTTTAGCACAGGATCCTCTTTCTGTCGTCTGTATCTCTGGCTTGGGCTCTCTCTGTCTTTCTGCAGATGTCAGTGTGAAGGGCACTTACATAGTAGTTGTCTGCATGTGTCACTCTTTGAAATTCAGGTGAGAGCATGCAGAGCATCCTGTCAGTGCTTGGAGGACATGCTCTCTTGAGCCATTGCATGTGAGCAGACCCATTGTATGTCTCTCCTGAGTCATTGGTTCATTCCTTCTTTTAGAAAACACTAGGCACTGTACACCAGGTAGTGTGCTAGGTGCTCAGTGACTCACTCTGAAGCTCATCTCAGGTTGGTAACATATATTCCACTCACATGGGAATAGCCATTTGAGCCGAGCAAAGCCACAGGGACAGGAAGTTTGGTAACAGGACAGTCCTCTGGTAAGATGAAACAGATACAGTGTCACTGACGTCAGGAAAAGCCATCCCCAGAATACACTACCTTAGGGAATGTGCAATGAGTCAGGAATGAGGAAACAAGTTTAAGCCCTGATCAGTCACTAGTAGCTGGTCAGAGGACCTTCAGTGATCCCAGGACTTCTCAGCTCTGGGCTTTCTGCCTTGAAGATGATTAAGTCATTCAGTACCTCTAAAAGGTCATTGCTAAAAAGAGTACCTACTTAGTAATGTCTAAAGAATGACTGACAGAACGAAAAGATGTTTTGTAGTTCTCAATGCTAGAGCATAACTCTCTTTCAGGTCAGGTGACCAGATGGGGACAGATGAAGTGGAAACCCAGAAGACCCTATCTTTCTTGTCCACGGCAGCCACGGCAGCCCCTTTAAACTTCCCTTTCTCAAGGGCTCCCACTTCCTCTGCTTCACTGAGCCACAGAGAGCTTCGTCTTTGAGGCCGTGGGCCTAGCAGCTGGCCGGCTGGTCCTCCAGTTTGAATCCAGGCTCCACTTTGTCCTTGCTACATGGAAAAGGGGTCTAAGTTCACAGCTCTTGTGAAGCTTAAGTAAGGGGATGCATAGAGAGCATCTGTCACCATAAATGTGAGCTGTTCTTAATTTGTTTTCTTAAATTTTAAATAATTTTTGTTTTACTTTTATTATTGCCACAGTTATTTATTTGATCTGGAGCCAGGACTAAGATACTTTGCCTTGTGTTGGGTTTGTTTTGAGGTGCTCAGGGTCAAACCCAGGGCTTTGGGTGAGCTAAGCAAGTGCTGTACTACTGAGCTACCTCTCAGTCCTCAGGTGGTTATTTTAATCATTGGCTTGAAAGTGCTGAAAGTCTTATCTGTTGGTTGATTGGTTCAGTAAGTCACTCATGCTTATTTCTTTTGAGCTGGTATTTCTGTTGGCCAGCATTTCCAGGAAGGCCTACTGCCTGGAGGCTAGGGATAGGCTGGAATACTGAAGCCAGGGCTTGGGAATTTTATGTAAACTGTGTTCATGTGAGTCATCTACACTGCTCAAGTCATGACAGTCCCTGGCTTGTAAACATTGCTCTTCCAAGTTCTAGGGGAGATGGTTAATTATTATTTTTCTATATGCTGTTTTCTGGATTCTGTATGCTGTTTTCTGAACCTTATTTCTATGTGGTGGTAGGAAGAATAATAGTACTTGACACAGAAGGGCTCCAGCCCCTGTTGAAACTGCCCTTGGGCATACTCTGCCCATGAGCCCCCTCTTAGCCTCTGAGACGTCACTCGCTGTACCCTAGGGAGAGCCTCTGAAAATTGGCCTGGAAGGGAAGCATTAAAGTGTGGATTTGGGGCCAGAGATGTAGCTTGGTGCCACGCCTGCCTGGCAAATACAAGGTCCTGAGTTTGATTCCCGGTACTGGGTGGGGGGTGGGGGTGTGCATTTGGAAATACCAGTGAAAGGGTAAGATGAAAATCACAGGAAAATTCAGTCTGTTCTAGTCCTCCAAGACCCTGGAAGATCTCCCCAGCTAGTCACGCCTCTCTCCCATGGCCCCTCTTGTCCACTTACTGCTGCCAGCCCTGTGCCTTTCTTGTTCATCATTCTGGACACTCAGCTATGCCCACTCACTTTCTTAGGTCTCTGTGCTAGTGTCACCATAGACTTTCAGAGCAGCTCCCTGGCCTTTCTGTAGAAAAAGCTGCTCTCCTGCCTTGCCCTGTAGCACTCTGGCCACCTGCTATTGGTTGGCTGATTGGTATACATGTCTTCACTATCATTGTGAGCTTTATGAGAATGGGGTCTGTCTTGTTCACTACTAAACAATAAATATAAGGAAAGAGGAGTAAGGGTAGAACTTCCTTAAAATTATCCCAAGCCCCTACTCTATACTGTATATCTTTTTGCTGTAGCTCGTAGCTACTACCCTTTTTAAGGATTTTTAGAGATTTTAAAGGTTTACGTACAGAATACTGAATGGTCCCTACATTTGGATATGTAGGCTGTGATACTCCCCATCAGCACAAGCTGACAAGGACCATGATCAGGACCAAGTGCTTACACACACCCCATCTCCCACCTGTCATTAATAGATTACTAGGGAAGCAAGGGGTTAAGTTTGAAAGTATCCTCGGTGATTTTGGTAATTCTGTTACATTTCCACTCAAGAAGAGTTAAGGACTTCTGTTTGTGTCAGTCTCCCTCACTAGACCATGAGCTTCTCTTAAGAATATGATTGTCTTCTTGTTTTTATATCTGGGGTATCTAGTCCCAAGCCTGGTACACATTGAGTGATCAGTAAAGTTCTGTTGAATGAATGAATATTGTGAAGATAATACCTTGTTTCATTTCATTCTCCATAACGTATTTTGGGGATGCTTTTTACAGAATTCTAGAAGAACTGGAGAGGAGGCCCTGAGCTGGAAGTAAATAGAGATTGCTCTAGTTATCCCCTGCTGCATAACGCATCACCCTCAATACTTAGTAGCGTGAAACAGTGGCAATAATTTACTGTATTGTCTTTTATGGTTTCTATGGCTCAGGAGTTTGGGGAAAGCTTGGGTGGGTAATTCTGGCTTGGATCTCTTATGCAGTTGCAGTTTTAGGCAATAAATTGGAATTGGAGCAGCAAGAGGCTTGTACAGCCAGCAGCTCACCAGCTATGTCTTTCTCCATGCCAGCTCAGACCCTCTTCACGTGGTTACTTCATGGGCTAGGTTGGACTTCCTCACAGCATGGCAGTCTCAGATTTCTACATGTTGTTAAAGCTCCCAAGGCAGGTGTCCTCTGAGAGCTATATGGCCCCTTCTAACTTCATCTTAGAAATCATACAGCATCATTTGTGTTGCATTTAATTTGTTGGAAGTTAGTCAGGGGTTGTGGACGTAGCTCAGTGGCAGGGCACTTTCCTAACATATACAAGGCCCTATTTTCTTTCCCCAGTACCACAGGGGAAAAAAGTTGTTAGTCACTAAGGCCAGCTCAGTCAAGAGGATTCAAATTAGACTCCACTCTTGGCTGAATTGTCAAAAAATTTGTAGATAAGTTTTACAACCACCACGGAGAGAACCAGCTTACCCCTCATTTGCCTTGAGACCCTTGAGATTGGAGGGGGAAGAACCATGCCCAGGGGCACCAGCCTGGCACTGGCAGCACTGGAGCTCAACCCAGATCCTGGACCTTTGGCAGCCTGCTTGGAAGTGACCTCACTTTCCCTTCCTGCCTCTCCTTTCTCAGTAGATGGAGGCTGCCACTCTTTGAGAACCTTGCTTTGTAGCTGAGCCCCACCCTGAACTTAGATAATGTGTAAACAGCGGGAGGCCAGGGAGATGCACGTGCTGGCCGTCAAACAGTAGTCCAGTTGGAGTATTGTCCTTTGTCCCAGAGACCTCCATAGAAGCACAGCCTCTCATGGGTTAGAGGGAGTTAGTGTCATTTCCAGTTCTCAGCCCTACATGAAATAATAGCACAGCCCTGACACAGGACAGGCTATAGCTGCCAAGGAGGTGAGAGTTGTAAAATGTATACCGCAAAGTAATTGTTTTCACCATTACTGTAAAGTTCAATTCCAAAAAATAGAATTTAACTATAAAACCCTGAAGCATTTTACCTCCAGTTGAAAATCCAAAATAGAATTTTGCTTGAGCATGAGTAAAGCACATCTGGGTATTTTTTAAAAAATTAATTGTTTATTGGTACAATTTAGATATACAAAAAAAAGATATACATAGTGATCACATTCCTCATATGGAACATGATATATCTTGGTTCTTACTTTTTCCCATTCCCCTCCCCTCCCTTCAACCTTTCCTCCTCTACTTACAAAAGCTTTGTTCCGATTTTATTTTTTTTCTCATTTTTTTCCTTCTTCCCTTCCTTTCTTTCCCCTTCCCTTGTGCCCTTTCCCATCAAAAACCTTTCTTCCTATTTCACAATATCTATTATACATTTTCTAATTTTTTTTTTTTTTTGCGGTACCGGGGATTGAACTCAGGACCTTGCACTTGCAAGGCAGGCATGGTGCCACTGAGCTAAATTCCTGGCCCCATCTAGTATACATTTTGATCCTCATTTGTGCTTTCAGTTTCTCATACCAGAGAAACAGTGTAATATTTACATATATGTTTCTGATTTATTTCACTTGAGAGTGTGATCTCAAAGTGCATCCATTTACCTAGAAATGTCTCCACTTTATTGTTCTTTATGGCTGAGTAGTAGTCTGTTGTATAAAAAAATCCACATCTTCTTTATCCATTCATTGGTTGATGAGCATTTGGGCTGTTTCCAAGATTTAGCTATTACAAACTGTGCTGCTGTAAACATGGGTGTGCATATATTGCTGTGGTATGATGCTTTTAATTCTCTTTGGAAGATACTAAGAACAAGGATAGCTGGGTCAAATGGAACCTCTAGTCTTAGTTTTTTGAGGAATTTTCACACTGATTTCCACAGTGGTTGCACCAGTCTATACTCCCACCAACAGTGGAGAAGGGTTCCTTTTTTCCCACGGCCCCACCAGCATTTGCTATTGGTTGATTTCTTGATAATAGCCATTCTTTCTGAAGTAAGATGGAGTCTCAACATTCTTGTAATTTGCATTACAGTACTCTGAAAAAGGAGATAGAAAAGGATATCAGAAAATGGAAAGATATCCCTTGCTCATGGGTAGGAAGATCCAACATAGTAAAAAATGGCCATATTCCCAAAATTGTTGTACAAATTTAATGCAATCCCAATCAAAATACCAATAGCATACCTCACAGAACTAGAGAAAACATTCCTAAAATTCATTTGGAGCCAGAAGAGACCTATAATAGCAAAAGCAGTTTTGAGCCACAAAGCGAAGGCAGGGGGCATTACAATCCCTGGCTTGAAACTGTACTACAACGTTACTGTGATAAAAACAGCATGGTGCTGGCAAAAAAAAAAAACCCACAACCGAGGATCAGTGGAACAGATTAGAAGATGCAGAAACAACTCCAAACACACTCAGCCACATTATCTTTGACAAAGGGGCCAAACATCTTCACTGGAAGAAAGAGACTCTTTAACAAATGGTGCTGGGAAAACTGGCTGTTTACATGTCAAAGACTAAAACTAGACCCATGTCTGTCACCATGCACTGAACTAAAATCAAAATGGATCAAAGATCTAAATATTAAAATGAAACACTAAATCTGCTGGAAGAGAGAATATGTAGAACTCTTGAAGACGTAGGTGTAGGCAAAGACTTTATGAACAAAACCCCAATTGCATGGGAAATATCACAAAGAATCAACAACTGGGATCTCATTGTATTAAAAAGCTTTTGCACAGCAAAAGAAACCAACAGAGTGAAGAAACAACCAACAGAGTGGGGAAAAAAATTTGCTAGCTGTTCTCAGACAAAAGACTCATATCTAGAATATATAAAGAACTGAAAAAAAAATCAACCCCCCCCCCCAAACTTAAAGACCCAATCCAAAACTGGGCATCTGAGATGAATACCAACTTCTCAGGTGAAGAAGTACATGCCAAATACATACATGAAAAAAAGCTCAGCATCACTGGTCATTCGAGAGGCGCAAAGGGTCTTTGTTTTGGCCAGCATGGTAGAAGGTTCTCTTGGGATTTTCTTGCCCTTGCTCTTGTCTTCAGAAATGCTTTTTAGTGAGGCTGGGGACTGGAGGTAGGGGGTGGGGAAAAGACGGAAAAGGGGAAAAGCCCCAGGAGGAAAGTAGTTTGAGAAGAAGGAAGTTGAAAGAGGGCAGAACGTGTCCATGGGGCTGGCAGTGTGAGGGTCACTGAGGACCTTGTCTGGCTCCGGCACCTTGTTCTTCCCTCCTCTCTGTGCCACCTCCCAAAGCACATCTCATCACCACCTGCACCTGGGCCAGTGGGAGTCGGAGCTTTCAGGACACAGGCCAGAGCCTGGCCCTCTGTCTAAACAAAGCCTCACCCAGGACCACTCTTTAAATGGGCAGCAGGCTCTGTGCTGGCGGGAGACAGGCTTCTCGCCGGTGACACTGCGGGTGGCATCCCAAAGGCACTAAGAGGGCTTTGGTGCAGTTAGTGGCCCTGCCCCTGGCTGCTTCTCAGAATGGGCTCCATTTGGGCCCTGCCTCTTCTGCTCACTCCAGTGCCACTCTGGTTCTGGCTTCCCCTCACAGAGAGAAATGCTGCTCTTTGATTTTGGGTAATGAATGCTGTTCAGTAGGCCCTAGCATTTCCATCAGGTGTCCACTGCCTTTCTTTCCTCAGAGAAACCTTACAGAGCATTTTGCTGATCCCCAAGGAGCCTCTCCCATGGGGCCAAGTCTCGCTCTTATGCTCCATGTCCTCTTCAAAGTCTATGTGCTTTTTGTATGGCTTCTGAAAATATTTAATTTAATTTTTTAAAAGGAAAAAAAAACAGGAAATGACCTTTCAAATATATTTGGAAAATAATTTGGAGCTGTAATGGAATCTGCCTAACGGATGAGGACTAATGGCTACAGACTTGGAACAGACCATGTAGCTCTTGGCAGAGCCCACAGCTTCTTTGGTTTACAAACTGAGGAGAATAATAAAAACCCAAGGGAGAAGTGGCTTCCTGTGGGGAAACCTGACATGCCTGGGTCAAGCACCTGCTGGTGCTGCAGCCCCTGACCCAGGCCAGAAAGGCCCGGGGCCAATGTGTATATAAGCTCCTCCCTCCAAGTTTGGGCTCCTTCCTCCCATCCTGGGTGTTCAGTCACATGCCCTACAAGCATGCAGACTCCACAGAGGCCCCAAACCTCTTGGGGATGAGGAAGAGCTTCATTCTTTTGCATCCCATAGAACTCAAGCGGAGATAGAAGATGTTAAATGGGAGATATTGGACTCGGATTGGCTGTTAGCTCTGCCTGAAACATGCTCTACCCACTTTTTTTGGTATTTTATCCCACAGCCACCTCCTCAAGGAAGCCTTCTCTGACCATAGCACCTTGAATTGAACCATCTGCACAGCTGAGAACCCTCTCCTCTCCTTGCATAGCACTTACCATAATCTGCCATGAGTGACTAGTTAGCTTCTTCAGTGGCTTTTTTTTGTCAGGTTGTAAATGTCTTGTTTAGTCTCCAGTTAGTACATCTCACATCTGGAACAGTGCCTGGCATATAGAGGGTGCAGTAGACAAGGAATGAATGAAATGTTAATACTGGAAGAGATTTAGAGATTGCATTTCAACCTTCATTATTCAGATGAGGGGAAAGGAAGCTAGGAGTGAGGAAGGTATTTATAGCAACTGGACCTTTGCCCACTCTGTGATGCAGGGATGCACATCCTTTGCTCCTTCTGCCTTGGAATCTAGAGCATCTATCATTTACTGAGATAGTCATTAAACTTCAACTGTGTTCTAGGCCTTCCAGGTATTACAGTATTCATACCAGCTAGGGTCACCACTTTTGTGGAACTTAGATTCCACTTAGCAGCAGAAATCACAGAGGGTGGTATAAGTTCTGGGCTTCTATAGCACCAGAAAATAGAGTAAAAAAACAAAGGAGTTAAAAGAAATCCCAAAAGGAACATTTCACTGACAACTCACCCCACAAATGGACCACACTAATGTTTTATTGTCTACTCGCATTCCATGTAACTTAGCCAGCTCTTTAAGCATCATTGTCTCATCTGATCTTCCCAGTAGCCCACGAATGGGAGCTGCTACTGCTGCTCCCAAGAGGGTGCAGTGGAAGAAGTTGTCCAGTCTCACAGCTAGTAGACAGGGCACTTCTGCCACAGTGCACCCCTTCCTCAGAGATCTGTGGTGTCACCCTGGTCCCCTGAGGGTAGTGTGGTATGGGAGAAGGATCTCTGGACTAGAGTTTGGACCTGCAGATTCAGAAACCTTGGACAAGGCACTTTCCCTTTCTGAGCCCCCATTTCTCCAATTGAAATGATTGCCTACATGAACTCTGGGGTCCCTTTCAGTTGCATTGTACTACAAACTTTTCATTAATTGAACAGGTGTTTCCTGAGCACCTGCTGTGGGCCAGGCCCTGTGATATTCCTGAATCCCTCAAAGCTACCCCTTGGCTGGAGACATGTAACAGGCCATGGGATATAAACAACCAGAACTCAGGAGAGAAAAGACAGAATACCCAGGTGTCAGGGCAGATAAATAAGTATTTATTTTTTTTGATAAACTGTTATTTACTAAATCATAAATTTTTTAATCAAAAAGAAAAATGCAGACAAGAGAAACCTCAGACTACAAGGGCTAGACAGCAAAGCTTTTGGGAAGGAATGCCATGAAATGTGTTACAAAGAGTCTGAGTCAAAAGTTGTTAGCTGTTTTCTTTACATTTCCATTTCAATAACTTTACTATAAAATTGGTGTTACTCATCTATTTTTAAACCAAATTCACATCTATCTCCACATTACGTTAAGCTTCCTGCTCATGATGATACCAACATCTCACAGGTGCCAAATTTTAGTAATACTTTTATGCCAATCCATGCAGAAAAATAACAATGCCAGCCAGGTGAGGGCCATTAATGCACAGATAATATACACACACTGGCCAAAAGAACTAAAGAAAATTTTTTTTAAAACTGTAAAGAAAGCAGATGTCAAGAAAACTGGGTTATTACTAAACAGGTGTCAACTATTAACACCCAAATTCCTTACATCAAATAATTATTTCTCAACAGAGACATGTTAGACATTTAGTTTTTCAGCTTTATCCTTCCCAGACCCATTCCCATCTATCTCCCAAAATGCACTACTAGGCATGAGTATATTGTTATGTAGGCAGAAATTTATAGATAACCATCCAACCGTGGGCACAGAACGGAAGCATCTATTTAAACCTCTGTTACTGTGCACTGTCCATCAGGTCATCTGGATCTGACGCTCACTGTTCCACCCCCTGCTGCTGACCAGTCAGTTCCTGATCAGTCAGCTACTGTCTGGTTTGCATTCAGCACCAGTAGTCTCTGTTGAGTCAAGGAATGCTGTGCAGTAACTGCAGATGCATCCTCACTATCACTACTGGCATCTGACTCAGTTTCTTCAATGGAGGTGTCTGGCACCCTGCCTGAAGATGGGGATTCATGGTCTTCTTCTCCTTCTCCCCTATGACTCCTCTCATTTATGCTGTCTCCACTCAGTTGCAAATGAGTGAAAAAGTCTGCCAGAGAAGTGCCTGCATCAGGGGATGGTGTGGCAGGGCTGGTCAGCTGCCCATCCGCTGATGTCAGAGGCCTCACAGCAGACGACACTGGAGGCTGGACAGGTGCTCCGCTCTGTGCTGACATGCTGTCCGCGCCATCAGCAGAGCTCTCTCTCGCTAGGTTTACAGAATTTGTATCACAGTCCAGCCTAAGTCCAGCTACTACCTTCTTTGGTATATCTATTATATCTCACTTAATCTTCCTGCGACATCCATGTTCGTTTCTCCTATACTGAACCATATTTTCAAGATCAGCAACATACAGAAACCCAGCAATTAACATTTCAGTGTTCTTTTTACCTTTGGAAAAAGCATCTTCCAGCTCTCTACTAGTGCATTCATCATACTGCCACCATCCATTTCTTCCTTCCTAATACCATTCGCCATTCCCTCTGCTTGCAGCCTTGAGTTCTTCTGGCGACAACAAGGTTGGCTTGTCAAGGAAATCCTCAGGAATTTCTTAGTGACAAAGGGCGCATTGCTTTCCAAGCCATGAAGCTCTCTTTACACACACATAGCAGAAAACATGCTTACAGGGCAGACTGACTGGGTGAACACATGTTTGCAGACAAATGGCGCATTCAGCAATGGTCAGAGAAGGTACGGCATTAGAGCAGGACTCGTTTGCTCTCCTGTTTGTTGGAAGCATGTTTATTGAGTGATCGATTTCACCACAGCCAGCCATCATTTCTGTTGCAGATCCCACTGGTGCCCCCCACAAAGACAAAGCATCTTCTTCAATAGCAGTCAGCTAGCTGGCAGCATTTTTCTTCCACTGCTGGTTCATTCTCTGTGCTCAGCCACGGCTGCAGCCACTATGCAGCCTTTTCTCCTCGGCCTCGAACCGCCAATAAATAAGTATTTACTGAGAGTATTTTTTTTTTTTTTGAGACGGCATCTCACTATAACTCACTGAGTAGCCCAGGCTGGACTTGAACTTTTGGTGATCCTCCTGCCTCAGCCTCCCGAGTGCTAGGATTACAGGCATGTGCCACCACACCCAGCTGATCTACTTTGCTCTATTTTCTTTCTTTGTTTTGTTTTGTTTTTTGAGACAGGGTCTTGCTGTGTAATTCAGACTGGCCTTGAAATTGTGGTGATCCTCCTGCCTCAGTCTTCCAGTGCTGGGATTATAGGCATACACTACCATGCCTGACTGTACCTTGTTCTTTTTAATCATTGAAGACTTTTGAGCTGGGCATGAGTGAGCTGGCTGCCATTTTTAAATGCCTCTCTTGCAAAGGGAAGGTAGAGGTCCTAAGGGTAATTTGGGGAGGGATAAGTGGTAATAGTGAGCAATTTAGAGGTAAGAAGACCAGATAAGAGAAGGTTGAACTAAGCCAGGCAGGGATAATAACTAACCAAGGCCTGGCTGTGTGGAGAAAATGGGAGGTAGGACTTGCCATATTTTGGAGAGAAATGATCAAAGCTGGTGATTGAGCCTGTGGTGCAGTGGGTTGTGGAGGGGGCTTTTGACTAAGAGAAAGAAGGAATGAGAGTACTGGAGGAGGGGGAGGTAATTCTGTTCTTTATCCTCCTGTTGGATACCTGCATCCCCGCAGTGAGAGAATCAGTGTTGAATGAATGGACGGTGATGTCACAGGAGAGAGTGAGAAGCATAGAGTGACGAGAGGAGACACTTCAGAAGGGAGCAAAGGGTGGCACTGGGAGGGTTCTGGTTCTCCAGAACGGAGAAAGGCATTCTGTGAGGTTGAAGGAAGTTACTTCACTCTGTAAGCCTCAGTTTCCTCATTTCTGAAATGGGGATTACAATAGCACCTACTCTCGGGGTGCATTAAGAGTTACACAAGAGAACACAAGCAAGATCTAGCCTTGCTGGTCAGAAGCAAGACTCATTCATCAATTTGTTATTTATTCAGTAAGTGTGAAGTACGCATGTGCCAGGCATTGGACTAGCACTTCAGGTTACATCGGGCAACAAAAGGTAGCATGAAAAGATAGTGCTTGCCCTAATGGGAAGGGGATTATTAAAGAAATTAAAACGTGTAAAACTCATCTATATAATTACTATAGAATGATGTTAAGGCTGGGGTGTGGCTCCGTGATAGAGTGGCTAACAGGAGAGAGACCCTGTGTTTTATCTCCAGCAGCACAAAACAAAAGACAAACACACGACTCAAGGACGTGCGGCCAGTGTAAGAGACCAAAGGGTTCAGAAACAGACCCAGTTACCCAGTTTTATATAGAACAACGGTGAATTTTCAAGTCAGTGAGGAAAGGATTGGTTATTCCACAAATGATGTTGAGGTAGGTGCGGAAAATTAAAGTGGGGCTCCAGCTCATACTTTATAGAGCGATCAGAGGTTTAATATGGAAAATGAAGCCATGAAAGTAATAGAAATAAACAAGAGAATTCATTACTAATCTCAGAGTGAAGAAGACCTTTCTAAGGATGCTCCAAATCCCAGAAGCCATAAAAAAAATATGGATCACTTTGACTGGATGCATAGAAAACTATGTTGGGGGAGAAACGCTAAAAAAAAAAAATAAGTCCAAGAGCAACACCTCTTAAGCAAAAGATTGCCTTAATATAGTAAGAAGCCCTGGGGTGGCTGAAATAGCTCCGTTGGGAGAACGTTAGATGGAAGAAGTCCTCCACATCAATAAGAAAAAACCCTATAGTCCATTAAAAAAAATGGGAAGAGGAATTTGAAGAAACAGAAGAGGAAACACACATTCTTCATGTTCCGCTTTACTCACAGAGCAATACAAAGTGAAACAACCAGCTGCTGTTTTCACCCTTTAGGTTACAGGCAAAACAGCATTGGTAAGAACATGGCGAGGCACTATGCTCCTCACACAAATCTAAGGGGAAGAGCTATGGCCTGAACGCGTCCTTTCCAAAATCTAGGTGTCGCCTGAGAGATAGTATTTAAGGGGCAGGGTCTTTAAGAGATGATGAGATCACAAGCTCTTGTGAAAAAGAATGCAGATTGAAGATGTGTCATGTACAAGTGCCAGCTCCCCGTGATGAACACATTCATTATGTGCCACAGACAGGTACTGATAATAAGCAGAAAGAGCCTGACTGAGCATCTGCCCTTCCTGCAGGCCTGCCTCCCACAGGCTGAGGGCACAGCATCCTCCCCTCTGGAGAACACAGCGGGCGGAGGGCAGCCCTGAGCAGATGCCAGTGCCTGGATCTTTGACTTCCCAACTTCCAGAATTGTGAAAAAAAAATTTCTGTTCTTTACAAATTACCTAGTGTCAGGTATTTTGACTTAGCAGCACAAAATGGACTGAGACAGAAATTTAAAAGCTTCTGTGGAGGAAAGTTTGACAATGCTTACCCACAATCAAAAAAAAAAAAATTTCACAGATCCTTTGATGGGGCAGTTTTACCTTTTTTTCTTGGTGGTATTGGGGATTGAACCCAGGACCTTCTCACTGAGCTACATTCCCTACACCCCTTTTAAATTTTGAGACAGGATCTCACTAAGTTGCTAAATTTCCTGGGCTGGGTTCAAACTTGTGATCCTCCTGTCTCAGCCTTCCAGAGTGCTGAGATTACAGACATGCACCACCACATCCATTATAATTTTACTTTTATAGAAACAATCTCAAAGTCCTTCAAAAGGAAAGTCATTAAATCAATTGACACTAGTGAGACAACAGAATATCATGCCACTGAATAAAAAGAAAAATTTAAGTCTATAAGGGCCTTGATTTTATTTCCAATGTTTTGATCTAATCACTGTGAGTGGTTTCAGGGCAGTTTGAGATTATTTCTAAGACTTTTTAAATGAAGAAAGCAAGATGGAAAATAAAATTTTGTTTTAAAAGAAAAAGGGAGGGAGGAAATTTATATATTGCATAGACTACTTCTGGAACCACACAAGAAAGTCTCTTGGAGAGAGTGTCTGGGATGGGTCAGTAAGAAGACTGAATGCTTGTGTCTTTCCTTTTGTCTCTTTTGGGTTTTATACCATACGCTCACATACTCAAAAATCAAATAAGAGGCTCTAGATGTTGCTCAGTGGTAACCTGCCTCGCATGCACAAGGCCTTGGGCTCTGTCCCCAGCACCACAAAAATAAATAAATAAATAAATAAGTACTTTCACTGTAAAAAGTTTAGAATACATAAAAATATTTTAAATCACTTTAAATATAATTGTATGCTTAAGATCTTTTTAATTTAATATATGTGAACTTTTTCCTGTGTCTTTAAAAATATTTACAAATATTATTTTAATTCTTTTAATGGTATTTCACTTGGTACAAATTCATTATATGTGTATATATTTCTCTGTTGCCCACTTAGGATATTTGATGTGTCCATTTAAGAACTCATTTTGTGCTCTTTAGCTTTTGCTAGTTTTAATAATACTGTGATGAACATCTTTGTACATTTGTCTTCATCCACAACTTGGATTATTTCCTTAGAATAAATTATAATAAACTGACCTAGTGGCTCTGGGATATTAAAAAGGTTGAAGTTTCTTGATACAATCAATAAACCGCTCCTTAGAGAGGTCCTGGCAGTTTACATCTCAGTAACAGGGTTGGAGAGTGACCATTTTTGGGCACAATTTTCAACTCTGAGGATTCTTTTTCTTTTATTTCCTCATTTGCCATTGACTTTAAAGAGCAGATGGTGTGTGAAGAAAAATATAAAAGTGGGAGCCCAGGGAAATGATGCATGTGTGTTCTGGATTGGAGAGCCCCAGACCCATGCTTGGAACCACTGTGTGCCAAAGGGGAGGCTTTTCCCCCCCGGGCAGCTTGTGAGGTCATACAGGGCGAGGGCCAAGTCGGAGCCACGGAGTCTTCCAGCGAGAGGCTGGCCTTTCAGATGAGCCTGTAACTCCATGTGGTGGTGTGGTGTCGGGTGCTGCACATAGCAGACAAGAACAGCAGTGCAGTGCTCTGTCGTGGACAGAGGCTGTTCCCAGCACTCCTGAGAAGGAGCGGCCCCATCATCCCCACAGATAGCTAATGGGAGTCCAGGATGGATAGGTAGACATTCGATCCAAAGAGTATTTATGGGGTGCTTGCTCTTTACCAGGCATTGTTTGGAGAATCTGGGTGACCAAAAATGGTCACACTCAATTTGTCCGTTAGCTCAGCTGTCAGGATTAGGCCTTTCAGTTTGACTTGGTGAAAATCCAGACCAAAAAAAAAAAAATTCTCTATTCTCATGGGGCTGATAATTCTAATTAGAGGAAAAGAGCTAGGAAACAGGCTCTGTAGCCTGCTCAGGGTCTGACCCTTCCCATGGGCAGCAGGTGTGATGTGGAGGAAAAGCCTGAGCCTTCGAGCCAGAGTGTCTGCCCGAGACCTTTCTGCGTCACGGTTATGAATTTACCACAGAGGGCTGTGGTGGCCATGAAGTAAGTGATATATGTTAAAGCATGAGCACCTGATGAATGGTACCTTTACTCTTACCATTAGCATTGTTGTCATAATCCGTACTTGTTGCTACTGTTAGCATTATTGCAACAGGCCATTCCCGTCTTCTGAGCTTTGAGCAGTTTCTTCAGAGGGAGAGGAGTGAAACTGACCTGCAGAAGGAACCACCTCAGAAGCCAGAGAGCGGCAATGGCGCTGAAGGCAAATAAAAAGATAGGCAGCGTGCGCCATCTGCTGGAGATAGGGAGAATTGCCCCCACCCCCACCAAATTGTGGCCCCCATCTTGATTTTCCAAATGGGGAACCTGAGCCCAGAGAAGGGCCGGAGAGTAGGCTATAAAACAAAAAGTATGTTATTATACCCAGATAATTTTTTCCCTTGCAGTGGGGATGGAACCCAGGGCCTTGTGTATGCTAAGTAAGCACTCTACCATGTCCACTCTATGTCCCCTGCCCTTTCAATAATTCTTAAAGTATATGGCTCCTTTTTGTGTATGTAGTTCTATTTCCTCTCTAGGCTGTATTATCACCCACCAAGGCTGCTAACTACCACCTGGAAAATAGTTTCTAATTTCATAACCTTGCTCCCCTGTCTGTCCTGAGTTCCATCCTGTTTGTCCCGTGTACCTCTTCTACTTCTCCCCTTGAAGGGCTCACAAGCAACTCAAAGCTAGCATGGCCAACTGGAACTCCTAATTTCTACCCCACCTTCCCTTCCCCAATACTCGTCTGCTGTTCCCCATATCAGAAAGCCAGACTTCTACCTTCTTACTTATTTGTGTCAGAAACCTAAATTTCCCATCAGTCAAACACAGACCTGTTGATCTTTTCTCCAGATTATATCTACAAGGTGTCTCACCACCACTGTCTGATTGTACCCAGACTCCACAGGAGCCTCCTAACTTACTCCTTTCTAGATCCCGCTCCACCCCATACCCAAGCCATCTTCGAAAGTGCACAGCTGATCAGTTGTGACCTGGCCTAAAACCCCTCAGGGTTCAGGAGTCAGATATGATCTGGCCCTGCCCACCCTAGCAGTGTCTTTGGAGACCCTGTGCTCTCCTGCACAGTCCAACCTGCCACACCTTCCTTCCCCAGAACATTCCACTCTTGCTGTTCCTTTTTTTTTTTTTTTTTTTTGAGACAAGGTCTTGCTATGTAGTTCAGGCTGGCCTTAAACTCACTATATAGCCCACTCTGGCCTCAAACTTGTGACAGTCCTCCTGCCTCAGCCTCTCAAGGGCTGGGTTTATAGGTGTGCACTACCATGTCTGGCTGTTCCTTCCTCTTGTAATTCTCTTACTCTCACTCTTCATCTGCATAATGCCTGGCCACCCTTTAATCACAGGTAAAATCACAGGCAGTCACTCCAACACCCTGTATTCTCCCTGAGAGCTATGGCCCTAGGTACTAAGTACTTAGGTACTCAGTAGTTTGATGCAGCCTCCAGCTTGGAAGTTCTGTAGCTGGATGAGAGGGCACCTGGGGAGGAAGTGAGTGTTGCAGCTTCGGGGAGGGGGCGGGGTATGAGCCAAGGAAGCGTCCTCTGGATTGTAAGCTCTGTGCAGGTGGGCACCAAAGCTGACTCATGGCTACATCTGCCGCATCTAGCCAGTGCCAGCATGTGATGTTGATACTCGAGTTGTGTTTGTTTGTAACCTTAGAATAAAGACGCAGTGTATGTACTTGAAGATGATGGTGGTTTGTCTGGGTATAGAATTATGAGTGACTTATTTTATTTTTTGTCCTTCCTATGCTTTCTGCTGTCTTCAGTGAGGAAGGGAGCAACTGTCATTTTGTCCGAAGACGCCAGTGCCTCACCTCTGCCCTCCTGTCCCCACAGGCCTGAGAGCGATGCGACAGGCATGATGGAGGTCGAGTCCTCCTACTCGGACTTCATCTCCTGTGACCGGACAGGCCGTCGAAACGCAGTCCCTGACATCCAGGGCGACTCGGAGGCTGTGAGCGTGCGGAAGCTGGCTGGAGACATGGGCGAGCTGGCCCTCGAGGGGGCAGGTGAGAGCCAGTGCACTTCAGCGTCCCAGCATGCCAGGAGCCTCTGCCAGCTCCATGCAGGTCTCCGAGTTCTAGATTACCCACACTTCCTCAGAGAAGCAGCTGCATGCAAATGGGGCCTGGCCCATGGTCAGCAGCAGAGTCCAGCCAAGCGCTAGCTGGAGGGTGCCAGCATCCCAGGCCCTGCCACTCTGGCTCAGCATCCAGGGCCCGTCCCTGCCCCCACCCTCCAGTCCACCCATCAGTCCCATCAGCTCTCTCAAGATGCAGCCCAGCTCCACCTGTTTCTCTCAGCCTCTACCTGGCCAGCCACTCTCGCCCTCCCTCTGCTCTGTACAGCAGCCATCCTGTCCTGTCCCCCCGTGGTATCCTACCACAGCAAAGCCAGGCTCTTCAGTGCCCATGGCAGCCCTGCTACTTGGATCCCACCCAACACCATGCTGCACACCCACCCCCCGCATATAACCTTTGGTGTGTTTCTCAGCCAAAGTGCAGGTCTTCCCCGGCAGCACCTTTTGCCTCACTTTTTCCTCTGCCTAGAATGCCTGGCATCCAGAGTTGGGGCTGTGGTCCCCTCACACTCAGGCCCGAGCTCAGCTAGCAGGTCCCTGGTGGATCTCCCCAGACAACTCAAGCATCCTTCCCAGGAAGGGGACTCCCAGATAAGGTCGTGTTTGTTTGACTGTGAGCTCCAGGAGAGCAGGGCCTTGCTCAGCTCAAGCCCACTGGCCCTTCTTCTGGGAAGTCTTTTCTTTTTTTGTTGTTTTTTTGTTTTGTTTTGTTTTTTGGTACCGGGGATCAAATTCGGGACCTTGCGCTTTCGAGGCAGGTGTTGAAACCACTGAGCTCAATACTGGCCCTGAGAAGTCTTTTCTGATGCCACCTGGCTTCCCACAGCACCATGGAGGCCATGACTGTCACATCATTTCCCACGGTGCCGAGCAGCTTCAGGCCCTCTGTCCTCCCGGGCATCTTCGGAAAGCCGTAGCCTTGTCTTTCTCTGTGTAGCCCCAGTCTGGAGCTCTTGGACTTCGCTGTACAGAGGTGACCTGTGGTGGCAGGACAGAGTAGACTTTTGGGACGGGAGGGACCCAATCCTTTTGGGTTAGAGATGGGCAGACTGAGGCCCAGGTAAGTTGGTTTGCTCAGGATCATCCAGCAAATGACCATGGTTAGCATGGCCATTTTTATTCTGAGAAACAGCCCGCTGACACCCTCAGAACCCCATCCAGGCCTTTCTGTTTGAAAGTCTGTCAGCTTTCCCTTGTGGTATGGCCCAATTTCTTACCCAAGTATGGATGCCTCCTTGGGTCACACCCTCTTTCCCTCTCCAGCCTCAACACGGACTTCCTCCCCAGGTGCCCTTTTATCTAGGCAAAGCCAAGTATTGCTGGTTCTCAAGGTCCTTTGATGGGCCATACTACCTGTACCCTCTGGCTGGTTCTTCCTTTCTGCACTGCTTAGCTGGCTCCTTCTCATTGTTGCAGACACCTGCTCGGCTGAGAGCCCCGCTGACCGCACCCTCCACAGCAAAGAGGGGCTCCTCTTCTCCCAGCCACCTCCACCATCCTCTTAGCATAGGGCCCCCATAGCCCAAGCACTCCAGCACAGGCTCTGCCTTGTGCCCTCAGTGCCTGGCAGCAGGTGGCACATGACGGGTGCCTCCTCTGTAGCTGTTTACTGGCTGACTCTCTGAGCGGGGTCCCCAGCTGCTCTACCGGGCAGGCTGCCAGGGGCTCACTCAAGGCTTCTGTGTCCTTCTCTTCAGCTCTGATAAACTTTCTGTCCCCCTCTACCAAAGCTATTGTAGCTGCTTGTCCCTGTCCCCAGGCCTTTCTCTACTGTTTGCTCCCTCTGACTCACAATCCTTGAAGTGTCTAGGTCCTCCAGGGGAGTGGAGATACCTGCAAGGTAACTGACATTTAAGGGGACTGGAGGACAGATCAGTGCTCTCTGAAGGGACATGAAGCACTTGTGGGGGAGTTCAGGCGGGAGTGACTGGTCCAGGGCCCTTCTGGGCCTCACAGTGAGCAGTGTCTGGGCAGGGACTCTGGCCCAGGGCAGCCCCTCTGCTTTCAGCTTCTGGGAGACTGATAGGCAGCCGGGCAGGAAGGGGAGCCGCAGTCCTTGCCTGCTGGGGAGCCTGGCTACCTGGGCCCCCCCAACTCTGTGGCCTACTCATGTTTGTCATTCCTTCCCAGCACCCTGTGCACACACCTTTCTTCTCCTTGGTATTTCCTTATGTAGGGAGCTCAGATGTTTCCTTACTTTGGCTAATAATGAGAGAAACAGGCCAGACATAGGTGCTCGTCCAGTTGGGAGGAACATTTTCTAATGCTGGTCTGCAGCTGGACCCAAGGGAGTCCCAAGGGTGCTGATAGACCAGGAAATGCCTGAAGACCTTCCCTCACTAAGGGAGAGCCGGGGCTGGCATGAAAGAAGCGTTATATTGGCTGAACATTCCCACGTGCCACATAAGTACATCGGGGCCCTGCATCCCCATGGTCTGTGCAGAGGCGTCACCACCCCCCTGTATAGATCAGGAAGCAGAGCTCAGATTAAATGACTTGCTTGAGCGGGAAGCAGCAGAGCAGAGATTACTGGGAAATCTGGAGAGAGTATTCCTGCTGGCTGAGGCAGGAGGATTGGGGCCAAATAAGCCATCACAGGTGGAAATTTTGCCCAAAGTATGGTCTGCTTAGGCTTCAAGGGCTCATAGTTGAAAGACTGCGTCCGAGTTCTTATGCCACTCTCACAGCACCCATGTGCTCAGACTTCCGGAAGGACACTGAGGTAATGCTGCCACACTGTCCTTTGTAAGCACTAGACCAGTGGTGGCGAACCTATGGCACGCACGCTGGAGCGGGCTGTTTCTATCATTGCAAGCTCTAAAACGTTCACCATCACTGCGCTAGACAATGCTGCTCACTGGAAGAAGGCAAATCCAGTGGAAGGGGGACTGGCTTTGGCACCAAGCAGCTCCATCTCTCGATCTCAGGCAGACGAGTGTGGTTTCCCTAATTGCACCTCCAGGTCACTGTGTGAACGGTAGAGAAAATGCCCTCAGTCCACAGGCCCTGGAGCGCCGCAGGGCGGTGGTTCTCCTCAGTCAGAAGGGCTTAGCCGAGGTGAGCTGAAGAGGGAGGCCATGTGGGGGCGTGCGGTCTGGCAGGGCCGAATTCGTATGCAGGCCCTAAATGAGCCTACAGGGCCCCTGGTGACATCACATCGTGTCACAGGAGCTGTGCCCCTCCAGAGAGGCTATCATTACGAGCACAAAATCAAATTCTGGCAAGCTGGCAAGAGTGCAGGGGAAAGGAGCCCTTCTGCGTTGCTGGTGGGAATGTAAACTGCATAGTGCCACCCCTGGGGAAATCAGTTTAGAAATTCCAGAAAACTAAAACTAGAAATTCCATTTCACCCAGGTATTGTCCCTTTCAGCTACCTTCCCCAAAGAGTAAGAGACATCCTATCACAGTGAGGCATGCATACTTAGTTTATAGCAGCTCAACTCCTAATAGTTAAATCTTGGAAGCAGCCTATATGTCCATCAGCAGATGAATGGATAAAGAAAATGTGGTGTTACGCAGTGCAGTACTGCTCAGCCATAAAGCATAAATTTGAGTCATTTGTAGGAAGAAGGATGGATCTTGAGACCATAGTGCTAAATGAAATCACAGAAGCTTAAACATTGCATGGTTTCTCTTATATGAGAAACCTAGTATATAAGAGCAAAACATAAAAGAGGCGATAGGAAACAGGGAGGTAGACTTCATGGAGATGGGAAGGGGATCTTGAGATGGGGAGAGAGGGGGAAGGGGAGGGGGAGGGGAGTAAAAACAATCAAGATGCAGTATGTGTGTGCAGCAATTGCCCAAGATGGATGTAATTACTATGTATTGCAAATATATACCAAAGAACCCCAAAACCCCAAAAACAAAAACCACCACTGGTGGAGCTTTGCCCACAAGCCCAGTCTTGTGAGCACAATGTGGAAGATGCCTGATTACCACGAAGCTTGGTGAGGAGCACCCTGAGACTGGAGGGGCTGAGCGCCCGCTGTACCCTGCTCAGCTGCACTGCCAGCCAAGTGGCTGATGGCGGGGCCTGCCTGTCACCCCTTCCACAGTGGGACTCAGGGGAAGTTGGGGCTCAGGAGACCCAGCTCACGTGGTCCCTCATCCCCAGCCCTGCCCAGGTTTCCTGCAGGATGAGGTTAGGAGGGGTGGCGATTGCAGTAGTGTACTGGGTGGGCTGTCCACGCACGCCACGCCATGTGTCCTTGACACACACACTCCCACAGATTCTAATTCAGGTCCCACCTGGCACTCCCAAGCTGGCCGGGTCCAGTTCCCTTTTCTAAGAACAACTCCCATGTATTGAGTATCTACTTCATGCTGGGAAGTTAACATTTGCCCTCTCACTCTAAGAAACTTGCATAGTCATTTTCAATGCCCTTCACCTCTTGCTTTCACACCTGTCCACAATCCTGGCTTTTAGTTGACTTTGAAATACACCAACAACACTGCATGCATTCCTGTGGTAAAACATAGGCTGTGACAGACCACACTAAAGTTCCCTTTGGATACACCACCCTATTCTAGTTCTTGTTCTAGTCCCCAGCACCTAGCCAATGTTACAGTTTGGCTGGGCCCTTCCAGACGTGCATTTCTCCTTTACATTAGTGTACAAGTAGTAAATGTGCCCAAGAAAAAGCACTCCTGGCCAGGCATGGCAGTACACACCTATAATCCCAGCACTTGGGAGGCCGAGGCAAGAGGGTTGTGAGCTCAAGTCCAGCCTGGGGTACACAGTGAGATGTGTCTCAACCATTCCTCTTTCTTTCCTCTCTAGAAGGACAGGCAGAAGCAAGCACCACGGACAAGGAAGCCAGCAACCAGCCCGAGAGCAGCAGTGGGACCACCTCATCTTGAGTCTGACCTTGTCCTGGAGGCCGGAAGAGAGACCTGCTGCCCCCTCCCAGAATGGGAGCCCAGGCACTGGCCCGGCGGCCTCTTCCCTGAGCCCATGTCCCAGGCCAGACTGAGGCCTCTGTGGTCCCTAATCTAGGAAGTCCTTTGCCCACACCCACGGGCTCCACATTCCCACTACCTTCTCTGCACACCCAGGTACACTCTCAAGACACTGTAACCACGGGATGTTATTTATTCAGCGGCCACAGGACTCAGGCTGGGCCCTGCCAACCGGGTGAGCCGCCCCCAAGGGGACACTCCTCTTGGCCACCTGGACAGGGCCTGTGTCCCAGCACTGCCCCTCCTTTCCATCCCCGGCCTTCCAGGTCAACACCTTCTTTCCCTTTTTTAAAAAAAAAATACTTTTAAACTTTTTAAAAACTTTAAACCTTTTTTCAGCAGAGAGGGAGAGAGCTGATAATCAATTCACTTTGTTTTGTTTTTTTAGGAAAGCCATTTTAAGCTCAACTCTGACCATCTATGCAGCTCTGAGGTTCCCTCATGGAGCTTCACAGATCCATTTATAGGGAAGGAATTTGGGCTCAAAACTAACAGAGCGATTCTTTGCCCTTTTTACCAAGATAAGTGACTTAGGCCCCAGTAAATAAATGCTGATGATTTGTGTGACTGGTTTAAGATTATTTCTCCTTTAAATAGTGAAACCAGAGGCTGAGCATTGTTTCCCCAAGTCCATAGTTAGCTTGGCTCTATTGCTATCTCTGGCTTTCATGAGCTGCTGAGAAGAGCCTGGGCTCCCAAGACAGCTGCCACTCCTAGCCCGGCATCTGATGAGCCCTCTTCCCATCTCACTCTCTTACCCAGCCAGCTGTTTGGAGGGCTTGAAAGGAAGGTTTTTGCCTCGAGACCCTGAATGGAGGAGCCAAGAATGCAGGGGGCATCTTAGAGGACAGCCCCTTGGGAGAAACCTCATCTCTCCTGGAGGGAGAGGCCCTGCTTTCTCCGCCCCAGCTAGGAAGCTCCAGCTCTCCATTCCCAGCCTGCGCTGGGCTCTTGGGCCCTGCTGCTGAATAGGCTGCCAAGTGTGGGAGCCATAGGTTTCCTTCCATTCCTACCTCACTCAGGTCAACCAGCCAAGACCAAAGTACCACACAATGCAGGCTATACAATGCCAGCTACTGGCTGCTTTATTGAGCACCAGATTTTCAGCACAAGTCACCTGAGGAGGAGGGTTTCAGTCATGGTCATCCTTGGCAAGGGCCCTGGTCCCTAGGCAGGGCACACAATCAGAGGCAAGATGCGGTCAGTCGCAGGTTTGTGCATATGATACACATCAGGAGCTCCTGAAATCTTGGTCTTGAGGAAGGAATGTAGGTAAAGTGTCACTTGATCCCACAGAGTTATGCAGGCTCCATCCATGGGGTGAGGGGCTCAGAGGTGGCCATGCCATCTTCAAGGGTCCTGATCTGTCAGGTCAGAGAAGCAGAAAGATCAGACAACTCACAGTACCCCCCAGGACACTGTAAAAATCACAACTCCAGCACCAGAAAGGGACTCCTACAGACAGCAAGCCTGAGGCTTAGAGCAAGGTGACGCCTTGCCAAGGCCACACAGGAGAGAAGAAGCAGAGGAGGCCAAGACCCGGTCCAATTCCCTGCTCTTGGCTTTTGGACAGCTTTGGGCAGTCTGGGCCTGGCCTCAGAAAGTCTCGCCTTTGACCAGGCTCTCCAGAAAGCAGCTACACAGAAAATAAGCCAATCTGATGAGGGGCGGCCACAGCCAGGCCCAGAAGCCAGGCAGTCAGCACATGTCCTTTGTGCCGCCCAGGAGGAAGGGCTCTTGCTAGAAGTCACACAGGAAGCTGGCAGAAGACAGGGCAGGGTGACCATTGGAGCCCAGACAAAAACATACCGGCAGTGGCTGGCGGAGGTGGCAGCCTGTAGGCCCTGTAGAGCTGGTTGAGGAGATCCTCCTTCTCGTTTTCTGGGAGGAAGGAGGACCTTGCAGCATTGATGTTCTAGAAGGGCCAGGGTAGTGGACAACATGGAATCAGGCAACAAGGCCGGGAGCCTCTGGCATCTAATAATAATAGTTCATCCTCTTCATGGAACATGGACAGTAGAGCTCAGGGAGGGCTTGACCCAGGTCACCAGGCAGCAAGTGCTGGTGCAGAGACACAAGGCTCTTGACACAGCACTGTGTGATGCAGGGCTGTGAGCAGGAGGTTGGAGACACCTTTGTGAGAGGTGGGAGGTGGTGGGTGGCCCCCAGCAGGAGCTGACTCAGCATTATAACGCAAGATCAAGTGCTCAGCCGGGATCTAGGAGCGGCCTGAAGGGTGCAGATTTTCACAGCGAGGCACATCTTTTGGGGGAGAGGGACCCTTTGAGTGCACTCGATCCAAGCAAAGGCTAAACCACCTGGCCCCCAGGGCATCAGCACCAAGGCATCTTGTGTGGAAGGTGTCTGACACTATGCTTGGCTAGGCTTGGACCGCCAGGCTAAGTCACTCCAGGTCTCTTGGGGCTCCAGGGCCTGGACCTGACCTGCAAGCCTCAGACCCCATGGCCAGGAGTCAGGGCAACAGCTTGCACCACTCACCAGTCGCTTGAACTCCTCCTCGGTGAAGCCCATGTCCCGTTTGGCCATCTGGTAGTCAGTGTCGAGGGTAGACCTGAAGACGAGCGGGTCGTCTGAGTTGAGCGAGTAGTTAACTCTGTCGTCCTTGAACCTGGTGGGTGCACAGGGAGAGAAGATCCTCCTTTATCCTTCTGTGACCATCACTGCCTACGGCCTCATACCCGCTTTGGTCCTCACGAACCCACCAGGCTTTGTCCACAATCACCTAACCCGCAACACAAGACTCAACCCTATCCTGCCAGCCCAGAGCCAGGCAAAGGCACAGGAGGACGGATGTGAGAGCCAGGGAGAGCAAGGGCCCTGGGGGGCTGGGAGAGTGCCCCCCCCCAGCCTTCCCCTTCACAGCACTGCTCCAGAGAGGCGTCGGCACCCAATCCCACCGCTCCTCAGCCCCGCTCCATCAGGCCTTCCCAACACCTCGGAAGCCGCGCTTGGCACGGTCCCTGGCAGCCATCTTGTTTGTGCATAATGGACACTGTTAACTGTTCTTGAAGCATCTTCCCTAGATTTTTCTGACACCACACCTTTGGCTTTCCTTTTACATGTCTCTTCTTCCTGGCCCTTAAATGCTACTGCCATTTGGGGTTCTATCTTAGGCCCTCATGCTCCATCTTCTGGGGCCTTTCCTTCTTCAACCGTCATATCTGTGCAGATGAATCTTGAAACTGTCTCCAGCCCATGGGCTTTGCACCCACGTCCCTCCTAGAACCTGCCCTTGGATTGGCACCAGCACCACACATTCCTCATTCCTGAGGTCAGCCTGAGAGAACCCTTGTCAATGCCAAAGCACAAGCTCCCTCCCTTTACATAAGCTTGCCAGGTAGATCTGTGCCAGCTTGACCATGGTCACCCCAAGTCCTTGCTGTCCTTATTCTGCTTCAGGGGAATACACCTTTGCCCTCCCAAAGCCTGATGCCTTGTCCCAGGGCTTGATCAGAGGACAGATGGAGGGGCTTGGCCCTGGTTAGGCTGTGGGATGGGAGTAGGTGTGGGAGAGACCCTCCAGGGGAAAGCTTTAAGACGACAGGTGGAGCAGAGAACACACGGGCCAGAGACTCATCTTCCTGAGGCCCAGGAGGCAGAATTGGGAAAATTGAGAGTGGACATTTCCCTTGGGACAGTGGGGCATTCTGCTGTGGCTGAATGAGGGTCCCCAGATTTGCTGGTTAGTAGATGGGGCATGTCGGTCAAGTTACAGCACAGCTGAGCTTTGGTCTCCTCCTTGGTGGGATGAGGACAGCAGGGCCTGCTTCCTAGGTAGCTCTCACAACTAACTGACCCAGCTCGGGCCAGTGCCTCATCCCTGTGTTCCCTCCCCACTCTGGGCTTCCCAGGAACGGAACTGAACGAGTCCTGGGGGCCAGAACTCACCGAATGGCCGGGTGCTCCGTTTCTGGCTTCCAGGCACCTGTGAGGTAGCTGGACCAGGGACAGACCTGCAAGAGCAGGTGTGTAGCTGGCAAGGCCTCCTCTCTCCACACCTAGCTCTTGAACAGCCACTGGCCACTCCCTCGGGGCTCGCCTGCTTCTCTTGCTCTGGAGACCTGCCTGTCTAGGAGGGGGTGGGACATCCAGGGACGGTTTCCTCAACCCCCTGGCCCTCACCTCAAAGTGTATGTTTTCCTTCCTCAGCCTGTTGTAAAGGGCCTTGTCCTCCAGGGTGTGGTAGCCATGTCCCACCCTCTCTGTCTTGAGTATGTCCACAGCCTGTGGAGAAGCAGAGGGGAACCCAGTGTGGGGAGCAGGTCCAAGGAAGCAGGGCACAGGGGCTTTCGGTCAGCACCTCCTCACCTCTCTCACGATCTCTGCAGAGCCCACCTCCCCGGCATGGACAGTTCGGTGAATGCCGCTCTTCACGGCCTCCTAGAAGGGGAAGAGCCAAGTCAAGAACCCTGCCAGGCCCTGGCTTTGCCAACTGGGGTCTGAGTTTTGGCAGGCTTAGGCTGGCCCTACGTCAGGCCAGGCTGCTTCAACAGCATGGGGCAGCGTGGGCTTGCTTGGCCCCAGTCAGGACCTAAGTGGTAGCTGTCCCTTATTACACAGTTCTGTGTGTCAGGCTCTGAGATGGCTTACATTATCCGACAGTCATGAGTATTATAACATTTTATAGCACAGGAAGCTGAAGCTCAGGAAAGTTAAGTAATAGGACAGACACCAAACAGGAAGTGTGGATCCTTGGAAACAAGCCCAGAGAAGACAGTCTTATCCAAAGCCACACAACAAATCATAAGCAGATGCAGCCTCAAACACAAGACTCCCAACACCACATGCCACACCATGTGGGGTTTGTTCGGTCTCTCTTTTGAGACAGGCTGGGCTTGAACTCATCCTCCTGCTTCGGCCCCCGAGTACTGGGATAATGGGCTTGCATCACTGTACCTAAAATTCAGGGGCTTTTTTTTGTACTGGGGATCAAACTCAGGACCTCGTGCTTGCTAGGCAGGCGCTGTCACTGAGCTAAATCCCCGGCCTGAGGGGCTTTCTATACCCAGTTCTGAGCCCCCAGACCTAACAGACACACTTGGGGACTCAGAAGGCCCCCCACTCCCTGTCTGGGATAGCTCTCCCCACAGGCCCACCAAGTGCCAGTCTCCCCTCTCCCCACAGGCCCACCTTGTAGGCCTCCAGGTGCCCCGGGAGGCTGCTGCTTCCTTTAATGGTCTCGTCGCCAGCCAGGTCGATGCCCACCACAGTCTGCTGCCAGTACTTCTTACACAGCTCCACCACCTCGGGGGACCAGTCTATGGCGAGATGCCCACCAAGGCTCTGTCAGCAGCATGGGGAGCAGGGCTGCCTCCCACCCCGATCGCTGTCACATGTCCCCTAGTGCAAGACAGCTCAGTGTCTGGTCTTGGAATCCTGACCCACATGCCCTTTGACCAGTTGCTCTGGCCACAGCCTCAGACCCCTCCCTCAGCAGAGGGGGCGCCACCACTGCTGTAGCACAGGGCCAAGACAAGGCCGTGCTCAGGCCAAGAGTGAGGCAGGAAGGGCAGACCCCGGCCCAGTAAGGGACGCGTGGGCCGTTTCTTCACTTGGTGCCTACAGTGGCTCCCAAGATGGCTTTCCCTCACTTAGAAGATGAGGAAATGGAGCTTAACTGAAACTCAGGCTGGGATTGCTAAGGGTATTACTACTGTATTATATAACCTTAACCCATAAAGTTATTGTGATTTATTTACATAAGATGAATGAACACAGGGTTTAGGACCAGATGGCCCCAGATTCAAACTACAACTTTGTGTTTCCCTGGCAGAGGAGCAAGAGGGTTTACCTTTTTCTGACTCAGTTTCCCCATCTGTCAAGTGTCGTTAAACAATGGTAGTCACCTCATAGGCTACAGCAAGGATTAGAGAAAATGCACACAAGTTGCTGCCCTGAACAGGCATGTAGGTTGGCATCAGCCTCTGGCTTGGTTCCCCCTGATCCTTAGAGGAAGTGATTCTCTGGTGACATTCTCAGAGAGGTGGCACAACTTGCCCAGTGTCACACAATGGGGTCTGCTGCAAGGAGCTCAAGCCCTCGGAATTTGGTCAGTGTCAGTGATAAGGAAGACCCCTCAGCAACCCCAGAAATCAGACTTAAGCAAGGGCTCTGTGGGCCAACCGGGAAACTGTGGGCTTGGACAGTTTTCAACTGCTCAAGATCCTTTGGTTTTATGCTTCCTATAGGCCACGTGGCTGTCAAGAGTGTCACTGGGAAGACCAGAGCCTTTCTAGAGCCCCAGGAGCATGCTGATGTGCTCAGGGGACACCAGGGCAGCTCAGCCACAGCCCACAGTCAGGCCAGCAGGTCGGGGCCAGGGGCAGTCGGGCAACCGGTGATCGTACTCACTGGGCTGGTGGCGCATGCAGCACAGGATGGACCGGGCCTTGGTTCTGAAGGCTTTCTCCCCCCGCTGCAGGCCCTGATTCACGAGGTTCACCACCTCATCGGGCGTGATGTCTCCTCTGTGTAAGGCAGGAGAAGGGATGGGACTGAGCAAGGGGGGAAGAGCTGCCCCACTGACCCAGTTCTTCTGGGGATGGACAGATGACCCAGGCCTTGGCACATCCCTGCCAGCCTCGTTAGCGTGGCCTGGGCACTTCTAGATGCCAGTGTGTGGTGGTGTCAGACCCAGTTCTCGGAGAGCATGACTGAGCTCAGGCCCATGTGGTTCCCGCTCCCAGGTAGATCAGAATCTGGCTCTGAAGCTGAGGCCAGGGCCTTGGTGCTATTATTTCCGGATCTGTGGGGGTCCAGGCACGGGAGCGGGAACGGGGCAGACTCACTCCAGCTGCAGGGTTGAGAAGACCCTTAGAAGTCGCTGGCCAAGCAGCTAACCTTCCCAGGCAGCAGGCCTGTGTCCAGAACTCGGGGCTATGAAGCACAGCCAAGTGCTGTTGCCCAGGGTGAAAACAACCCCAAGGTGAGGAGGATAGGAGCCACACTCCTATGGCCGAGTTAAACCCAATTTTCTGAGGCCATGGACCAGCGGCTCTGGTCTCAGGGTTGGGCCACCCAGCCACACCCTCAGCGCAGCCCACTCGAGGGCTGTCACTCACTCAGGCTGCTTCCAGGGGATCGGCTCCACTTTGGAGTTGGCCAGCAGGTGCGGACTGTAGCGCACCTCCACATACACCACACCCTCCTTGGCTTTCGTCTCCACGAACTCATAAGCAATCCTTTTGATGGCCTCCCTGCTGCCCCTGGGGAGGGAAGAAAGGGGTTGGGGACAACTTTCTTCAAAGCCCTTGGGAGTTCTGGGAGTAAACGAGGCTGTCCCCAACCCTTAGCAGAGCAAATCCACTTCTGACCGGCAGGGAAAGAAATCAATGGACACAGCCAGATAAATCCAATGGGACCGGGCTGAAGGACTTGCTAGGACTTGCTCATGGACTTATTTGCTGTGTGATCTTGGATTAGTCAGTCATCCTCTCTGACACCTACCTCAGAGGGTCATCATGAGGACAAATGAGCTAAATAAATGTCCTAAACCTCACCTAGGCCAGCGCTTAGAGCGCAGCAGACAAAGGCTAAAAGTATTTTCATTGTGACTACGGAGTGTTGGGCCCAGAAGCAAGGCACAAATTGACCTGCCAGATGCTAGTGGGCTCTGCCTAGCGAGAAGTTTCCACCACAAAGAGTGGAAACAGAATGCTGGGTGGAATGTGAGGGAAGGCAGGCAAGCGTTCCACGAGCCCTGGATGCAAGAGCCTGCCCCTCTTCCCATTCCCTACCCCAGAATTCAGCCCCCCTCCCCTCCCCTCACAACGTGAAACCCTGAACTGGGGGACAGGAGACCCACGTCCATACCCTGCTCTGCCCCGGACTCCATGTCTTCTCTGGACCTCAGTTTACTCGGGCCAAAGGGCTCTTTATCTGACATCTGTAACGGTGCCCCGGGGCTGGAGAGGCCAGCCTGTCAGACTCCCAAAGAGCCGTGTGGCTTCTCTGGTGCCCTCGGAAAACCCCAGGCCGGCCCCATGCTTGGTCCTGGTCACAGGGATAGCCACTGTCCCAGGAGCTGAGGGCTGGGGACAACTCACGCGATAACAGGCATATAGTACTCAAACTTGGTCAAGAACTCCGGGAGGGACTGCGGCTTATCCATGCCGATGATCTTCTGCAGCTCTTGTGCTGTGTCAGCTGGAAGGGCGATCCCTCTCTGTCTGGAACAGAACCATGAGGGTAGAGGAGCAGTTCGGGGAGGATCCAGACAGCCTAACAGGGCAGGATGGACAGACCGAAGCCCCAGCAGGAAGAGTGGGCTCTCTCTACCCAACTCTTCCCCTTGGACAGATTGGAACACTGAGGTCCAGGGCCTGTGTAGCCAGGAGGCAATCCTTCCAGGACCTGCTGGCCCTAAGCCACGACAAGTCAGCAGACTTCAAGGACGGCAAAAGGGGCAAGCAGGGGCTGAAGTCCCTTTGTGTGAACGCGTGCACGTGTTGCTGATGCCTGGAGACAGGGCAAGTGTCAGGCGAGTGTCAGGACAAGTCCAGAACTTCCTCCTTAACCCCAGGAGTGTGCAGAGCCAGCTGGTCCAGTGCCCAGTCAGGGGTGATCGGGGCGTTAACTGCAGCACAACAATTCCTGAACCTCGGGCTGGCGCCAGGACATCCCCTCCACCCTCCTTCTGTCTGTCTCACCAAAGCAGCCCCCAGCCCAGCGTGCTATGAGAAGGCTGGGTGGCAGCTCTGGAGCAGGCCTGGTAAGCTGGCCACCCAGCTCAGAGCTCTGTCCCTTCCCTTCTCCAACCCCTTGACACAGGCCGGACCATGGCAACCCCCAGCACGGCCTGCTGCAGACAAATGCCCTCTGGCCTGGAGCCTTCCTCTCCTCATTAGCAGCTCTCCTGTCCCCTGGGCCACAGGAAGCAGGGTGCAGCTCCATGGCTTCTTCCTCTGAACACATCCCTGTCTCTCCCTCCTATCCTGGCTAGGCTCTAGTTCATGGGGGGGGGGGCGCTTCAGTTTCCCTGGGCTTCAGTTTTTTCTACTTTTAAGATAAAAAGGGACAGGCAAAGAAATGCTTCTTGACATGGGGCACAAAATTAGAAATGGACAAAAGGCACTTTGAGGAAACAATGCAGAGAAGAGAGCTTAAAACCTGAAATGAATATGCTCAAAGAGATGGGAAGATACCATGTCCTTGCAATAAGAATGTCCCTTTTAAAAAAGAGAACATTCAGGTATGAGGTGGGAGGGATGTGGCTCAGTGGTAGAGCACTTGGCTATCATGTTTCCACCACAGCAGAAAAAAAAAGTTTTCCTACATAAATGCCTGTTCCTAAGCCACTAAATATGCCCCTTCCTTATCTAGCAGCCTGGACTTTATGAGGTCACCCTGGTACCCATCAGGCTGCCAGCTGTGGCACCTTATCAGGCCTGGATCCCTATGAGACACCATGGCAGAGATGGTGCTTCTGCTGTATCTTCGGACATAGAGGACAGAGTGATGCTTAGTGCTCACCAGCTGAGCCTCCAGCTTGACCCAGTCTCCCTCCGAGGGGAAGGCCTTGGCTCTGAAGGGGAGTGAGAGGTCAGACTGTGTCCAAAGACAATGACTCTGACTCCTGCCCAGCAGCCAGCAGAAGGTGAGGTCCGAGAGGACACCTGGACACAGTATGCAGACAGACAGGAGGCAACTACCAGGTTCAGAGCAGGGTGGTGACCCAAGGAGAAGGTGGCCAGAGGAGTGGATCATGCAGGAGACCGAGAAAGAGGTAAACCAGGAACCTGGAAAGAGCAGACTCTCAGGAGAGGAAGGAATGAGACATGATGAGAACAGTCATTGAGACAGAACAAAGGTCGCTGGACTGGCCTGGGTGCCACCACAGGCTTCTCTCCTCTCTTCCCCTGCTCGCTGCTGACCTGGCCCTCCAGCATCTTTGGGGGTGCCCATACCGAGCTGGCTGCCTAAGGACTCTAGGGCAAACTCCAGGCGGCACCTGCCACACCCCCTGTCCAGGGCTCACCAAGCTGGCCCATGCTGGCAGCTCCTTCCCCTGTTCTCCACCCACCCTGGCCATTTTCACCTCCTTGATCCCACTAATGAGTGCTCTATGACCCATCCACACCCCCAGATCAGATCCCATCTCAGGGTCCCACCCTAATGACCTCGAAGGGGCCCTGTGGCAGAAGCTGCTGGCTCCAAGTGGGCAAAGGACAGGCAGAGATAAGGCCCAAGCCTTCACCTCCTCGCCTGAGCCAGGAGGTGCTACTTAATCACGCTATCATCAGGCGGCCTTTACAGTGCACCCAGTGCCTGAGCTAAGTGTCACTTCTTGAAACTTCTGGCTGCAGGGTAACGGTTGGGGGCACGGACTCGGGCCACACCCCCTGGGCTCAAACCTCTGCCCTGTGCTCCCTGGGCAAGTGCAGTGACTCCACTGCCACAGCTCCTTTGCTCACCTATCAAGCAGGTGGAGCAAGCGGCCCAGCCCCACAAGCTGGCCTGAGGAGTCACCAGGCAAAGCCCAGAAAGTGGTGTGTGACCTCGGTCAGTGACAATGTGCTTATGTTGCACAACTAAACTAGTGCAACAGTAGCTGCCGAGGGCAGGAAAAAGTTGCCAGAAGTGTAGTAAGAAGGAGGAGAGTGTACTTGCCAGAACTCTCTCAGAGAGTTGGGAGAGATGCTCCTGAGCTGGGGACTAACATCCTAGGATCACGAGTTCCCCCGAAGGGCAGGTGTCAGGAGCCCCGGAGGGACTCTGGCTCACGGGAAAGAATGTTTCAGCTGGGGCCAGAGCTGACCTTCTGAAGACAGTGGGGGAGAGCCGAGTCCTTCCAGCTCCAGACAATGAGGTGGAGCTGACAAGTGCAGGACGCTGTCCCCTGGCAGGGAGGGAGGCCCCATGCTTACCTTCCACCCACAGAGGCCAGGGTCCTTCGAGTGAGGGAGCTGGCTTGACTCCCACAGGGACACAGGAAGGAGCAGTGACCCTGGGGTTCTCTGAGGAGCTGCTCGCTCCACCCAACCCTGGGCAGGTGGCTTCTATCTGCGGACTTACTTGGCAAAGTACAAGATGGTTTCAGGGTTGATGGCTCCATCCAGGTGGACGTGCAGCTCCACCTACAGAGGCCAGAGAGGAGAGAGAGATGCCCATAGGTCTGAGGGGCCTTTTGGGGGTTAACATTAACCCTAGCCGAAAGGACCACTGGGTGCCATTTGCTGTGGACACTTACCACGTACACGTCACTGAACTCCACACAGTGTCTTATTTCCTCCTCGCCTGCAGGACAGGTTCGACTGTTACCTCCACCCATCTCTTTCACAGTTGAGGACATGGAAGTTCAGTGTGGTTAAGTATCTTGTCCAAAGCCACACGGTAGCCAAGTAAGGGAAGCAAGAATCCAACCCTATGCCTTTGCTCTTAACCACAGCGGAGGAGAGGCTTGAGTTCCAGTGCCGGCTGTGTGATCTCAGACAAGATGCTTGACCTCTTTGAGCCTCAGTTTCCACAACAATAGGATAGTACATCTCCGTCTCCCATAATAGTTGTTAAGGATTTTTAAAGATGGGGTAGGTGGACAGATGTGGCCCAGGGGAAACTGGCCCTGCCTCTTGGCCACAATATTTACCATGAGCTTTAAGAGAGGCACAGCAGGTACTGGGAGGCAGTGGGCTAATGGACTTTGCCATCTGGCTGTTCCAGGTCAGAGAGGGAACTTTTCCTGGGCCAGGGGGAGATCCAGAAAATTCTCAGCTATTATCTCTGTGAGAGCAGGACCATCTCTGGAACTCAGGGACCCCGATGAGGAAGTTGGTTGCCTGGCTGGGAAGAGAGGTCATTGGGAGCACCCATAGGAGCTGCTTCCTGCAGAGGAAACAGGGCCGGGGGTCCATGGGGGCTGGCAAGGAGGAGATCACAAGGCTTCCTGTGGTCAGGACCTTGGAGTAGTTGGGTCTCTCCTGTAATCTTCCAGCCAACAAGGCACAGAGCAGTCTTCACTCCCGGGCTCGGGGTCAAGTTATTTGTTGGGCTCCTTGACAACATGAGTTCAATTCCCACTTGGCAAAAGATTTATTGGATTCTCAAAATATTCTCAGCCTTGGAACACCAAAACTTGTAGCCCAGGGAATTGCCAACCAGCTGTGTGACTTGGGGCAAGTGACCTCATCTCCCGGAACCTTTTTCCAATCCTTAACCCTCCCAGGGCAGGGGGAGATCTAGTGAGAGAGGCAGGGTCATATCATGGTTGGAGCATCACTTAGTCCAAGCTGGCATCCTGGCTCCTTCACTCACTCCCAGTGTGAGCTGGAGAAAGTCCCTTGACTTCCTATGCCTCAGTACCTTCATCTGTCAAATGGGGGAATGGCATATCTCCTAGGACTTTGTGACAGTCAATGACATTAATGGTCGCAGAGCCCTGCATACATAGCAAAATGCTAGATATGTGTCAACTACAAGTCTTTTTCATTTGACAAACTATTCTGGGTGCTAGGGACACAGAGGTAAGCAAAAGGGACAAACTCTCATTCCTGTAGCACATATGGTCCGGCAAGGGGAGAGCCACCAGGCAAGTGTCATATCAATAAAGGTACAAAGCAGACATAGTGGCACACTCCTATAACCTCAGCACTGGGGAGGCTGAGGCAGGAGGATTGCAAGTTTCAGCCCAGCCTAGACAACTTAGCAACACCCTGTCTCAAGACAAAACTTTTTTAAAAAGGATAGGATGTAGCTCAGGGTGAAGGCCATAGGTTCAATCCCCAGAACTTCAAAAAAAAAAAAAAAAAGATGACATTCCTGGTTAGATTCAGGTTGGGGGTGATTCTCACAGCCTGTGACAGAGAGCAGCAGAGGAAGATCAAGTCCTAAAGGGTGACAAAGCACAGGGATGTAGGAGAGAGGCACCATTGTCTGGACTGATTTTAGTTAGGGTAAAACGGAGCGGTGACAGAGTGACGCCAGCACTTACGGGTGTCTTTCGACCCAGGCGGGGGATGTAAAGAGGCCGACAGGTGTGACACTATGGCCCGAACCAAGTCACCGAGGGGAAGTGTGTCAACAGAGGTGGGGCAAAGGCCCAGGACCATGGCCTGCGCCGTGGCTCAGTGGCTAAGCAGGGGAGGCTGAGCCTGGGGGAGAGCAGGCAAGTGGTGTGGGTGACAGGGGAGCCTGTGTGCAGAGGCTGGGCCATCAGACGTCGGGGAGCAGTGGGGCCCCACTGGCTTGACACAGTGAGCGCCGTAGTGGCCCCCAAAGCTATCTACAGTCCAATCGCCAGAACTGTAAGTATAAACTTCCATGGCAGAAGATGTGGCCCTTGGAAAGCCTGAGAGGAAGAGTTTGCTCTGGATGTGTGCGTGTTTCATGGTGAGGGATCGTTCAAACATGCCGTGAAAGTTGAGAGCCAGTGCCCCGGAAAGTCTTTTCGGAGGTCTGAGCAGGGGCAGAACCATACCGGAGGAAGGCAGAAACGGACACTTGAAAATACAGAACATTTAACTATCCTCTCACAAATCTTACCCCTGAATGCAGGACTAATGTCTGGAGGGAGGCAGCAAGCGATGTGGGTAAAGAGAAGTTTCAGGTGGGAGTGACTGGGTCATGTTTACACAGTGGTGCATGCCTGTAACCCCAGCACATACAGAGGCTGACACCAGGCAATTTAGTGAGACCTTGTCTTAAAAATAAAATGTTATCAGTGGTTCTGCTGCCTGCCTTGCAGGCACAAGGTCCCAAGTTCGATCCTCAGTACCAAAAATAAAAAAATAAAAATTTTAAAGGGCTAGGGACATAGTTTGGTGGTAGAGCACCCATGGGTTGATTCCTAGTATCAGGACAAAAGAAACTGGTAGAGCTAGGCATGGTGACACCTTGGAGGCTGAAGCAGGAGGACTGTAAGTTAGGGCCAGCCTCAGCAACTTAGCAAGTCCCTGTCTTAAAATAAAATAAAATAAAATGGACTGGGTATATAGCTTAATGGTGGAGCACTTGCCTAGCATGTACAAGGCCCTGGGTTCAATTTCCAGGACTAAAACAAACAAAACAAACATTGGCAGGGATGATGGACATTGAGAGAGAAGGGTGACAAGGTGGGGGAAGGTGTAGAATGCAAAGCCAGGCCTCAGAGCAGGGAAAGAGGCACTGAGTCCAGGAGGTGGCTGTTTGCTCCAAGGGTCTTTGAGGCTCCTTCTGAGGAAAGCATTTAAATGCCAAGCAAGACACCCTCAGGTGCACTGCTCTGGCCAACAGCTAGCAATGTTCAGGGCAGCTGCTGTCCCACCTGCCTGGGTCCTGAGTGACCACCGCAAGCAGAAACCTCACTGGAGACTCGAGAGGAACAAGGGTGTGAGCAAGAACAGCTCCCTCCTCACTTCTGGGTGGCTCAGATCGGGGGATGTCGGTCCCGCAGCACAGAGCAGCCCATCCCGGCTGACCCAACACCTTTCTGCACTTGGAGTCCCAGACTGGGGTGAGACACAGGACCGAGAGCTGTGTGCTGAAGAAAAAGGCAGGCAAGGGCAGCAGTGTACCAAGTGTGCGCAGAAAAGACCACATGGAGGAGCAGCAGACAGAAGAGGACTCACAGCTGGGAGAATCGGAAGGAGGAGGAGGACAGGTCCAGGTGGAAGGGATGTAGGTGGGAACTGGCCAGGGCTCCCGGGGGCCTCAGCAGAGGGTTTCCCATGGGAGTGTTTTAAATAGGAGAGGCACCTTTTAAAACCGTTTCCTCGCCAATAGGCAGAGGGCTATCGGGAGGGAAGCCGGGCAGAAGACAGTGCTACCTCCGTGCCCAGATGGGGACTGAACCTATGGGTTGGACGCGCTGCAGCCTCGGGCACGGGGCGTAGCGAGCGGAGCCAACCTGCCTGTTGCAGAACACCTTCCATGCCCCCAGTTCTCGTCTGTCCTTGTGGCCACCTGTGAGGCCACCCAGACATGTTTTCGGGGAGGGACAAAGGCAGGAGCCATCTTCACTGGTGGCCCAAGCTCAGGCAAGGCTTCTACCAATCCTTCCAGAAACCTGCTGAGAAGCCTGCTCACTCACCCCAGATGACCTGAGGGCCAAGGCGGGGGACAGGCGGGGATCCTGCTCTCCTGACCCCATTCCAGGAGAAGGAAGAGCAGGGGGCTCTAAGATTTAAGTATCATGTGCATGTCTGACTTCATCCTCACAATCAGGGAGGGGACTTTGCTCCCATTTTATAGATGAGGAAAAAGAGGCTTAAAGAAACATCTAAAGACTTAGAGTCACTCAGTGATAGGGTCAGAATTTGAACCCAGGTCTGGCTCCTGAGCTCCTAATCACTATACTGTATTTTATCTCACTTCAGACAGGAGAGATACAGCAATAGTAATGCTAACAATGGGGCTACCTGCTATCATCAGACCCTTTATCTCATTTACTCTTGGCCCCTTGGCAAGGTACACATTAGCTCTACTTGCAGATGTGGAAATGGACTTGGCCAGCTCAGTGCTGCAAAGTTCAGGAACCTTCCCAGGATCACACAGACTGGTGGTGCAGTGAGGTTGGAGCCCAAGTCCTGTGCACGGGCCACGTAGAGCATCTCCCAGCCCTCACACCAAGCCTGTACCTAGTCTCCTGACCTCTGGAGGGGAGCTTCATACCCTCGCTCTGCACTTGCTCTCCTTGACGCTGACACACAGCTGACCTGGCATCTTCAGAACAACAGGAAATCCTCCCAGGGCTGATGTGAACAGGAAGCAGCCCCAGTGACTGACAGCTATTTGCTGCGTGCTGGGAACTGGGGAAACACACTAAGTCATGGCTCTCAAATTCTTACTTTCTCCTCTCCCTGTCCTGCATCAGCAACGCTGGGTCTTCCCCCTGCTGTGAGGAAGGGGCTGACCTCCCTGTCTTGGGACTGGCAGAGAATCCAGACAGGGGCAGGGTAGCCAGGGCGCCTGACCAGCCCCTGGGCCCTGAGCACTGCAGCCAGAACCCAGATGAGCCACCAGTACCCTCTTCCAGCCACAGTCCCCCTCTTCCTGCCCCTGCTCTTGGCAATGAGCTTGGCAGTACAGGGGCCAGTGCCTTACGTCCCTATGGCTTCTTAGGGTGAGCCAGGAGACAGCAGTCCTAGGCCACCAAACCATTACAGCCCTACCTCCTCCAGGAAGCCCTCTATGCTCAGCCCCATCTGGGCTCCTACAGCTCTGAGGCAGAGAATGGAAGGGGGTAAGCAGTTTCTCAGTGAGTCCTGCTGTCTTGGGGCCCAAATGAGCTCTGTGCTGCTGCTGAGAGCTTCCCCAGATGTTTCCCCACGCAAGATCCGTCTTCTGGCTGAGGGAAATCACATGGGGCAGCAGACCAGGGATGGCTCCAGTTTTCTTTGCTTTAAAGGGGACAAGACTGAGGCATAGGGAGATTAAGGAACTTGCTTTCAGTCACAAGAGACTAAGGGGTGTCTCAGACTAATGAATACCATGGCCAGGAACTTGTCTGACCCTAAAGCTGAACGTTTTTCCCCTGCCATGAGCTCCCTGCATCCTGGATTTTGAGGAGCCAGGTGGGGGAATGATGGGAAATTGTAAGCAGGATAAGTAAGAGCCATGGTAAACCCACTGCTGCTGAGCCACGCCTGCGCTTGGGCTCTGTGACACAGGCATGGGTATAATTGCCACGTCGAAGGGAAGACTGAAGCACAGTGCACTTTAACTCACTGAAGTCCACCCCTCCGCCAGAAGTGGGAGCTCAGGACTCAGATAGCCTGGCCTAGAGCCTGAGTTCATAACTCTGGGCCCTTCTCCCTCGCTGGTCAGCGGGACCACAGAGGCTACCCACCCTCACAGCTGCTCTGGGGCCTCAGTGACTTGGGGTGAGTGTGAACCACCTGCCAGCGCCCCATCCAACGCCTCACCACAGCATCACTTCCCCCCCGGAGGCACTGCAGGGGCCTCCCGGTCTCCCCCGGGCCGAGGTGCTGAGGCCAATGGAGCATTGAGGCTGGCCAGCCTCCCTCCCTTCTTCTACTATGACTTCCCCTCTCTCTGCCCAGTGAAAGGCTTCCAGGAAACCCAATCTCTTTTGTTCCCCTCACCCAGCTGCCACGTGAGTCAAATGGGTAAGGCAGGGTCTCCCAGGGGCATGTTTGTCTCAACAGGTGGCTCTGGTAACTGAAAGGCACTGAGAGCCCAATGAGGGAAAAACCTGAGCTTTGTCTCTGGAAGACAAGAAGCAAGACCGACACTGCAGGTGGGGGAGCTGAGTCCACAGCCCTGGGAAGGCCTGCACATCTGAGGGCCTGCAGAGCCCGCTGCTACCTGCAAGTCTAGAGAAGAAACACGGCACTGCACACCTATCACCAAAACGATGTCGACTTTTTCCGTTCCATCGTCTTCTGTTTGAAGAAGGCACTGGTTCGCATTGCTGCCCTCATTGGAACTTCTCACACCATCCATTCCTTGTTTATTTGTGTTTTGGGGGGTGTCATTTTGTTTAAGGTTTTTTTGGTTTTTTTTTTTTCTTCACAAAGAGTGACTGGTAAATTAGCAAAGCAGTTAACTGCATCACGTCAGTTTTAGGTTATCGGCTGCTTTCTGGCCATGTGACCAAATCACGAGTCAGTTTCCTCATATGTAAATGAAGATAACAGGACAGTAGTGAATGTGGAATGAGTCGAGAGATGTCAAGTGGTTAGGGTAGCGCCTAGCGCAGGGTGGACTCCTCCAGAGGAGAAGGAAGGTGCACCCTGGCGGTTCAGTTACCCCCAGTCTCCTCTGCTGGAGGGAGGGACAGCTTAGAAGCAGTCTTTCCATCCTGAGCCAGTTTGCTCCCCCTCCACTACTTCAAGGTGCTCTGTTCTGTGTAGCCTTGGGCAAGACTTTTCACCTCCCTAGGTCTCAGTTTTGTCATCCCTGAGATAAGTCACTGAAGGGACTGGCACCCAGGACCACTCAAAGGACAGCCACGGTTATTATTATTATTATTACTATTACTAACAGTGCCCTTCAGGACACAGGGCCTCAGGACCGCTGGCTTCTCAGCACACTTCTTGTGGACAGAGTGATACCAGCCACCCACCCACCCTTCCCCACCTTCTCCAGTGCCCAGCAAGTGCTCAGGGAGCCTCTATGACGCAGTCACACAGGGTGAGCCACAGTCTGGGCCTTGTCTCAGAGCCGGCAGGATTAGCATGGTTTACGCGGGAGCCTGATGAAAACAGCCCAGACCTCCTCAATCAGAGCTGCAACATTCAAAGGCAGGTGATATGAATGCACATTAAAGTTGGAAAAGCACCACCTGCTCTGCCTTCTTTTTTTGGTACCAGGGATTGAACTTGGGTCCTTGTGCTTGCGCAGCAGGTGTCGAAACCACTGCGCTAAATCCCCAGCCCTATGCTCTGCCTTCTTAAGGAAGCTAAGTATGAGAAGCTACAGGACAGTGTAAGTATGAGCGGCTAAGGAACCAGTGAAGGCCCTGTCCCAGGAGGCCTGCACCTGGGCCCTGGCCCCTGCATCCCCAAGGCTCCTGAAGAAACAGCTCCAGAGATGATCAGTGGCATGGGACTTCCAAGCCAGCCCCTCCAGCTCAAATCCCACCTTGGCTACTTCCTCGATGTGTGATCTTGGGCCTAGTCAATCTGTCTCATGGGGATGACACTACGACCCCACAGGGTCACTTTCAGAATCAGATGAATTTTGATTATACCATATTTGGGCGCGTGCACGAACGACCAACTTCAGTAAGCTTCAGCCAGTGATACTAGTAGTTACACCGATTATCATTATCTGACCGTGATACTTTTTATCTGATTGCCCACAGAAAGCCCAGGAGCCGATTCTGGTCACAGCTCCTCCTTCCCGATTCTCTTGCCAGCATCATTTCCTCCTTCCAATGACACGAGGTTTGTCACACCTCAGACATGGCAGGTGACACTCTACCTTGCCTCTCTGGACCACTTTTTAGCGTCCAAACACCCACACACACAGGTGGGGAAATGGATCAGATGAGAGGATTGGACAGGGCTCCCAAACTGGGCAGCAAAGCATTTGGGCCTCACTGCAGCGCTGCTAGGAAAGCATTGCAAGGGACACATGGGTGGGTGCACAGAGCAAGTGCCGTGGAAGCATGACCCATTATCCACCTGCATTTCTCCCACTCCACTCCCCTCGAAGGGCTTCACCTGCTGCCTCAGGATTCACCTCAGGACAGGGTGGCTCCCCTGCCCCTGCCCAGGGGCAGAGGGAATCCAGAGCACACAGAGGAAAAGGGTTCGGCGCCGGCAGTGGCACCCGGACCTGCCTCCCCATCCTCAGGATTCTAACACGCGTGATGTCTCCCATCATCGTTTGTACCTATTTCTTAGACAGAGAAGTTGAGGCTGACTGCAGCTGATTCCTTCCTCTGGCCTCCTAGTCTCACATGCTATTGGTTGATTCACCACACTTGGTAGACTCCTGGTGACACTTCACGTTACATTAGAAGTAAAAGTTAGATTTTTATCTGCTCCAAACTTCCTCCTGAGGCGCATATAACCAATACCTCCTCATCTCCTCAGCCCCAAAGAAGTGACAGAGTATGCAGATGTCCGCCCCAGGAGATTGGAAGCCAGTTTCCTTCCCACGAGAAAGAGGAGCATGAGCTGAATGGCTGAAGCGATACAGCCAGTGTAGAGAGCTGCACGGTCTCTCTGTGTCCCCCTCCCCTCCGTTCCTTACTATAAAAGATCCTTTCCTCCCTGTATACAGAGAGATGGTGATTTGAGGCAAATGGGCCCCTCTATCTCCTTGGAGCTATCTTAGAATAATTCCTTTTTCCTTTTTACCAAAATAAATGGTCTCCTTTGATTCGTCAGCGGGGAGCAAAAGAACCTGAACCTGAGCTAAGTGCCCAGTAACAGGGACCCACTCATCCCTGGACAGAATCTGCAGTGCTGCAAAGCAGGCCGTGGGGGCCTGGACCCTCCCTGACTGCTCTTCCCAACACCCAAAGCTGGTGGGTGCAGAGGCAGGAGGCTCTCCTGGGGGCAGTGGCTGTGGCTGAGCCGGCGGGTGAGGCTAGACACGGAGTGAACCCTACTGTGATCCAAGGTCCAGGACCCCAGCCCCTGTCGCGGGGAGGGGCACGTCCTGCTCACCCCCTGAAGCTTTCCTGCGTGGCTCACGGTTCTTCCCACCAGCGCACCTCGACCTGGCCCCACGAGGCTCCCAAAGCCATCATCATGGTGAAGCTCAGTCTGCGCCCGACTCAACACCAGATGCCTAGAGACGTGGACCTCGAGGGCCAAGTTTTACAGCTCAGTTCCCTCCTAGGATCACACAGCTGCTCAGCGGCAGTCGGTGAGGCTGAGACGCACGGGAGCCTAGCCGGGGCAGAAGCAGAACCGGGAGGCCGGTCAGGGGCGCCCCCGGGTCCTGGACGCTCCCGCCTCTCGGTCGCTCACTAAGCAGCCTGGGGACGAGCCCAGGCCCGAGCCGAGGGGACAGCGCGGCGGCGGGAGCCCCATGCGCGTGTGCAGAGAACCTTGAGGCCGGGCCCCCCCAACCCGGAGGCAGACCGAGAGCCAGAACCCAGACCCGGAGCCCCGGCCCGTGCTCACTTTGGGCTTGTCGAAGGCGGGTGCCTGTGCCATGGTGCCCAGCGTGCGGCCCCGGCGCTGCTCCTTCGGCCGAAGCTGGATGGATCTCGGCCGAGTCGGTGGCCGGCCGATCCCCGGGGGCCCTCGGTGGCCGCCGCCGCCGGCCGAGCTCTTCTACCGGGGCCGGGGCCGGGGCCCGCCTCTGCCCCGCCTCTGCCCCGCCCCGGCCGGCCCCGCCCCGCCGGCCGGCCGGGCGTCGCGTTTCCTGCAATACCCGGCCGGGAGACCTCGCTGGGCTCTGCCTGGGTCCGGGATGGTCCAGTAACACTGACGTTTCCACCCCTGCCTGGGCACCCACTGTGTGCGGGCCCGACCTAGAGGCGGGAAACCAGCGAGCATCAGAAGCTACAGGCTGGACCTACGCTTGCCGCAGAAACCCACAACAGAAGTGTATAATGACACGGAGGGGTCCGCTGGGGTCTAGGACCTGCTGGAGTTCACCAGGTGCAGGGGATGGGGGCCGATGGAGAGGGCATTCCGTGCGAGACTCCCGGGAGCTGGGCATGAAAGGAGCCTGGGGTGGCCAGACACACAGGGGAAGAGGGACACAGCAGTGAGTCTCCTCTCGGGTGATTACTGGGATAAACCCGCCCAGGCGCAGACATAGACCTGTAGCAAACGTTGACATCAGTGCTGTTTGGAATAAGAACACTGGAACGAACCCCTGGGACATGCCAGCCACCGGCAAATGGGCGAAGAGACTGGAAAATTCACACTAACTCTTCTTACACAGCAGTGAAACTGAAACAACAGAGCTACTGAGAAACAATGTTAGGCGGGGGAAGAAAAAAGTTGCAAAAACTATACACATTTTGGTGCAACTTTTAGAATACATAAAAACTAAATCAATCCCCAGTAGAGCAAAAAGAAAATCAAAACAAAAGTATGCATGTTTAGATACATGTATGGGTGGGAAAAAATGTAAAGTAAGGGAAAGAGAAACATAAATAAGAAGTTATTTGTCTTAGGAATGAAGAAGGCACCAGAAGGGGCACACAGGGACTTTGAGGGTGTGGTAAGGTTCCAGCAGTAGGTGGGATGTGCCTTGATTTCATCATATTAAATAAATTAACAAATCCATCAATAAGGGGGGAAGGGAGGCAGGGAGAGGGGAGAGGAGAGGGTGGAGGGCTCAGTTGGATCTAGATCCTGGGGGGCCTGTGGGCTACAGGGAAGTTTGGTCTTTCCCCAGAGAGGACTGTGTAATCAGTGGAGGGTTTTAAGTGGCTGCAAGACAGGATCAAACTTTTATTTGGAAAAAATGTTCTCCAGCTATGTAAAGTGTGGTCTGGAAGTCATCAGCTTCAGTGTCCCAGTGGAGCTGATTAGAAATGCACATTCTGGGGCTCCATCCAGACCTACAAAGTCACCAGAATCTGTATGTTCACAACCCCCCCCCCGACACACAAACACACAAACACCTTGGGTGCATAGCACCAGCTGAGGAGCCTGAGTGCCCTACTGAGAGGGAAGGCATTGGACAGCCTAGAGGGAGGGTGGGAGACCATGCAGGAGCAACTGCAGCCATCTGAGTGGAAAGTGGTGGTGACTGTCTGAGAGATGGGAGACTCAGGTTCAAGGTACATGTAAGGGGCAAAGTCAGCTGAACTTGGGGTGGAGTCATATGTGGCAGTGAAGGGAAGAGCAGATCTAAAAAAATTCTTTCTTTTTTTGCGCAGCAGGCAACGAAACCACTGAGCTAAATCCCCAGCCCTAAAACAATTCTTTCTAATATGTTGTCAGAGCTGCAGAGTAGCTTTGTATAAGATCTCTGTGTAACTCAGGTTTATAATGATGTGGCCATGTTTATACCCCCTTGGCATCAGGTACCCTGGGAAGCAGTTTATAAACACTGTCTCACTGGATCTCCCCATCTGCTCCGTGAAGCAGGAACTGTTTTTGTTGTATAGGCAAGGACACTAAAGTCCAGGGAGGGGCTGGTCTGCTTAACTCATGGCCTGTAAGTAGACTGTAGAACTGAGATGTATATTTCAACCTGACTATAGAACCTTCACCCTAGAATCTGACTGTCAAATCTAGTTACTGCCTCTGACATGACATTCAAGCCCCTCTCCAAAATCAGTCCTTCTACTTCCCAGCATATTCCCCAAACTCTGGCCAACCTGGATCACTTGCTGGTCAGGTAGAGGTGATCGAAGTTTCCTTGCTATTCCTGTCATTGTGAGATGGAGTCTAATTTTCCTTCTCTTGTACTTGGGCTGATCCCAGTGACCTGTTTGAGAGAGCATGGTAGGAACAACATTACTAGACTTCTGAGCTCAGCCATGAGAAGCTTGGGGCTTCTCTAGGGGCTCTTAACCCCTGAGGGTCCCAAGTGCTCTCTGGGACCCCTAAGCCACTGGAAGAGACATCATCCTGCTAGTGAGTCCATGTTCAGCTGCTCCAGTCCACAGTCCTGCTGAGCCCTTGCAGCCATCCCCACTCAGATGGCAGATGTGTTACGAAGCCATGTTGGACCCTCCAGACCAGCTGCCATCTGGAAGCCTGATTTCAGTCAGTGCCATGTGGGACAGAAGAAACATCCAGCTGAGCCCAGCCCAGATTCCTGACCCACAGAATTGTGATATATAATAAAATGTGATGTGTAATAAATTTGTGATATGTAATTCTGTTAGTTACTTTTCTTTTGTCTCTGAGACAAAATACCCAACATCCAAAGTTAAAGGGGAAAGAGTTTTATTTAGCTCAGAGTTTGTAGAGGTTTCAGTCCATTATCAGTTGGCTCCAAGGCAGAGGGGTGACAGTTCATGGCAGACCAAAGGTAACAAAGCAACAAGGGACCTTAACAGTGTCTTTCTGCCTCTTTTATCCTATCCAGACCACCAGGATTAGTGTGGTGCCAAACCAATCAGCGGACTGATTTAGTAATCACTCACCCTTAATGGCAGTGTCACACACTCTAGATTCAGCCACCTCTGAAAAAGCCCTATGACCAAATGAGGCTTTGGGGGGACATCTAGACACCAACCGGAACAGCAATAAAATGCTTGTTATTTGAAGTGCCATGGTTTTGGGGGTCTCTAGACTGTTATGCAGTAGAGGTAACAGGAACAGTGGCTCCTACATGCCCTCACCCTCTGGCCTCTGCTCCTTGGTTTACTCCATCTGATACCTGCAAAAGCCTTTTCTCAGATCCTAGACATTTAAAATTCTTCTTTCCAGGCAAATCAGATAAATCCAGGAAATAGCCAGGCTGTGCACTGCAGGTCTTCCGTGTGCTTTTCCGGGCGTATACTCCATCCTGCTGTGGGCCTGTGGCCTCATGGATGGTACCATGGGCTCTCTTGTCCTCTAGCTTTTGGTATCTTTTGGTCAGTAGTGGGCAAGAGCCGGAGATCAGGAGGTGAGAAGAGGCATGATGGCGGGCGGGCGGGCGGGGGCCTGAAATTCCAGTACTCTGGGAGGCTGAGGCAGGAAGATTGCAAGTTCAAGCCCAGCCGGGGCAACTTGTCCCTTTCTCCAAGGGCAATGGCCCTTCCGTTACAGCCACAGGTCCTGCACCACTTTGTTACTTTCCCTGAACTCTGCTCTCCAGGCTAGGCTTTCCCCAGAAGCAGAGCCTGAGCAAAGTTTGGAGTCCTCACAGTTTATTTGGGAAGAGATCCCAGGAAACTAGGGAAGGAAATGCAGAAATAAGACAAGGAAATGGGAGACTCCAGTATGGCAGGTTACCACGCCGGGCCTCTCGAGCTCAGTGTCTTGGGGCAAGTCTGGGAGGTGATGGGGAATACGGCTCAGAGTCAACCCAACTGAGAAGTGAGGGAGTTTATCCACCCACTGCCCTCTGCTAATATGCTGTGTAGATTTGATTTTTTTTTTTTTTTTGCTACCAGGGATTGAACTCAGGACCTTGTGCTTGCAAGGCAGGCGTAGTGCCATTGAGCTAAATCCCTGGCCCAGATTTGACTTGTTTTTTGCAGTGCTGGGAATCAAACCCATGGCCTCACACATGCTGGGCAGCACCCTGCCCCTGAGCCACACCTCCATCTCTCAGGTATTGTATGAGGGCGGCTTCCAGACATTCACTTCCTGCCACACTCAGCTGACTCAGCATAATTGCCTAAGCTTGGCCCATGGGCTGACAAGATCTGTAGCAGAGACACGGTGATGCTCAGGTATTTGCTCTAAGATGTAGCTGTTGCCATGGAGAGTGATGCTGAGGGCATCCAGCCAGGACACTGACAGTGACCTTGCCACACCTTTGTAAATAATTCCTTTATTAAACTTCTCCATTACTGCATTTGAGTGTGTCACCTGGCTCCTCACCTGGCTTCAGTGATACAGGCTGGTCATGAGCTTCTCATGCAACACACAGTGGACTGACATCTATCAAGAGATGGAGGGGAGTGGACAGATGCCTCTCCCACATTCATTATGACATAGCATGGCACTCATGTCTGAAAACACCAGAGATATGTCCTCAAAAACACAGGAATTCTCGGGGATTTAGCTCAGTGGTTCCACTGCCTGCCTCGCAAGCACAAGGCTCCGAGTTCAATCCCCGGTACCAAAAAACCCCCCAAAAACAAAAACAAAAACACAGGAATTCTAACTAACATACCCTTCCTGAGAAATAAAACTGAGATATAATCGCAAGCCAAAAATGACAAAGAAAGGGAGAGAGAGATGTCTGAGAACTAACCTATCTCAGTAAGATACCACATCAGCCAGGAATATTCCCTCCCTTCAGTTAGACAAAGAGGTAAGTGTGACAATACCACCAATAACAGTGCCAAGGTACCATTTGCAACTGTTGAAATTTGAAGGGGGCTGATAGGGGAGGGAGAAGGCATTCAAGGCAGATGTATTATCAGGGCAACCCTCGCTACTCGGCTCACAGAATGTTGCCAATACCAAGCCCCTTGCTAGACCTAGGGTTCTTGCTCCTCTAACAGCTCTGGGGCCCAGGCTGAGTCTACAGCATGTGGGTCCCTAGGTTACTCTTGGCATTGTCTTTATTCCAGCCAGTCCGAAGAGGTGAACCCTATTAAGTAGTGTTGGGGCTTGGGGGACCCAAGCTCAGAAGCGGCACACGCCACTTCAGCCCACCACAGCTGGATCACATGGCCATCCTGAGTTGCAGGGGAGCCTGGCCGTGCCGTTCAGCAGCCTCTGCCTCTGCTGGATTAAGAGTGCCTTTGCCTTGAGAGGGTTGCTTTGCTCCCCTTCCCAAGAGACTTGCCGTCATCTCCCTTGTACCAAAATGTCACATATCCTTGGAGAACCTTACCAGCCAGGCGGATGGTTTACTTTCTGTCTGGATCTCCAGACCTAGCTCAAGGCCTGGTGGAGACTAAGAGCTTGTGTGTTGGGGGAATGACAGAAAAAATGTCATTGTTTGGGAGCTCCAAGCCCTCACTGAGCAAGGCCTAGAGTCCAGCCCTGGGCAGATTGCTTTAATTTGAGGGAAGGCAGGTTGATGCCCGAGGGCAAGGATTTCCAAACACAGGGAAATTAGTCCTTCCTCTCCACACATTCATATAGAGCACGTCCCAGCAGGAGCTACTATCTACTGAGTACCTTCTGTCTGGTGGAATTGCAAGCAGAGACTCACAAGGTAACCTCCCCCATTCCTCCCAGCAGTAACTACAGCGCGTACAACTCTAAGTGTGCCATTGTGAGTGGGTACCATGATTGGCCCCATTGCTGGGAGAGGAAACAAGGCGCAAAGTGGGCAGAGCTGATGTGAAGAACAGTCGGGTTAGGGTGCGGATATGGCAGATATCCGGGCTGGAACTTGATCTTCGTGGGCGTCCAGGAGAAGGCGGGTGAGGAAGGACAGCAGCCAGGTGCAGGGGAAGAGCCAGGTGGGGCTGGCAGGAGCCCTGAGTTTGCACCCTGGTCCTGCTGTAGCGCCATATAACTGAGGGCGGGTCCCTTTGTTTGCTCAGCATCCAGTTCCCCAGGCTGACTCTGTATCCCGCACACCCTGGAAATATAGCGGCAGCCCCAGTCGAGCTGCACACAAAACAGCAGTGGTTAAGTGCATGTATTTCTCCTTCCTGGGCTCCAGCGCGCTTCCCTGTGAAACTTGAACGAGAGATCAGGAAGGCAGGGCTGCCACGTCCACCTCTGACAGAGCGGGGCTGGAATGCAGATGACCAGGAGTCTCCACTCCTCGCCGTATAGCCTTGGATAGGACCTTTGAGCTTCAATTTCCTCGCCGTGCCGTGGAGATAGCACATGGGCACACCAACTCACCGGCTAAGCTGTAGGCATCCTGAGTTCCTGGATAACTTGTGCACATAACTGGCTCAAAGCATAGCCTGGGACAAATCTCACTCACAAGGAGAGGCGAACATCCTCCAGCAACAGGAAAGACAGGGGTTTCGGCAAGGAGGGAGCATTAATCCAGTGTTGCCACACCCTTGATCATTCAAGAGAAGCCAGAAGCATTAATTTCAATATTTAAAATGTATTTAAATATTTTTGAGTTCTCCTACTTTTTCTTTTTTGGGGGAAGGTCTTTTTGAAACAAGTCTCACTATGTCCAGTAGTTTAGGGTGGTCTTAAACTTGCTGAATTTCCCAGGCTTGCATGGAACTCAAAATCACCCTGCCTCAGCCTCCTGAGTGCTAGTTATGAGCTTGAACCACCACGCCCTGCTGAATTCTCCCAATTCTTAAAACTTTGTAGGACCTAAAGATACTTTGCCCCTGAACCTGTGGACTCCACCCTGCTGGTTCTGATCTTCCAGGAACTCTGAAGGGAAAGAAGACAAGAAAGAGGTTGTCGCTTAACGTTTATCTCATCTCAATGCAGATAGAATTAGCATCAGTTGCACACAACAGAAAAACCCACAAGTGATAATACGTAGTTGAAATGAGATAGAAGTTTATTTCCCTTGCAATGGAAGGAAGTCCACAGTCAGCCAATGGAGGGCTGACAGGACCTCTGTGAAGATGGCTCCTTCCATCTCTTCCTTGTCGTCCCTGGTTTGCAGCTCTTATCTGCATTTCCCAATATGGCTGCTGGTGCACTGGCCATCACATCTGTGGTCCAGGGATCAGTAGGGAAGAAGGGAAGAAGCTACTAGTGCTTCCCTCTTTTACAGATCTAGAGCCCTGGGTTTTCTCACAATCATGTCCATTCATAAAGGCACATGGCCACATTTAATTGCAAAGGAGACTGGGAAACACCGTGCAACTGATGTCCAGCTAACAAGCAAGATTCTGTTATTGAAGAAGACAGTAGATATTGGCAGGCAGCTAGGCATGTCTGCCGCTCACATAGCCTGGTGGGTGGAAGTGTGTGGGTAGGGGAAGGCGTTAGTTAGCAGGAAGGTAGAGCCTGCTGTCCATGTCACCTCTCTTGCTGCGTTTGACTTTGAGCCTCTTTGTGACGAAGAAAAAATAAGAGGGCAAGACAGGAAGAGGCCACGTAAGTGTACTAGGGACAGCAATGACTTGTGGGCAGCCCATGCCAGCTCAGTGCACGCCGCCTCCGATGCTTCTTTCCAGCCTCTCCCGGGAGCGGGTCCCCGGTCTGGGCCGGCTGGGGTGGGAGAACTAGATACCCAGTTGCAGCCTTCTACTTGCAGTGCTGCCCCATGCCTGTCGCCGTCAGAGGTGCCTGATCTCTCCAACCTCCCAGGCTTTCTGAGGTTCTGCAGGCGGCCTTGTGTCCTGATGGCTCCCCCAGGACAGCCAGGTTTCTTGCCACCTGTGCTCAGCACACAGGGCTCTCTTTCTTCCTCTCTGAGCCCAGGCATGGGTCTGTTCTAGCTCCAGTCCATGCCCACCTCCCAGGGCAGGGTCTTGGCTCTTTCTTCTCCATATCTCGGCCAGACATGACAGGCTTCTGGCCAGCAGATCTGAGCCCATAGCATGGCTCATTCCTTAGATGTCAGTTTAGCCTTTGCTGACTTCAGACTCAAAGCTGGGGATGACGGCTAGTCATTTCCATATTGGAACATCAGAGCCAAGTCCCAAAGGCATTGTATTAGTTGCCTTTGAATTGCTGGGACAAAATACCTGATGCATAGCTCACAGGAGCACACATTTATTTTGGCTCATAGCTGACTGGTCCCGTTGCTGTGGGCCTGAGGCAAGGCAAGGTACCATGGTGGAAGGGTGTGACAGAGCAGAGCTGTTCCTCTTGTGGCAGCCGGGAAGCAGAGTGGGCAAGAAAGGCAGAGAGGATGTGTGTCCTTCATAGCCACCTCCAATGACCTACTTCCTCCACCATGGCCCCCTTCTAGTGGCCCATTTGGCCATGAACTCATTATGGATTCATCCCCCATTCATGATGCAGTCGCCTCTGAACATTGCTGCACTGCACATCAAATCCTTCGTACAGGAGTCTTGGGACGCTGTGTGTTTAAGCCGAAAGAGGTCTAACTCCACTGTGGTTACTATGGAGGCCAATAGGGATGCCCTGGGGGAAGCCTGCTCTGCCACTCCTCCCTGGAAACCTTCTTGGCAGGTCCAGGGCTGGAGACAGACTCAATGCCACTGCAGTGCAGCCAGCACCTCCTCGGGGTTCCGCCCTGTGTCTTAACTCAGTGTCTGTTGATGGAAAAGCCATGTTGTATGGACAATTCCCATCTTCAAACCCTGGAACTCCCCCAGTGGGATTCACATCCACTCATGATGCTCATGGGAGAAGAGGCAGAAACCAGAGTAACCAACTGTCCCGGTTCGCTGGCATGCAGGGATTTCCTGGAATGCAGAGTTTCCAGTGGCGAAAGCAGAAGAGTCCCAGGAAGAACTGGAATGGTTGGTCACCCTCCTGGGTGTGCAGACATGGATTAAAGTGTTATCCTTGCGGCATCCCACCCACCCAAACCATCCACATTTATGCAAGGCTGGTGGTGGAGAGATTCAGAGAGTTGGCTCTAGAACCAGGATGCCTGGATGCAGCCCTCAGCTCCAGTCCTCTCTAGCCGTGTGTCTTTGAGCAAGTCACAGAACCTCTCCCTGCCTCGGTTTCCCTGTCTGTAAAATCAGAAGGATAATAAGCTCCTTCCTTATTCTAAGGATGAAGTAACTTAGATGTAAAGCACATAGGAGGATGCCCCTCATGCAACATGCTTGCCAATTACGAAGACATAGAGAAAGAAAAGGGCTCCTCCAGGACATGAGCCATGCGGGCAGCAGTCACATTCCGCTGGATTCCAAAGTCTAGGATCTGTTGATCTTGACCTTTAGCCATGTCAGGCTAGTTCCTTAGATGCGTGGAAGCCATTAGAACATAAATAATTTGAAGAACACTTTGTTTCTGCTTTTCACAGTCTTACCTAGAATGCCTACATGAGCAAAGACCAATCCATGGTCTTTGATATCAATTCTTGTTGACCAAAGCAACGAGCAGACAACTTGCTATAAGCCCCATCTTAGTCTTTTTTATCTGTAAGACCAAACCTCCTCATTGCCATTCTGGGGCACATAGGCAGGACAACTAGAATGCCCACTGGGAGGCCAGCATCACTTTTGGCTCAAAGAAATTCCTTCTCTTATCCACTCCTGTGAGATTCTGGCAATCACATACCTTGGAGCAAATCTTCCTGTTGACTTTGGCAGCCTCTAGCCCTTTGCGTTTCCCAACTCTGGGGAAGCAGCTGTGTCAGTGGGCTCCCTGACACTGTAACAAATACTTGAGATAATCAAGTCACATAGAGAAGAGGGAAGTCGGTTGTGGTGGCAAATGCCTATAATTCCAGCCATCTAGGAGGCTGAGGCAGGAGGATTGCAAGTTCCAGCCCAGCCTGGGCAATTTAGTGACTCAGCAAGACCCTGTCTCAAGGAAAAACAAAACAAAACAAAACAGATGCTGGAGACATAGCCTTCTGCTCTTTCATCTGCCTTGCCTGTTCCTCCCCCTTCCCATCGTCCTCCAACATGGCTGCTGCCTGTTCAGTCTCAGTGAGCCACCACTGGGGCCCCTCATTTGATGTCCCCGTCATGGGACTGAGCCCACAGGTCAAGAGGAGCCTTCAGTGTTGTGCTCCCCTTGGATTAGGGCTGAGTGAGCAGCCATCATCAATTCCCCTGATGCTGCCCACTGACCAGGAGGGTTTCCCAAGGAACTTAACTTAGTCATTTGAGCTTATGAGCCAGGTTTCTCTCATCCTTACCAACTTGTGCACATGTGTATGACCGAAAGACAGCCTCACAAGGGGCCTGCTAAGAGCAGATGGATGGGAGCTATGGACTGGAGCTGTGGATCCCTTCATAAAAGACAGCTGAGGATGGAAAAGGGAGCAAGAACTAGCCCGGGCCCTTGATCACACTGTTCTTCAAGCCTTATCTAAAATCGCTTGTTGGAGAATGGGCCAACAAGTTGTTGAAAAACCCAGTGAACCAGTCTTCGATTATTTCGAAAAGTTTGAAAAAATAAACAAAACAAAACAAAAGGGCCTTTAAGTGATATGCAAGTATGGAAGATATAAACTGTCACCTTCCTCAGAGTACTGAAGCCATTGAGACAGAGGGGGTTTCATCATCCTGTGGCTGCTGCCGAGTCCCATCCCAGGATGCCACAGGAGGGGCCGAGCTATATCCTCCACCACCTGTCCATTTACATGGACACATCTTCTCAGAAGGGACTGCTTAGAAATGCGCTATGCATACATGTCCTTCTCTCAAAAGGGGCAAGGGTTTTTAAATCTAGAGCAAGCAAGCAGTTAGGATAAGGAATGCAACCAGAACACACAGATTTAGACTTCTGTGACAATCTACAGACACTAAAATTCCTTCTCTGCAAGACATTCTAAAATGACTGAAACTTGTAATGAATTAAAACAAGATAAGAAAGCTTTAGACTTCCCTATAGATGCTTTCACAAACTCATTCAGACCAAGTAGGATTAAAAAATATTCCTTGAAGGGGCCAGGGATTTAGCTCAGTGGTTTCGCTGCCTGCTGTGCAAGCACAAGGACCCAAGTTTGATCCCCGGTACTGAAAACAAAAGAAAAAAAAATGGCCTCTAACTTTAAAAAATAAGAACCAAGATGCATTATGTAAAGGTACAATTCCCAATGAGAAATGTAATTGTGTTGTATACCTACAAAGTACCAATAAAAGAATTTAATAAAGTGCAAAAAAAAAAATTCCTTGAGCTGGGTGTGGTCAACCCAGATACCTGGTAGGCTGAAGTAGGAGAATTGTTAAATTCAAGGGCAACCTAGGCAACATAGTGAGACTCCTGCCTCAAAAACAAAGCAAAATATTCTTTATTCTATTAGTTAAAGGGCTATTCCCTAAAATCTAATTAAGAACCAAGCTAGCCAGGAATAGTGACAAATGCCTGTAATCTCAGCACTCTGGAAGGCTGAGGCAGAAGGCTACTCAGCAACTTAGTGACACCCTGTCTAAAAAGAAAAAAGAAAAAGAAAAAAAATTAAAACAGGGAGGGAGCTGGGGATGTAGCTCAGTACGAAGGCCTTGGATTCAATGGATAGTACTGGAAGAAAAGAAGGAAGGAAGGAAGGAAGGAAGGAAGGAAGGAAGGAAGGAAAAAGAAAGAAAAGAAAGAAAGAAAGAAAGAAAGAAAAGGACTTGGATTTTTGTTAAATAATGGTGTTTAGTCTAAGTTCTGTAAAATGTAAATCTTATATCTTGCTTCACCAGAGTCAGATATTTAAAGTGTATAACTTAAGGTAGAGTGCCTACCTAGCTTGTATGAAGGCCCTGGGTTCAGTCCCTAATACTGAGAAGGTGGGGGCACAAATTTAGGGTTGTCCAGCTGATGGGATTGCTTAAGGAGATAGAATAAGGGATCAAAAGATTGATTGATAGTCTACAGGGAAAGAAAAAAGTAGTTGGAAGCTAGCAAATTAAGAACTTAAATAAAAGCTATGTTTGTTTACTTCTGTGTATACTTTTGTATATCTGTGTACATTCAGGTATGTATAGTGTGTAATATATCTACAGGTATGCTATGTCCAACCTGTATTTTTATATTATCTACATGGTACCAAACTGACTTTGCCATAAATGAGTACTCATGAACCCAAATGCTTTTCAAAGTTTGCATAACTTGGGAAAAATCTTAACTAAATAAAACAAGTTTAATACTGACTGTATATAGGCTCCTGGGGCAGTGAAGTTCAGCCGGTTCCAGCACCCAGAAGGAAGCTCCCTGCCTCCATCCCAGGCTCCTAGGGCAGTGAAGCTCAGCTGGTCCCAGCACCCAGAAGGAAGCTCCCTGCCTCCATCCCAGGCTCCTAGGGCAGTGAATCTCAGCCAGTCCCAGCACCCAGAAGGAAGCTCCCCCACTGCCATCCCAAGCTTCTAGAGCAGAGAAGCTGAGCAGGTCCCAGCACCCGGAAGGAAGCTCCCCTGCCGCCATCCCAAGCTCTTAGGGCACAGAAGGTGAGCCGTGTGGGTGTCAGAAGCACCCCTCCCCGGTGGAAATGAGAAGACACATAAACAAGCCTTAAAAACAGACTTCCAGATCACCTACAGCAACCCCAAA